>JANBXA010000367.1:15492500-15937500 GCA_030556225.1 Cricetiscus sungorus | reverse complement strand
TAAAGGACTAATGTGATTTGACCTGTTAACTTTTCATTGGTGATTAGGGTTTGCATTAGGGTAGACTGTATATTGAACATACAAACACTTACATATATATTCATATACATACATACACACACAAAGAACATATTTAGATAGCATTTAAAATATTCTTGTGGTTCTCTGCTCCAAGTATCCTTATCCATGTCTCTTATGATGTCTATGGTTAATGTCATAAAATTGTAACATATCATGACTTCAGAAATAAGACAAAACAGACATTTCTTTCTTTTAAACTTTCTTGAATCACTGTATCTGAGGTAAGGCAGTTCTTATATTGGTTCACTGGGAGGTAAACTGAGGCCTTTTGCCTGTACTCGGGTCTTTCCTTTTCAAAGTCATCTCTTGGACATGACTCAAACGCCAGTGATTACTAATGTGTATGTTACTGGCTTATATCTCCACTTGAACCTTGTCATTCTCATCCATCAACACAAGTATAAGACAGGTTGTTTTAACCATGAATCAGGATCATAATTTCACATTTATTTATTTAATCTATCTATCATTTATCTATCTATCTGTCATCTATCTATCTATTTTACATCTTACTTTTATTTGTGAGAGGGCATGTGTAGGTTCAATTGCCATGGAGGCAGGAGGGAAGGTTAGACCCTGAACTTGAATCTCATGTTAGCAGGTTTGGCAGCTGCCTACTGTGAGTACTGAGAACTGAAATTAAATACTATGCAAGAGCAGCAAGTGACATTAAATGCTGAGTCATCTTTATACCCCCAATAATTTCACTTTTAGTGACTTGAAAGAAATTTCTCCAGCTTGAGCCATTAATTACATTCTTACACATGGTTTCATTTTGATTTCATTAGCTGAAAACACACTCTTCCTAATCTTTTCCTGTGTATCTATATGACAGCTGTTTTATCCTCTGACCCTTTAAATCATAAATGTCAGAATGGAGTCAGATACGTGTCTTTAACACATGGGTTCTGGAGATCAAACTCAAGTCCTTATGCTTGCAAAGCAAGCACTCTACTGACTGAGTCTCTCCCCACACACATATTTTAATTGTCTGTTTAGACAATTAATTGTCTGTTTAGAGCCCTCTTCTTACCCTACCATGTCATTTCTGAAATGGCAGACCACTTGAGAGCAATCCCAACCTGAAATGGTCAAGGACACTTGAATGGCTCTAATCATACAGAAAAAAGGGATGCAAAAGCTCCCATTCTCCCCTTTCCTTTGCCTGAGCTTTTTACTTCATTATATCTCTCCATGTGGCAAAGAAAAGATTGTTATGGTCTAGAAAGTAAGAATGGAGCTTCCTTTTTGTTATTGTATGAGGGCTTGTCTCTGTCCCTAGACTGGTAAGAGGATCCTCCTTGAGAACAGGAAACAAGCACTAAAAAATAGTGACTTCCATGCAGCAGCAAAAATTGGCCTAATCAACATGGCAGCCCAGCTTTCTACACACAAACAGGGGAGGTACCTTCCAGCACCCAGGTTGATCTTAACTTTGTCCATTGAAGAGTTTGAGAGGGCCATTGCCAAGTGTGGATAAATAGCTATGATCTACCATTATGCTCAATGATTAAACGCTAAAAACAAAGAAAAATCATTTTAAATGTTAATCAGTGTTCAATGAGAAGCCCCACAAGTTGAAGCAGATAAAACTAAAGACCATTTCTGCCGAACTCTGTTCTAACTACAGCTCTGCACTTCTGGTATGTTTTATCCTCTTCTGGAAAGTTCAATATTTTCATCTAAATAAAGGACTCTTGAGATGTTATTGAATTTTATATTTACTTTTGTGATAATACCTACTATGTTTCTCAGACTATCCTAGAACCTGTGATCCTCCTGCCTCAGACTCTGGAGTGCTGAAATTATAGACATATACCACCAATTTCAGCAGAAATTATACGCGTTTGGAAAGCATTATTTGCTCTGCAAATTCAAAATAAACACCAGTGAAGTGTTGACTAACCATGTAGGTGAGTGTCTAACACTGGCTGTTCCCTTTGGAATAGTAAGACTTTTTTTCCCCCAAGAACTAAGATTGGGCTTTAAATATTCTAATGATAAAATAACAGTGTAGGCCCCTGCTTGGACCCCCAAGGCCCCTTGAGCAAGTCTGAAGCTCTTGGCTGGAACTCCTTGTCCCAAGGCTGTTGTTGGTACTCTTCTTGTTTTTGATAACACACACCTCATGCAACACACACCTCATAGGAAGGAGCTAAGCCTAAAATTCCTGTAATTTCCCACTGTGCTGTAAGTCAGTATTTAAGCCTGTTCCATCCCCTCAATAAACAGCATTCGGCGTTTGGCGTTCTGACATTGCCAATGAACAAATGACCCGTTGTCTTGTCTTTACGTCAATCTCTAGGCCTTTGCCCAATTCCTGGAACAGATCATAGTGCGGGCGCTACAACTTAGATCAGGAATTTTAGTACTTAGGCAAAGTATTCCAAATTTCAAGCCAAGTAAACAGCAATACTTTAATTTTGAAAGGGTAAACAAATAAAGTCATGCAAAAACTTTACATAGCTCAAAATGAAGAATCTGAGAACTAGATTTTCAACAAGTGACATAACCATCACCTGAACTCACATTCTTTAAGAGTGTTGACAATGACTCCTCAATTGTATACATCCCTGAGCCCTCTTTTAAACTTTCACCTCACTTCAGGACTCACTGGATCTCGATGTCCCTCTTTTACTGGGACCACATGAAATATACCTTCTTTTTCTGCCTTTACATAGGACCTTTTCTCTATTAATTGGATTCTCCAGAATGGAGTCCAAATTTGGCTCTTTGAGGGACAAGTTGTTTGCTGAGTATAGTAACACAACTACTATTGAAATCACAGAGTTTCTTAAAAAAAGAGAAAAATAGGTCTTTACATTTTTGCTCATAAATGCTGTGATGACAGAAAAGTTAAGGCAAAATAAATTGTTAATATCTTCAGGGTGAAAAAAATAATTCAAATACAAAGCTCCTTATCATCCATATTCTGTAACATTTTTGGTATGACATGTGCTTATTATACCCAAACTTTGTTCTTTCCCTGAATCCTTCAGGACCTTGATTTTCAAAAATACCTCATGACCTAGTTGTGAAAAAAAAGATAAATACATGATTATCTTTTCTGTGACCTCATTATCATTAAGTCATTTTCAACTTGCATTATGAGATCAGAATTACCTGTATCAAACTCTGCTTTAACCAGTAGTTTATAAAGAGTGAGCCATTAAATCATCTTTAAAGTAAAATGAACACTCTAAATTTGAAAGGTAAATGCAGCTAAAAGTATTTCTTATAATAAACTAAAGTGATTCAAGATTTTTTTTTCTATTTTGTAATACAGGGGTGTTAGCTCAATCACAGAACATTGAGCTGGGTGCAAAGAAAGGTAAGGGCACTTCTCACCTGACTGTTTCCCAGTCTCCCAGAATCCAGGAGACAATCAGACCCAGCAGCAAGTATAGTCAAGCAAGAACTCATTTACTGTCCCATAGCAAGCATCTTTTAAAGGAAAAAAACACACCGTGGGAAAACAGCCAGCCAATGGTTTTAACAGTCAACCTATCATATGCCTAGACATCCTACACTTTACCTAGTGAACATGAGCTGTTCATGCAGTGATCTCATCCTCTTTGACCTAGGCAATCAATCATCTAGATTTAGGTTGTAATATTGTAGAAAGAGACAGGGTAAACAGTAGGATCATTTCTTTTAATGGAGGAGATAATGCTTATCAGTCATGATGGCAGTCACACTGAAAGCACAGATCTGCTGTAGGCAAGCCACTTACTCTATGAGCACCTCTGCTGTCTGGAGTTGACAATGCAACGAGTGGTCAAAGACCTCTTGCAGTTTTACAACAGATCAAATGTGAGAAATGTAGTCAGGCTGTGTGTGTGTGTGTGTGTGTGTGTGTGTGTGTGTGTGTGTGTGTCTGATAATATTCATATATGGGTGTGCTAAACAGTGGGCCCCAGAGATCCTCCTGTCTCTATCCCTCTAGTATTGGGATTACCAGCACATGCCAACATACTCACCTTAAAAAATTGGACCAAAAGGACGGAACTAAGGTCCCCATGCTTATAAAAAACAACAAACAAAACAACATTTTAATACCTGAAAAGTCAACACAGGCCAAGACAATTTGACCTTAAGTCAGAAGTAGATAATTTCTTCACAAGGTATGGCCTCACTGTTTTTCACTAGGTTTCTGAGGACTGAACAGGAAGACTTGAGAAAAAGCTACTTAGCACAGAAAAAGGGCAAATAATCCATTTTTGTCTCTCCTCTCTCTAGACTTAGGCTCACACCGTCAGAGCTGTGTACAAACAAAAAGGCAATCAAAGCTGAAGAGAGATCGATTTCTTCCCACCAAGCTTTGCAATATTTAAATGTTCCACAGGTACAAGGTTAGCATTTTACATTACTTGCATCTTTGGACTCTGAGAACAGAAGCCTGAAACACAGAGTGTTAATCTGGTTTTCTTGTCACTGCTACTCACAGGGCTGAAACTGCACTCTTTGTTTGGTGAGACTACTATTTGCACAATATGGTGCTGTTGTGACCTACTGCAGAAAACGAAAGCTGTCAAGTTCTTTCTTGAACACAGAAATTTGGATCAGACACTGTCTTATTTATTTCATTCTACAAGGTTATAGTAATTGGCAAGATGGCAAAATGTACATGCAAGTTTTTGTATTGAGTTCCTATTTGACTAATTGATTAGTGTCCTACATAGAATTAACCATAAACTTGACAAAGTCAAGAGTCACTTGAAAAGTATCTCAGTTAAGAATTGTGTTTGTCGTGTTAGCCTGTGGACTGTGAGGGACTGTCTTGATTTACTTAGTTAATACAGGAAGGTCAAACAACGGTGTGCTGTGTCATTTCTTAGGCAGGCAGTCTTGTGATAGGTAAAAGTCTAGCTAAGCAGCAAACGACTTGGTAGTGAGCCAGGGAGCCAGGCACCCAGCAAGCAGCAACCTACATGGTTCTTGCTGTACTTCCTTGGCTATAAGTAAATTCTCCAGTTAAATGTAATGCTGTAGGGAGCAGTTAACTGTCTAGCCCTTAGCTTCCTGCCTTGACTTTCATCAGTGATGAACTGTGACACTGAAGTGTAGGAGGAAATAAACTCTTTCATCCCCTAAGTCGCTTTTGATCAAGGTGATTTATTTTGATAGTGCATAAACTTAAAATCTAGATTAGCTATTATCATCCTGTATGTTGAAACCCTTTAAGGATCTCATATCAGATATTCTGTATATCAGACACTTATACTTTAGTTCATAACAGTAGAAAAATTAGTTATAAAGAGGCACTGGAATAAGTTTATGGTTGGGGAATCACCAAAACATGAGGAACTGTATTAAAGGGTCACAGATGGGGAAGGTAATCTATATAAAAGGATGGCTTTTAAATGTTATAATAATAAATGTATTAATCTCTGAGCACAGAATGTCAATGAATACCAAAATTTTATTAATATTCAGTTCTCTAAATATTTTAGCTAAAATTTAGTGGGATAAAAATTACACATTTATTTCTAGTGCAAAAAGAGGCACATATATACCCCACAGCAATGATTCACAGCCTTTTCAGTATGCTGAGTGTATCACCAGGAATCTGGTAAAAGCCATTTTTTAAGCTCCAGAGTTCCACAGTGTATGTCCCTGAGCTGTGTTACATAGGGCTCACTGGAGAATATGCTGCCACCTTACTGACAGATGTGTGGTTTTGTTGCATAGAGTTTTGCTTAAGAGGAAAATGATTGTTTCATTCATACAATCTTAGCATCACAAACTAAGCAGTTTTCCATAGAAGAAAAGATTGAAATGAAAACAAGAAAGCAATGACTTTTTGAGTGAGAAGAGCAATCAGAGTACTGACATAATTTTTACAAGATCTTTCTTGTCCCCATATGGTCAAGTAAAAGTAGAAAATATCAAAAAGAAATGAATTAGGTAATGTGCTTTAAATTTTAATATAAGGTCATCATAAAAACAGGTGCTAAAATGACTTTCATTTTATAAAATGAACACATTCCTTGGAGAGCCATGTTTCACAAGTTTGACTTTGTTACTGCTAAGAGCAGTCAACTCTCAGGATGGAGGCCTTAGCTAAGGGTTTTCAGACTTCTCAAAACATGCCAGAACCTAGGAGGTGGTTCAGTTGGTAAGCTAGGGGCTACACCAACATGGAGACCTGCATTTGACCCCTAGAACTCAGTTAAAAAGCAAGGTATATGGCACAGACTTTTAATAGCACTAATGGGGATATAAAGACAAGGGAAGTCCTTGAGGTTGGCCAGCCTGTCTACTGTAATCCACAAGCTTCTGCTTCCTTGACAAACCATGTCACAAAATAATGAAAATAAATGAGGATGATACCTGATGTTTTTATATGGCTTTTTCATGAAATACATACATAAACATGTGTACCTCCACACACACATACACACTTGTACACTGACACAATATGGACACACATATGCACACACTGTATGTAGGTTAACTTGACCAAGAGAAATGCATTGCTTACTGCCCTTGACCTACTTCCAGACACACATTTACTTGACAACTATCACATTTCTGATCCTGTTCAGGGATATTATTTCTAGCGGTCAATTTTTAGAGGAAACGTGGAACTCAGAGGTGATTTAAAACAACTTTTTTTTGTGAATTTTCTATATACAGTACTGAAAATGTGAAGTTTAATGTGAAGCTCCATCGTTTCTGCTCCAAATGCCTATTCGAACTGTACAAAAATCCGCTGAGGTGTTTAGAATTTGGGTCTGGTTAATTTGGGTGTATGATTTTACTTATTTGCAAGGAATTTTATAGTAAATTTTATATAACAAAATTATACCCATTATATATATACATATATATATATATGAAAAATATTTTACATATTGTACTTTTTAAGCAATTTATTCTTGATCAGTTTCATACAGGTATACAATGAATTTTAGGAATTGCAGACCCCAAGTACCATCTGTCATCATGTCTCTCCTGTTGGAAGCCTTCTTTTCAACATCTCGTTCTGTACCCTACTTTTATGTCTTTCTATGCATGATTCACAGTATTTCATGGGTTTCTAGATTGAGTATTGGTGGGGAGGAATGGCTAGGAAGAAGAAGAATGTATCAATGTTAACACCACTGAAGACATCCCTTCCCCACTGAGCACTAATTGATGATATTACCCTCCAGGAGAGGCGAGACTTCATGGTCCATTCCCCATATATGATGGTACTCTGAGGGAACCCAATCTTGTGATGGTTTTATGTAGGTGAGTTCATGACCACTCTGGCCATGTCATATCCTAAAAGCATCTTTTTGTCACATAGCTCACCATCCTCTGCTTTTACATTCTTCTCTTCCTTAACATTGCCTGTATGAAAGGGAGCTAGAGCTGTCCCACTAATGATTGTGCATTTCACCTTCACTTAGTGTCATTATACACAACATTTTTAATGTTACAGTTGAAAGAATAGACTAGACACTTGCATGGGTTATGAGTATCATACATTTTAAAATTCAGAACTACATTACCTTCTAATGCTCATCAGTGCAAATAATTAATCCTCTGTTTCTCTCTGTGTCTATTTACTAGATAGACATTTGACCAAATGCCATTTTCAAGGTACAATTTGCATTAATAGAAACACATTTATAGTATTTGTGTCCCATCCAAAGTACTAACTAGCTCCAGCCCCGCTTAGCTTCAGAGATCAGATGAAATCAGCTTTATTTGAAGCAACATGATCATAGACTGAAGTATCTGTCTACATTAGAATTTGAACTTGTACATTCAATACTTGACAGTATTTAAAGTGCAATACAGGGTTGCAGTCAGTGATTTTTTGCCTTTTTTTTTTAAATTTTTCTGGCTCTTTGCTCTTTTTCTCATACAGAGGCTTGGTTTTACTTATAAATGCCCTTCCTTAGTTTGGCTTGTTTCTAGCCAGCTTTTTATTAACTTAAATTGTCCCATTTACATTATGCATCTGTGCTTTATCTTTTTCTATTTCTATGTTTCTTTCTTTACTTCTTATTCTGTGGCTTGCTGTATAGCTGGGTGGCTGACCCCTCATGTCCTCTCCTCTTCCTTTTCTCATGCCTAGATCACCTTTTCCTCCTATTTATTCTCTCTGCCTGCTAGCCCCACCTATCATTTCTCCAGCTTTGCTATTTACCACTCAGGTCTTTATTAGACCAATCAGGTGTTTTAGGTTGGTAAAATAACACAGCTTCACAAAGTTAAACAAATGCAACCTTAAAAAAAATGCAACACATCTCTTCATCATTAAACAAATATTCTGCAGCATAAACAAAAATATCACATGTTAAATTAATATTCCATAACACAGATTTCCAATTATTTGTTAACTCTTGTGTGGTTGGTGTTCACGTTGATACTATAACTAAAGTTGTGTTTCTTTAAAAATACATTGCACCCCCCAAAGAATCAAATCTAGGAAAATTATCTTTCTGTCTCTCTGAGACAATTTCTCATAAATCCCGGGCCACCAGCCTCCAAACAACTCATTGTGAAGCTGAGGAAGATCTTGAATTTCTGATACTTTCAGAACTAGCACTACGAACTATCTCTACACTTGGTGATGCAGTGCTGGTTATCAAATGTGGGGTTTCACATGCTAAGTGAACACTCTGCCACCTGAGATCCATCCTAACTCCAATCTTAGTGAAAGTGAATAACATTTTAAAGACAACATTTTAGAAAAATCCAGAACCATTTACTTGAACAAATTCTGACAGCAATTCCACTGGCTACATAGAGACTGTTCCTTGAAAAAATAGAACTCTCACAGAAAGTATCAGCCAGAGTTTGACAATTCTGAATGGTTATTTTTTTGCATATGTATCTGGGACAAAACTGAAAAATCATTTCAGCCTCATAAAGACCTATAAAGTATTTGGAAAAGATAAATGCCTGAGTTCGGTATAAATAGCATGATTAAAATAAAGCTTTTATTGTTCCTCAACTCTCTAGCCATTAATTCTTCAAAAGCTAATTCATGTGGGAGCTGACTATGTTAGCTGGCTAGAACAGATGATGGGGGGAGGGGCATTCAATAGATGTAATTGTTAATGGCAGCAGTTTCTCAACAGTGGTTATGATTTTGTATAGATTTATATTAGATTCTATCTCTTTATAGAATATTAATCAAACAGAAATAGCCAACTGAAGTTTCCCTCATGATTAAACTTTTACTTTGCATAATTTGCCATTTGTGGTTCATCGGCTGCCGAGATCTCATTGATACAAAAGAAATGTCAGTTTCAAAGTTGGCTTTTCTTACAAATGACAGATTCAGCTTTGTGGATTAATGTTAGAATGGTCCTCTTCTTAAGACAATTAAATGTGAATAAGCCATGCTTTAGAGGCAATCAAGCTGAAATCTCCTCCCTGAGAAGATGCATAAGAGCAAATGACCTGAAAACTCTGGTCCTGAGCTATCTTTATACATTCACAGAAATCAAATATCACATTCAAAAGGATTGATACATAAATGAGAGTTTCTGGAAAGAATGGAAGCTATTGTTCCTTGTCAAAATGTATTTCAATTCATCTGATATGATGTCTTAAAATATTTATCATTCAGAGAGGGTTATTACATTGCCATTTTAGTTATCTTAAAAATTATTGAATGTGAACTTTGTGTATTTCAGAGTGAGGATAAGCTTCTAAAAGATCCATCTTCACACATCACAGCCTTAAAATGCTGAATTAAATAGAAGAGTTTTAGAGAATGATGTAAGTAGGAGGTTCCCTAATAGACATGAAAACTTTCCGGTAGTTACTGGGAGATGCCCCTGCAGGTTATGATGTCTGACAACATCCTCAGAACCTATATGGTAGAAGAGAGAATTGACCCCTCAAGCTGTTGTCTGACCTCCACAGGTACACCATGGTCCTGGACACACACACACACACACACACACACACACACACACACACACACACACACACACACACAAATAAATATAATAAAATTTGAAAACAAAACAATCTTTGAAATATATATTGGTTAAATTTGGTTGGGTCTGTAATGTCCTAAGACCTCTAAGTAGGTCTGTAAGGATATTTCTAGGAAAGATTAATTGTAACAGGAAAATTCTTGCCCAACATGACAAGTGATGGTCTAGATATATACAGTATTCTGAGGGAAATTTTCATGATGCAGTTGTGTAATCATCATTGCTGGTTGCTGGTAAATCTACTCTGCTACTGCTACTACCAGCATCTTTGTTGACAATGGTGCCAAGTTAATATTTGCCTTCCAGTGTGGAGTAAAGATCAGTGGCTCTCTAGGAATATTTTAGGCTTAAAGTACCAATTTATGATTACTGATGCATACAATTTTACAACTGAGCAGTTACTGAGTTCTCAGTCTTTTCAGTGTATAAACAGTCAATGTTGAACTCTAATATCCTTACTGTGTAAGCTTGTCTAATATATCATTGCCCTATCAGTTATGTTACTCTAGAGAACCCTGTCTAATACAGGCTAGAATAGAATTTTTATTTATGCATTGAGAAGTTACCATACCAGAATAGACAGGCTAAAATACGGTCTCCTGTCCATAATAAGTAGTGGAATAAGAAGGGCTACCAACCAGAACATAGGAAAAAGGAAAGATACAGAAAACAGAGACATTTAGTAATATACTAAGATGAGATTCATGGGAGATTTCTGGAGAATCCACAGAAATAAGTAGAAGTATAGAGTATGTGATTGAATCCTGGCTGATGCAGTATAATCCAAAGTTAAAAAGCATTACTCATAGTGAGGGACAAGGTAGAACAGAATCTATAATTTGCACAGAAATATCTCTGTGTATATCTAATATACAATTTAAAATTCCTATATAGCTGTGTGCTGGAACATCCATTAAAGTCACATATGAGACTTGGAAATGTATTATCCCAGCACTCTGAAGTCACAGAAAGGAGGATCCTGAGTTAGAAGCAAGTCTGGGGCATATAGTAATTTGAGGTCTGTCTCAGCCTCTTAGAGAAATGCTATATCAAAAATTAATTAATAAAATGTGATGAATGCTGGTGGGACATCTCTTATATGTTATCTTAGTTGAAGTTTTTCTTGCTGTGAAGAGATGCTGTGAAAATGGCAACTCATAAAAATAATAATAATAAAAAAAAACAATTAATTCTCATGGCGGCTTATGTTCAGAGGGTCAGTCCATTATTGTCATGGTGGAAAATGGCAACATTTAGGCAGACAAGGTGGTGGAGAAGTAGCTGGGGGTCCACATTTTGTAGGCAACAGAAAGTGGTCTGCAATACTGAACAAAACTAAAGCCAAAGAGACCTCAAAGCCTCTGTCATAGTGACACGCTTTCTCTAACAAGGTCGTACCTACTTCAATGAAGCCATACCACCCCAAAGTGCCTCCCTTGAGGCTCATTTTCTTTCTAACCACCACAGTTACTTAGACATTTAAATAAGAAACAATCTGAGATGTCTTAACTGAGTCAAACATCTGAAGTCATCAAAAGAGTTTCATGGGAGTTTGAGAAGACAAAGGAAAAGACCAGTGCATGCAAAGATTTATCAAGAGACCATCAAAAGAAAAGACAAGAAAAGGAGTAAAATTTGAAAGAAATGGAGGAGAAGAGAAAGAAGAGGGGAGGGGGAGGAGATAAGGATGAGGGCTAAGAGACAGCAGCAGGAAGAAAAGACAAAGAAGATATGGATGGTTGGAAAAAGGATAGGGGAGGAAAAAGAAGAAGAAGCAAGAGGGAAGGTAGAGTAGGGGATGCAAGCATAGGTGAAGGATGAACAGAGGGAGGAATGGATGGAGAAAGAAAGGAAGGAACGAAAAAAGAAATGCAGGGTGGTAGGGAAGGAAAAATGAAGGGAAGAAGGGAGGGAGGGAGAGAGGCTGGGAGGAAGGGAGGATGGGAGGGTGGGAGGGAGGAGAGAAAGGAAGAAAGGAAAGGAGGCAGGTGAGCAGGCAACCAGAACCACTACCACTCATTTTATTAAAGTAGTAAATCAAAATAGTATATGTGCAGAACAGCCCTTTAAGCACAGTAAACTACATTAGCATATGAAGAGGGTCAACATCATGCCTTTTGCACACACTTCCCAATCGTGAGTCAGTGTGTGTCTGTGAGTAAAGTGCTCATGTGTCTGTTCTATAGGGTGAGACATTTGGCAGAGTTAATCAACCAGAATTTTGTAATTGTTTAGACTGTGGACATACTCTTACAGTATATCCTTTGAATTATTGAACATCAATTCATATTGATGTCCTGTTCAAGCACTTGACGGTGAACCTCTGACTGCATCTTTTCATACATGTGTACTTGGAATTATGCTTTTGAAATGCACAATGTCAATATCTTAGAGTTCAGCTACACTTCACTTCCCTACTTATCACCACTGAATCTTTTCACTGTGAATGCTGGCTGTAGAATTCTTAGGAATTGTACTTTACTTGAGATTTATGTTTTCTTTCTGTACTTCTTGGGGGTTTCCACAGACTGTTTAGACTGTCCTGAATACAATTCTATGATTATTTCAAGTAGTCTTTTAAAATAGTGTGTGTGTGTGTGTGTGTGTGTGTGTGTGTGTGTGTGTGTGTGTGTGTGCATATACTGTTCCAAAAGTGAAGATGAGATTGTGAATTGCAGGAGTCAGCTCCCTCCTTCTACCTATGCCAAGGATCAAACTCAGGAGAGTAGGTTTTGTGGTAGGTACCTTTAAACTCTGAGCCATCTAAGGGCTTCTCTATTGTTCTTCATACAGATTAAGCTTGATCTTGACTCTGCATTGAGGCTATGATAGTCCAACTCACAGACCATCACTTCAATCCCTTCAAATCCATTACTTATATATCACTCCTGAATAGTAAAGTTATTATGACATTTATTACTAAAACGAAAATGTACTCTAGTAGTAGTAAATGTCTAAACAGAGCAATCAGTGAAGGCAGAAACTAGGCTCCCTGGGAGCATGGTTCAATGTGTAAAGTCCATGTTACTCAAGTGTGAGGCACTAAATCTTTGTCTGAGAATCCATTCTGTAGGCTTTCAGTCCCCACATTAGAAAACCACAGACAGGGGGATGCCCTGGTTTTGCTAACCAGGCGTCCTTCCAGAATCCATGAATTGTAAGCAAACATGAGTGATCCTGTCTCAAAATACATTGCAATGAGGAATAAAAGAAAACACTCAGCACTGGCATCTGGTCTCCAATGCAGTCTCATAGACATGTGCACATACATTCATACATCATACACACCATAATTTCAGAGACTTGAAGCTGAATCTTGTGGTTATTTTTATCTTAAGTGACTGATTTCAGTTAATTAAAAAGTGAATAGAAAATGAGGAATTTACCTTTTTTTTTTTGTCAAGAGACTTCAGTGGTACCTTTAACCCAGGGATACCATGCACTGCAATTAGTTCACTCAACAGAAGCCTTGATGAACTGACTTAATAAAATAAAGAAGTGCCTACTCATTTTAGTACTTCTTTTGTTTTAGTGTATCTTTCCAAGATCTCATTTATCTGGATTACCCATGTATGCAGCAGAAATTATGTCTGGGTTAATCATGGCAATTTATTACATTGAAGGCCATTAGAACTTTGGTTAATGGTAATCCTCAATGATTAATTTACTCATTGCTCAACATCTGCTTTGGGACCTTAGAAAATATTCTCAAAATGAATTTAGAAACTCATATTATGCCCCCAGAGTCTTAGAATAATTACCTTTTTTCTTAACTACTTATTTTAAAGAACACATACAGACTCAAGTAATAATTGAGTTCTAATATGGTTTTACTATGATACCTGCACTAGTATGGATAACTTCAGTATAACTATAGACAATGGGATATTATAAATATCAGTGGGCATGTGTTCATAAAGCTGACAACTCTTCAGCATATACTAGGACTCAGGCTGGTGATTTAAAAAAAATAGCAAGACAAAGAAGGGATATTAGACTGGCATAAGCCAAAAGTTAATCACCCAAAATTCTAAATTAAAACCTTACTTACCTTCCATTAGTTATAACCTTTTTCATGATGCACTACATGATAGAGCTCTGAGTTCTAATTTCTGGGCTAGATAATTATTGCTTAGGAATACATTCCTACTACAAAATGGTACCGTGGTTACCAGTCATGTGCAACTTTCTAAACAGACAGGAATACCAGCCCATACATCAACACTGGAAAGACAAGCAAGAATAGTGTGGATGGTAGAGTATTGCCAACCAAATTTCCTTAATTTCTTGGAGATGAGTCTCATATAGCTTAGTGCTATACTTCACTCTGTCATGATATCAGGGATTAGAGAAACTCAACAGAGATGAACAAAGTTAACCAGGATTTTAATATATATTTTTTTGTATTTGCTTTATTGCCACTTCTAAAACCTACGTAGATTTTAGAACCCTTGGAATGAAGTAGGCATTTATTGGTGGTTTTTTAAAGTATATATATATATATATATATATATATATATATATATATATATATGATTGACAGTTCTCATTTTTTTTATATTTGTGTGTGCATGAATGTATTATGTAGGTATGTGTTCCTGGAGACCAAACGAATGTCAATTCCCTGGAGCTTAAGCTATAGGCAGTTGTAAGCCACCCGATGTAGTGCTGGAAGAGCAGCATTTGCTCATAGTCACTGAGCCTTCTCTCCACAAGATTTTCATTTAGGATGAGCTTTCATCTATGTCTTTAGTGATGTCTCTCAATGGGTGTACAGAAAACTTTTGCATCAGAATTAGGCAGCAATAAAACACAGTGACCAAGGCCTTATACCCAGGAACTCATCATGATGACTCAGACATTATATTCACACCTACTACTATTATTCTAGAATTTGAACTCAGCCTCTGTCTTTCCTGTGGAATATGACTAACAAAAACACAGGGTTTCATGACTTGAAATAAGTTAACATTTACAAAATGTTTATAAACATGTCTGAATCATAACAAACACTCAAAGTGTTTGACTGAATAAATAAAATTGCCTGGAGTGGAAATGAAGGTATGGTTCAGATCCTGTTCTCTATTACACTCAAAACCAAATGTACCAGAATCAATCTCTCTGTCTCTCATGTATTTTTTGAGTGTGTATGGGTATGTGTGTCTGTGTTGGCACTCATGGGTGTGATGTGGATATGTGGGCCACTGTGTGTATGTGGAAGTGAGAGGACAAGCTTGGCTGCCAATCTTCAACTACCTTGCTCTACAATTGGTCTCTTTTGTTCTGGGTTGTGTACTCCAAGCTAGGCAGCCCATAAGCTACAATGAAGTCTCTCATTTGCCTCTTACCCTATGAAATACTACTTTCCAAAGCAGCATGATTGCAATCACTCATGTTATGCAACCAGGTTCTGTGTAGATTCTGGTGACTCAAGCTCAGGTCCTGAGACTACTACCACGTGTTTTTTTATCCACTGAACCATCTCCCCAGTCTGAATTAAAGTCTCCAGTCTCTGTAACATATTAGTAAAGTCTTCAGATAATTCAAGACTGCTAGTTTGTAAAGCCACTGTTTTTATATTAGGAGTCTTGATGAATTGAATCCATCAGTGTGGTTAATGTAGAAAGTTCCAACTTACTGAACATGTTAGAGCCTTATAACTGTAAAATACTGAATCCTTATGGGAGATCCCACACACACATCTAATTAAATGAATCAATAAAGCATGTTTCTGTAGTGGCTAGTGTTTCAGAAAGATGGATCTCAATATACAGCTTTTCTCAGCTTATAGCCAGGTAGCTTTTTTTTTCTATGACTAGATTCCCTGGATAGAGACAGATTTCTAACTATAAAATTGCATATCTAAAACATGTGTATAACTGGGAACACTGAGACTTTGGGATACATCTCTCTTCTTAAAAAGTCAATGCAGACTATACCAAAGATGAGAGAAGCTCTCACATAAAAAATACAGCTTCAATTTTTGGTTTTTTTTTTAGTAGAAAAATGCCAATTGTGCACGATGATTTTTACAGTGTGTATTTTGACTCCAGAAGGGAATTTAGAAGTGCTATGAAATCCCTTGCTTTCTCCATATTTATTTTGTCATTAGAGTCAATTTTCACAGTTGCACTGAATGACTTACATAACACACAAAACAGAACCATAAGGGCTGGAGGAATGGCTCAGCAGTTAGGAGCACCTGCAGTGCTTGTAGAAGACTCTAGTTCAATTCCCAGCACCCACATGACATTTTACAGTTATCATAACTGCAGTTCCAGGGGAACTGAAGTCCTTTCCTTTCCTCCTCAGGCATCAGGCATGAACAGCATATAAAGGCATACATGCAGGTAAAATACCCACACACATTAAAATATTTTAAAGAAACAAAAACTTTGTAGTTTGATAGTGGTGGCACACGCCTTTATTCTTAGCACTTGTGATGGGAGATGTTATTCTGTAAATATGTTTCTCATACTGTTTAATTAATAAAGCACAGTTGGGCCAATGGGAAAGCAAGATAGGCGGGGCTAGGAGACAAGGAGGGAAGAGGAAGTAGTAAGGAGAAGTCAGCATGTAGAGCCTGGAGAGACCAGATGCAGGCCGCCATGCTCGGATAAGATGACCATGTGGAAATACTTAGATAAGTAGAAATGGGTTAATAATTAAGACAGAGCTAGCCCATAAACAATAATTGTAACTGGCCAACAGGATTGTGTCAAATAAAGAGTCTCTGAATGTTACTGGGGGCTGATATGATAGCGGGGAGACAGGACCAGACCAGTGGCAGGGAAAACGTGCTCGTAACACACTTGAGAGGCTGAGGACGGTAGATCTCTGTCATTTTGCAGTCAGCCTGGTCTATAGAGAGGGTTCTAGGACAGGCTCCAAAGCTACACAGAAAAACCCTGTCTTGAAATAAATAAATAAATGCCAAACAAATATTTAAAAATCGGGGGCAGATTTTCACACTTAAAGGAACAAACTCCAAGAAAGCAGAAATACCTACTCAAATGGTTGTTGATCAAAGTTGAAATGCTGTCAGAGCTCAGGGACTCTGTAACACTGGGACCTCTAAGAAACCTCCAGAAAATAAATAGGAATTTGATTATTTGTTTGTTATTTATTTTAAGAATCTATTTTAAATATATATATATATATATGTATATATATATACATATATATATATATCGCGGGGAGGGTTATGTAGGTGTTGGTGTGTACAGAGGCTAGAAGAGGGCATCTGATCCTGTCTAACTGGGGCTATAGAGGTTTGTGAGCTACCCCAGTGTTAATTCTGGGTGTAAATGGAGGTCCTACAAAGGGCAGCAAGCACTCTTTACAGCTGAAACGACTCTCTAGTCACCATTTGCTTTTGTATTGATGAACCTTTCTATACATGACAGTTAAAGGTTTTATAATCCAAAAGAAAAAATAAAACAGTTATTTTACAACTGAACTGAAGTTCACAGTTTGATAGTCACAGTAGCTGTGGCTTGCACTGCATTTTTCTCAGACCACAGGTGTAAGCTTGACCTAGTGCCTTTCTTTCACTTCCATTGCTGGGATAAAATATCCCAGCTATCAGCAACTCATGAAGAAAGGGTTCATTTGGCTTACAATTCATCATGTAGTCTATCATTGTGGGGAAGTCAAGGAAAGAATTATGATATCCACAGTCAAGAACAGACCAATTCACCCACTGCGTTCTTACTTGCTATGTATGTTCCGCTAACTTTCTTCACTCTTACACAGTTCAGTGTTCAGCCTAGGGAATGGTGCTGCTCACATTGGACTATAATGGTAACAATATATATATATTGGGTAACAAGATGGCCTGCCACAGACACCTCCCCACAGGTGAACCTCATCTAGATAATTCTTCATTGAGACACTTTCAGGTGAATCTGTATTTTGTCAAATCGACGGATAAAACCAATCAGCATTTGTAACACCAAGAGTGTGTGTGTGTGTGTGTGTGTGTGTGTGTGTGTGTGTGTGTGTGTGTGGTGGGAAACTGTTTCCTTCGAGAGATTATTTAAAATCACATTGCTCAAGTGGGCCTTGTTCCAATGTGATGTTATACTCATAGGAAGGGGCCTTTGGAGCATGTATGTGCACAGAGGAGAATCATGTGAGAGAACAAGGACTCTGAGGGCACATGAAAGCCAAGGCAGGAAGCCTCAGGTGAAACCATTCTTGTAGACATAGTAATTTTAGACAGCCTGGTTCTATGTGGTGGGGAAACACACTTCTGTTACCTAAGTCACCCTGCTTGAGGCACATTATTATAGAAACTCTAACATACTGAAATACTAATAATCACTGAAACATTACGTTGTGTGGTTTCATTGAAACCCATACTCAAATGCAAAACATAAAGAGGGATATCTTAGAGGAAACCATTGCTTCTTTGTAAGTTATTTTATATAATTACTCACTCCCCCCCCCAATTTACTTCACTCACAAAGAGAACTCAATTGGTCATGTTACTTCACAAGGAATTATCAGTTAATGGTTGCTGTGAGTGATATGTTCTTGTAACCTTCATTGCTGTAGCCAACAACAAGCTCCCCATGTTCTTGCAAGTAACTCCTGACCCATTGTCCTTCTAAGTAACCCATGCAAAATTAATTGGTTCACTGAGGTAGACTTGGGTGGAACCATGACTTTCATATTTTACTTGTGCCTTATCTGACTGAGTAGTCATTTGATTATCTCCTCAAGAAAAGTTCACACAACAATACCATTTGAAAGGGAGAAGAAGAGAGGTTCAGGAGGTGGCTCAGGGGTTAAAAAAGCTTGTTAGAATTCAGTGCCCACTATCCATATCAGGCAGCTCACAACTTCAGCTTCAGGGAATCTGATGCCATCTTCTGGGCTCCTTAAGTGAGTGCATGCTTACTCAAGTGTACATGGACACAGAGGTTAATTAATTAACTAATTAGTTAATTAGTTAGGAAAATAAGTCTTCAAAACTCATTAAAAACAAAGTTAAAGTCCTAAGAGGTCAGGTCAGGTGTAAAAAGCACTGTTTGTAAAAGGTGAAAGATGTATAAGATCTGAAAAGAAACCAGAGCATATCACCCTCCCTGTGGAGTGGAGGATGGGATGGGATGGGAGGGGGGTCAGGGAGCATGGTAGGTAGGGGAGACAATATATATATATGAAAGCACTGTTGTTAGAAATTCTAAGACAGAAAGTTTAGCCACATCTTCATCTTCAAATTGTGTCATGATCTCATTGTCCTGTGTGGCTTTCTTGAGTCTCCAGCTCCAGGGAATTTGCCTTTCTGGAACCATGGGAATAGGGAGACTTTAGACGCTGCCTATCAGTATACTGCCTGTCAATACACTACCGGTCAGTACAATGTTAGTACACTGCCTCACCATACACTGCCTGTCAATACACTGCCTTTCGGTAACCTGCTCCTTAATTCACTCAATACAAGGCCTGTTAGGACACTCCCTCTCAGTACACTGCCTCTCAGTACACTGCTTTTCAGCTTAGACCCTCTAAAGAAGCAGACATCCTTAGTGGGAAAGGTCAGTTTCTGGTGAGACCAAACTCTTCCCTGATCATCTAACTTGGGGAGCTGAGGCACACTGTAGGCTTTGTGCAATCTCCTCATATCTTTTGTGATACCACACTGGTTGGAGAAAAGTATAGCAATGTCAATTTTCAGTCTAATCTCTCTCACAACAGATTCCTGAAAATGTCATATGACTTGCTGGCAGTGCTAAATCCACAGTCTCTTAGCCGTGAACCTCTGAGGAAGCAGCATTCAGGAGGCTATGCTTAGCCTCTACTCAATTCCTACACTAGGAACCTAAAACTTTCCTTTCCTCATATTCATTAAAATTGTGATGTAAACTTGTCAGAATTCTGTGTTAATCAAACACCCATGCACATAAGTCACTGTCATGAAAGAATGCCTTATGCTTCCATCGGTGTGGAAATTTCCATGCATCTCCTGTGTTCTTTATAGCGAGGGTGCAGTAACAGCATTTTGTTCAAATGTCCTAAGAGGGTTAGGGTTTTCAGAGACCATCCTATGGCTTCTCTATATTGTGGTACTATGTTTACAAAAGCCTGCTGGCTTTAAATGATACAAATCTGCTTTCCTGGAGGTAAGAAATAAAATTAAATTAAAAAAAAAAACTTGTTTCACTGAGCTAACACCAAGCTGTCAATGGGGAAGATTCTTGGGTGATGCCAAGAAAGATCTCTCTTTATATTGTTACAGTTAACATCAAAGACACATGAAGGGTTATCTTTCCTTCTGCTCAAAAGAATGGAATCCTTGGCCTGGGTGGAGAACTACCAGTTCAGTAGGGCAGCTCAAAAACCTGGTTAAGGGACCACCCTTCAGGAAATCAGATCCACCTTAAACCATGCTAAAAAAATGGAGGAATAATTATCTCCTTAACCATATAAGGAGATTTCTTCTTTCCAGAGTCCTACTTTGTCCAGTTGCTTACAGAATTGCAATCTTGCTCTTTTGTAAATACAAGTAGCTTTTTAGAATTACCCAGAAAAAAATAACTTTTCCTGTTCCTTCTATTGCATTTCTATGCAAGTTTTCACTAATACTTTGGGGTTTTATCTCTTTGTCAAAATTCCTGTACTCACTTTGTAGCTGCTTGTCTGTCATAGCCATGGCTTTTTCTCATTTCCTTCTCCATGTTTCTCCTCTGGTCAGCTGCCAACATTTAGAGCTCACTGCCCAGAGATTTTCCTTTAAATGATAAAAATGTAACCTTGAGCTTCCTTATGAACCTGTTCTTAAGTCCTTTCAACAACAATATCTCTTGGAAGTGACCCTGATTCCCCCCCCCAGCAGTGTTATTATTTAGATCACAGGCAGAATTGAGCTCTTTGTTGTTAAAATACTAAGGCACTCATGTCTTTGCTATTAGTTTGATATTGGAGTTGGAAGCCACCAGGCATAATCTCTCCTCAAAATTGTAATTAAGAACGGAAGAAGAAAAACAGTAAAAGGAGACATATTAGGGTTTCTCATTCTGTGAAGAGGCACCATGGCCACAGCAACTCTTATAAAGGACAATATTTAATTGAGGCGGGCTTAAAGTTTCAGAGGTTTAGTTCATTATCATCATAGTGAGAAGCATGGTGGCATGTAGGCAGACATTGTTCTGAAGAAGAAGCTGAGACTTCTATATCTTGATCTACAACCAACAAATAAGTGAACTGAGCCCCACACTTGTTGGGAACCATGTTGCCTAGTCTCAGATAAGCATATGACTTCCTGTCCAATGGATTTCCACAGGTCAAAACATCTGTGGAAATGGACTCTCACTTGGCAAAGACCCCATGGGACATCATAGGAATTTGTAAAATCCATGCAGTTTGAAGGCTCTTTTCTCATTTGATTGGTGATTCTTCGGGTGGTTCTTAGTTTTATTTTGTCAGATACACATGCAACATCTGTAATTTCCCCTGAAAATTCTGTTCCTTTTCAAATATTTACCATTAAGATTCAATGGGGGCTAATGTTTCTCAAATCTTTTTTTCTGGAACTACTAAATACAATGCCTAGACCTGGGAACTTTTCTGACTCAGTGGAGACAGTTAGGTACAAATGAGGAAACAACACTTGGATCATTAATCATGTATCACAGTTCTGGAAAGAGAGTAAGGCATGCATACACAGAATAGGGGAAAGACCTCAAGAATACAGACAGTGCCAACTGTTGATAGTAAGCTCCCTGGGTACCAAACATATAGAATCAGTGGTAAGATCTAGTGTATTCTTATGGGAATAATGCAATGTAAAATATAGGATGGGTAGAACCATCTTTACCATACATAGGAGCTTATATTGGTGGGAGAAGTACAGTATAGTGAGATGGGAAAAAGTGCTTTGTCTGCCTTTTGAGCAAATATTGAAGCATAGGACCCTCTTGTAGAAAAGCAAAATGTATAAAAATCTATCTTACAGACATGCAATAATTTCTGGTTTTGAATACTGTTATCGTAAAGCATTGTCCCCGTGTCTATTTTGAACTTTGCAACAGCAAGGAGCCACCAGCTATCATAAGTGCAGCAAGAGCAGGATGTGCCTGGCTTATAGTTAGTTAAATCTGCAAAAATGCTGAACTCTATGTCTAGAATAGGATTATGCAGGGGCCGGGAAGGTATATTGGGGAACACAAAAGGGAACAATGGGAGCTTTCATAATGATCACTATGTAATCCTTAAATTGGGATGTATTTCTTATAGTCAAAAATAGAAGCCAATAACAAAGCTGTTTATGTAACCTTGGTTAGGAAAAGAATAAAAATTAATAAAGATGGCCTGTGTTATTCAGGGCCACTTGAGTTCATTCCACTTGGTGGCAAGAAGTTTTCACTGATGCCCCTTCCTCATCTCAGGACCTGAACCCAATCTAAGGATACACACAGAGAGTGAAAGACTATGCATCACTCAGCTATAAATGGGATATCTGTATCATGCTGCTCCCTCAAGACTCAGAGACCTATGCAGAAGAGAAGTCTGAAATTTTTAAGAGCCAGAGGCGGAAGATGACTTCAAGAGAATAGCGTTTTCTAGACACAACAGGAGTGGTTCATTCACAGAGACTACAGGACCTGTAAGTCCTACATAAGCTCAACCAGACAAAATCCATGGCTGAGGGGTGAAAGTGGACACAAACTCTTATTCACAACCAAGAAGCTTTTACAAGTGATACCTGCAGAGAGAAGGGAAAACAATCACTTTTCATTAGCAGAGTGACCCTGGGTATATTAACCATATCACAGGGCAGATGACATGCTCAGAAAGAGCTGGCCAAGACAAAAGAAACTTCCTGCTTTCTTCTTTTCTCTTTTTGTTGTTTGTTTGTTTATTTTTGCAGTGTGGGAGGGCAGTGCACATAAGCACTGGCTATTATTGTGTGTTCTTTGTTTTGGTCTTGTCTTTTTGTCTGTTTTTCTACTGAGTTCACTTTTTTCCTCCTTTTTAAAAACATATACTTCTCTTATACAATACATTCTAACAACAGTCTACCCTCAATCTATTCCTCACAGTCCCTATCTCCCACCCAGACCCATTGTGCTTCAGTTTCCCAGTGATATCAACCAATCATGGCATAGCCGGATGCAATAAGACAAGCCAAAAACCATCCTATGAAAACTGCAGGAGACAACCTTGTAAGAGGAAAAGGGGCTCATGCTCAGACAAAGGAATCAGAGGAACCCCTACCCCACTGTTGGGATTCCCACAAAGTATCCAAGATAGACAACAAAAAGTCAGTCTTCTCTTTAAGACAGAAAGAGTATGAAATAGGATGGATAGGAAAGGGGAAATCTGGGATGAGTTGGGTAAGGGGAAAGAATATTACGAAAATATATTGTATGACCAATTTCAAAAATAAGTAAACATGAAAGTCTTCATGATAAAAAGATGAACATTCAATTAAAGGTTGGTAAGTCCATGGACGATAGTCTTGAAGATAGTGGTGAGGAGGGGTGTCTGAATCTATTGAAGAAACTAAAGCTGGAGACATAGAAATCATGGCATCTAAGTGCATGGTGGGAGCAAAAAAAAAATGTGAAAGGATTACATCAGAAACACCATCCTATTTAGATGACATATATGTCAAATAAAAACATGGGGGAAACATAAAATGTTGTGGGTGAGAGCAAAGTATGTGCGATTATTTTTATCATTATATTTCTTTTTTCCCCTTTTTATTAGTGGGGGATGGGTTGTGGGCTTGTGCATACCTGTGTGTTCACCTTCCCATGTGTATGAGTGCACAGGGGTGTGTGCCTGTGGTGGCCTGTAGTTGATACTAAGATTCTTCCTTGGCCACTTTCTATGTACTCTTTTCGAGGCAGGGTCTCTCGCTTGAATCTAGAGTTTGCACACGTGGCTCTGAAGATCTCTTGTCTCCTTGGAGGAGGCTGGAATTACAAAAGGCTGCTTCTTCTAAGAAGCACTTATATGGGTTCTGGGGATCTGAACTCTGGTTCCCTTTTGTGCATCAAGTTTTAACTGCTGAGACATCTCCCCAGACTCTTCTTGTCCTAGTAGCTTTAAAAAGATGTATTACTATGCTGAGAGTAGCATTCATAAAAGAAAAGAGTCCAAGTCAATCATAAAAATAGGAAACTTGTCAGGGCTTGGAGTAGAGGTGAGTAAACCTGTAACTGTTGACACAAGAATGAAGACACTAAACAGACACATGTGCCCTTCCTGTAGATCTCAGACTATTGAAACAACAGAGCACAAGGAGCTAGAATTTCTTTAGACACCAAGCTAAAAAGAGTAAGCTGGGATTTCCCTAGAAATCTCAACCTAGGGAGGGAAAGGCTAAAACTTATTTCCAGCTAGAGGAACAAAGTTTTGACACTTTTCAAACCACCTGGCAGGGGAGGATGGAGTCCAGACAATGACGGGTCAGGGATGGGTGGGATCACACGTAACTACAACTGCTTAGCTAGGCACACCTTTCCTCTATTAAAACTTTAGCCCCTGAAGATGGGCATAGACATCATCACACTGTGCACTTAACAAGTCAAGTCTAAAGATTTTAAAAGAAGTATCTTGGTCCATGGACAGTTTTAAATCACGGAAATGAGTCATAGAAGAGGATACATCAGAATGAAAGTTAACAGACTGGGAAATGTACCTAATTAAAAAGCACAGAGTATCTTGCACCTGCATTTTTCCTATTGCATTTATGCAAAACTAACGTGGGTGTTCAAGTTATGGTAAAATTCTTTAGCTGACATATTACAGATGCATTTATTGTTAAAGGTGGGCTTTTTGTTGTTTTGATAAAAATTTAGACATCTCTATAGCAACCCAGGTGTGGCATTTCATGCTCTGATCTGTAAATATAACAAGCTTTTTAACAAGCACAATATATAATATTGTAATTAGACAGTGTTGCTGTGTTCAGACAATAGCTGGGGAAATACTTTGTATTTAAATTGAGTGATGTGATTGTTTTGTAGAAAAAAATGATCTTTAGAAAGTTAGTTTGCAAAGGTGAAAATGGTTTACTTTGCTGTTGCTTTGTGAATGTCAAGTTTTACTTGTAATACTACACACACACATACACACACACACACACACACACACACACATACACACATAGGCACTCAAACATGCATACAAGGTTTTGGAGGAAATACATAAAAAATTCTTCAGATTTTGTGAGAGATTTGAAGTTATCAAGAATTTTAGTAAATTAACGAGGGGGCAAGAAGTTGAGAGGAAGATTTATTGGGGACACTCAGAGGGATCTGCGGAAAGAGAGGAAGGGGTGGATATGATCAAGATACATCATTTACATATGTGAAATTTTCAAAGAATAATTAAAAATATGTTTAAAGTTATTGATTTCAATGTTACTCAAGTAAGGACAAACTTTCCTATCAATTAAAGTATACAATAAGAATAATAATCTGCAAGGTCTTTTGAATAAAAACAGGCCAACCCCTCGTAGGTCTTGTCCTTTGTTAACAGCAGAGCAAGGAGACACTGTCGTGACCCTGTGGAAGAGCATGCTCCTCCCTTTGTGTTTCTTCACACTAATCATTAGATTCATGTTGAGGGCAGTAGTCATGAACAGGGTGATTGGATACCATGATTTCTTCATCACTACCTCCATTCAAGTCCAATATCTCCATGGGTCTCATTATGGGGCTCCCACAGCATTAGGCAGAGGATTTGTAACAGGAACAGCTTCTGGCTTCATCAGACATGAAGCAGGTGTGAAGGCAAGCCATGGACTCTGAAGCTCCACACACAGAGCTACAGTGCTGCTGACATAACATCAGCTCCCTTCTCAGCACTGTCTTGGAAACCAGTGTGTTAACACTGATCCCATTGCCCCGAGAATGATCCTGGGGCTGGGGAGATGGCTTGTGCAGTAAATCACTTACTCTGAAAGCAGGTGGTCTGATTTTGATTCCCAGAAATCATGTTAAAAATCTGACAGTAACCCCAGTTCTAGGAAGGCAGAAAAAAGGAGAATGCGTTAGCTTGCTTGCCAAGCATGCACTATACAGAATTGGTGAGCCCCAAGACAGTGAGAAACTGCTTCAAACAACAAGGTGGAGTATAGCTCAGGAAGATATTTTGGGTTGTCCTCTGTGTTCCATATGCATGTGTACATATGTGCATATCCCCCTATCCCCAACATACACACAACAGAATGGTAGCCAGGTAGTCAGCCATATACAGAATACCAGTATTCTCAGTGGTGATGTCATACATAATCATTCTATCCATTTTCTTTTCTTTTAGGAGGAAGGAGAATGAGATAGGGTTTCTCTGTGGAACCTTGGCTGTCCTGACACTGTGTAGGTCAGGCTGGCCCTGAACTCAGAGTTCCGCCTGCCTCTTCCTCCTGAGTGCTGGGATTAAAGGCATGCACCACCACCACCCAGCTCAGTTTCTAGTTTTAACCTTAAGTAAAAAGCATTTCTGTATCTATTCTCCTAACAGAACACCCTTATTCTCATGCCCTAGTTCCTTATTTTATGTTTGTGCACTATTAATGGACACAGTCACATTATCATAACCATCTTGGCAGGAATGAAGATTTCCTAAAAATACTTTGGTATCCTTGACTATCATACTATTGAGACAAGGACTTCTAAGGAACTGTAATTTCCCCAAGACTCCCATGATGAAAAAAGAAAAATATTGAGCCCCGGGGCCAAGGGGGAAAACCATCTTCTGGAAAAATTTAAAACTCCAGAGGAAACTTGGCAGGAGACACTAGAACAGAGATGCTTATGATGGCATGCTGGACCACACCTTGACCACAACTGCTTAGGTGTATGTATCCCTTGCTGTCCTTGTAAACCCTAAGCCCTACATCAGATCCCAAGATTGTCTTGAAAGTGTCACTTGACATCTTTATTTATCTGTTCACTGTGATGACATTGAATAATCTCTTTTTTATGCTTTTTACTATTACTTATGCCTTTGACTGGTATGTTGACAATGGTTAGTCAAGCCCACCTGGGCCCAAGCTCTAACCCTAGCAATCCTAGTTAAACTAAGAGACTGAAATTTCTATATAAACTCAGAGCTGGTGTGGCACATGAAGAAGCGTTGAGTTCCTTAAGAAGAAATTCCTAGGATAGATTTTATTCTGAATTTTCTTACAACATGTAAGCACAGAAGAAAACTTCTGGGTACTGATTCTTACCTGCAATCATATGCGCAGGTTATTTGTAATATCAAAATATTTAATATTAGAAGTGCCAATCACATATTTTATCCATGACTAAACATATGGGTAGTTTCTCTAAAGGGAAAATGTCACGTTTTCCACAGGATTTCACTTGCAAGCTTTGGCAAGTTTAGAGGAGTGCAAACTTGAGATTTTCCTCCCTTACCTTTGATTAGATGTGTTCATGGGATTATTTCCAGTTTTTCTGGTTAAAATTCTGTAAATACTTTCTTAAATCTTTTAATCAGGGCTCAGCTTATTTTAACTGACAGTAATAGATGCCACTAGAACAAAATATGTATCTTCCAATTGATTTTATCTTTCTGCAGGAATCAAGATCCCTCAGGAAGTAACAATTTAATGCCAAGAGAATCGTATTTCACGGCCTTTTCTTCCATCTTGTGTTTTATCTATTTGTGACACATATCATTATCTGACAATACACATGACCACGGACGCATGTAGATTTGATGATAAAAATGATTCTCAATTTTAGTTATTTAATGTTGAATAGTTAGCACCTGCCTGAGGTATCTCTAATGGGTAATGACAACAAAACATACATGAAATATGCATCAAAATGTCATCACAAAGCCAATTATTTTGTACTCTAAGTTTTTAAAGTAAAAGATTGCCAAAGCATAAAAATGAAGTTCATCCTAATAAGAAATAGGTCATTTCTTAGCATGTCCTTATCTCTGACCTGGCTTCACAGTGCTTTTCAGGTCAAGTCAGAAAGGTGTGATGTACATGGGCATGTTTGTGAATTCATACTCACACTGGCTCAGCCCAGATAAAATCCATTAGATCAAAGTGCATTCCTTAGTGATAATTTCCCATCCTATCACATTACTCTTCCACTAAATATGTTCCAAATAGCTCATAACCACATAGATACAATCTATGTATATTATAATAAACCAACCTATTTTACTTTTAATATTTTGTATTTATTCATTTTTCCTCTACCAAAAAAATTAACCAATGATTCATCAAGTTAAGTATCAATTAATTTTGAAAAATCAATCATACTACTACAGAACTTTAATCATTTTAGATTTGAACTATAGCCTAATATTGTCCCTTTAATTAATACTGTATATAATGTATTAGCAACATATAATGTATTTGGTTTTTTTGAGCTCAGAAAATGATCTTACGTGTTTTCATATTTGTAAAATCCATCTAATACAATATCAATCACCGGTTCTGAAACATCCCTCTAAAATTAACCTGCTGTGTTTCCATTCTGCCCATAATAACTTCATCTATGAACACATTATTCTAGCTTCCTCAGCTTGATTTGCATGTGTGGATGCAGGTCAGTGCCTGCATGTGTGTGTATGCATGTGTGTACAGAGATCAGAGGTCAACCTGCATTATCATTCTTCAGGTACTGACCACCCTGCTTTAGAAACAGGACCTAATACTTGCCTATTTGGCTATGCTGGCTGTCCAGACAGTTCATAGACTCCTCCTGCCTCTGCCTCACTAGCACTCAGTTCATAAATGCACACTACCATACTCATAAATGAACACCACCATACCTAGCTTCTGGAGTTCTGAAGAAACAAACTTAGGTCTTTATGCTTGCAAAAATAGAGTGCTACTTTTCCTTTATATATCTCTTTACATTAAGAGTTAGAAAAAGTCCTTATAATGTGGGATGTTGTAAAATATGGGATATATAGCACAAAAACTAAGAGGCAAGCACTAGGGCACTTCCATCATCTAGCAAAAGAATAGTAGACATGGTTATGGTGTGGGGCACAGAAAGAAATTAGGAAAACACTCAGGTGATCACAAAAGAGTTGATATCTAAGAACGAGAAAAAAGGAATAAAGAGAATGAAACACTACAAAAAGGAGTAATGGTTCCTCACAAGGACTCTCTGTGGCAAGTATTACCACATCTTATTCTGGTAATGTTTGGTTACAGTTATGCATGATTAAAAAAATGTTCTTCCTAATGAGGGAATTCTGTTGAGACAGAGTAGAAAGGAGAAACTACCTGCTGAGTTTTAAAAAGAAGAGATGGAGACTACACAAGCTTGCTTCACAGCAACACAGACACTGATAAGCAAGCAGCATATAGGCAACTCTCTCACACATATGATAGTAGGTGTTATGTTTGCATATCGATGCAGATAGCTAGAGAGAAGACAGGTAAATAGATGCAAGGCCATACAGGCACACAAATAGAGTGCTAGTTTCTGTTCATTGTCACCTGGGCAGGCTCTAGAATTGCCAAGCAGACATGTCTGTAAGGGAGTTTATAGATTGGGTTAGCTATCTAGAAAGACTCACCCTAAATGTGGGTGACACTAATCCATGTATTAGGACTCTAGGCTGAATAAAAAGGAGAAAGTGAAGTGAGCCCCGACATTCATCTCTCTGCTTCCTAGCCATGGATAAAGTGTGATTGGTCACCTTATGTTCTGGGTGGCATGCCTTCCCCATCATGACAGGTTGTATGCCCAAACTGTGAGCCAAAATAAATCCATTCTTCCTAAAGTTGCATCTCTCATTATTCTATTATAGCTATTATAAGAATAAGGAATATGTTCTGTTTGGCTTGTTTTGCTTAATGCAATCGTCTCCAATTCTATACATTTTCTTGCAGATGATATGATTCATTCATTGTCTTGGAATACAGTTCTATAGTATAATCTACCACATTATTTATGTCTATCATCTATTGACAGATTCCCAATACCTGTATCACTTTTTTCAGAAGCTTGTCACTTAGATTTCAGGACATATTGTAGAAACAGATGAGTATTTGTAAGATTGGGGGAGAATTAGACAAAGGAGGGTATAGATAAATTTTCCCCAAACTCGTTTCTGTTGAATGTAAGAACAGGAGGAAGGCATGGAGAGCTGTGAGACAATCTTCTAAGCATCATGTGGCTGTTGTACCCACAGATTTACATCCCAGGTTGTTATTTGCACAAGGCATGCACAGTAATGAATGGAAGGATCTCAGAAGTTTTGCCAATCACTGAGGAACCAAAGTCAAGTGAGGGATATAGGAGAATCATATCCTCAGTAGTGTTGCCAGTGCTAAGTTACACTTGATTATCTAACACCCCACTCTTGGGCATGACACCAACCCCAAATAAGCAGAGTGGGTCACAAAATGAATAAATAAAAACAGCTTTTGTGAGCTTGAAAGAATGCCCTCACTGTCTCAATATTTTTCGGTATTTCTGCTCATAAACACTTAAGTGTTGTTAAGAGTGGCAGTCTATGGGGCTTCTGGTAGTGGATCAGTATTTATCCATAGTATAAGAATGGACTTTGGGAGCCCATTCCACTTAGAGGGATACTCTCTCAGCCTAGACACATGGACACATGGGAGAGCATTCAGGCCCTGCTCCAAATGATATGATGGACATTGAAGACTCCCCGTGGAAGGCCTCACCCTCCCTGAGGAGCAGAAAGGGCTGGGATAGGGGTTGCTGGCAGGAACAGTGGAGGATGGGAGTGTATGGAAACTGGGATTGACATGTAAAAAAAGCTTGTTTCAAATTTAAACAAAAAAATTATTAAAAAAAAAAAAAAAGAATGATGTTTACTTACATTCCCATCACCCGAGAAACTGAGGCAAGGGTATCAAAGATTCAAGGCTGAATCTATGGCTGTGTCTCAAACAAACACATATGTAGATTAATATTTACATTTTATATATACATTGTGTCTTTTATTTTCATAAGTAAACCTTATTGAAATAAGAAGTTAATTTTGGAGCCAGTAAAAGTACTTTGTTTTATTTATTTATTTATTTATTTATTTATTTATTTATTTATTTATTTATATTTGTTTTGAGACACATCTTCTCTGTGTATTCTTGATTGTCCTGGAATTTGTTCTGTAGATAAGGCTAGCCTTGAACTCCAAAATGCTGGGAATAATGGCATTAGCCGCCACCACCACCCTGCTGGTAAAGGTACTTTCTGTCAAGACTTACAACTTCCTGTGGTGGAAGGAAAGAACAGACTCCTGATCAATTTTCTGACATCTGACACATGCTGCTCATCCATGTGCACTCCCTTCCACACACAAAATAAATGTAAAACAAAGATTTTTCACAAAAAGACTTACTGGTGTAAGTTTTACAAATAATTTCCTTATAGAATTATTTTAATTCCCTGAAAATAATTCTTGAATGACAGTGTTGTGTTGGTTGAAGTAACTTGCCAATGCATTAGATTTTTCAATCCTTAGAATTTCAGCAGGCACATCTGTCAGCTTTGTAGACAATGGGCTTATTTCCATAGGGGTCTGGTTAGGACACAGACTAGCAACAATAGAGAAATCCCTGCAGCCTTTGGTCTTTGTACTCCAGAGACATTCCTGCATTGGCTCCCTGGGTTCTTTTGAGCTGTCTGAGGGGAGGAGGTAAAGCAGGGCAGGCTTCTGTGTGGACTCAGGCTGTCCAAGTGTCTGTGATAGATCATAGCACAGGGAGAAGGCAGGGGGTGGGAGAGGGAGTGAGGCAGGGAGGAAACCTAGTGTTTTTCTAAGTGCGTATTTCAGAAGGGAAGAATTGATTAGCATTAAAGATGTATTTATAGAGAACATTAAAACATGTGTTTCTTCTTATGCCTTTTCCATGAATACCTGTCATTCTGCTTAATGTTCTTCTGTGACTCATCAGCTTGGAAGCAACAAGGTTCTGTAGTGATGTTTGGTAGCTCTTATGCCAAACAGAACTCCCCAAGGCCTGGATTTTGAGAGATTTATGTATTTGTTTGTTTGTTTGTTTGTTTATGATACTCAAATCACATGACAACCTTTAATGACTAGATACACTTCCTCTTGAAAAAAAGGAATACATACAGACACACACACATATATATATGTACATATGTATGTATATATATATATATGTACATAATTTTGCCTTATCATCTTACGAAACGTCTAGGAGTCAATGGATCTTTGAAGAATGACTGGAAACCCATTGGTCAGAGTATGAAGCAAGTGGTACCTACCAACTCTCACATAAGGAAGTTATTTTTCTCTTTACATGCCTGTGTATATGCCCACAGGCCAGTCAAAGCCAGGACTGTAAAACCATGGCACAATGAAACATCTGTAGAACATTGTGTCTGACAGTCTAAAACAGACTCAGGTCACATCATTAGGAAATACATGTACAATCAATTTTGTTCCGCTATAAAATAAGGTCGTGAGTCATAAGATAATAGTTTCGACCATTGGTAGAAGCTGAAGTCTAATGTACCAAGGAAGCAGTCTTTCATTCAAGTTTGTAAAAAAAAAAAAAAAAAGAAGTAGAATTATAGAACAAACAAGAATAACCTCCATTAGGTGACTCAATGATCCCAAGCTAAGAAAGTCATTGTCATGTAGCTAAATATCTCTCACTAACTACTATTTGCAGAGTGCTGAAAAATTACAGGAATACTAACAGGAAGGGACACTTGAGAAAGGATTTTGCTGCCATTAAATGGATCTCTTTCAGAGTGCAGTACCGTTATTTTACCAAGCATTTGCATTTATACCAAGCCTAACTCTCATATCATTTTATGAAAAGAGAAAAATAATAGAGTCCCAAGTATTTTCTTAGAGCACATGATCAATCTTTGAGAAAAAAAAAATGAGAAAAAAAGCACCCTGTGGAATTTTAGATCAAATGACAGAGTCTAATGATTTCCTCTGTATATCTCTAGAGATTTATCTGATCTGGGAGAAAGTCCTACTTGACCTGAAAAGCTTGATCAACTAAAATAGCTCAGTGTGGTGATTCATTTGCATAAGTAAGTGCCTGCCTATCACAAAGGCAGCTCGTCCCATGATTCATTATGATTAAAGCAGATAATGTAGCCCAGTGTGGAGTTGTGTTAGCAGCAGAGGAAGAAACGAAGTCCTTGGAGAGCTGTCAGTACCAACAGTCGATCTGTACATTCATAAATCCACTATTCTATTGATGCCCCAATTACACATTATATATAGTACATAAGATATTCTGAGCAAAGGAAAATAACTCTTAATTTCCTAGAATAGGTGTGTGTGTGTGTGTGTGTGTGTGTGTGTGCATGTGTGCATAAGTACATGTCTACCATCCTGTGTGTGTAAGTCAGGCAACCTTGGGCATGACTCTTCCCCTGCCCCCTTGTTTGAGATCCAGCCTTTGGTTCAGAGCTTCCTAGCTTGCTCTTCTCTCTGCTTCCAAACATGCTTAAGGAACACTGGGATTGTAGTTAATGTGACCTCTTCCAGCTTGATGTGGGATCTGGGATCCAAACTCAGGTTCTCACACTTGTGGCGAGCTTTTTATCTCCTTTGCTCTCTCACCTGCTGATAGAATGGGGTTTTAAAGACTATGCACATTACATAATTCTTAAAGGCTGTTAAACATCGTATCATGTAAGGAACACAGTTTTGTGTGTTCTGTGTAACATACTGAGGTAAGTTGGTAATTTTCAGTTCACCCATTCAGATTCCCCTTGGCTGCTTTTAGGATGAATATTATTCATCATTATCAGCCAGTACTGAATCATAATTTCTGAATTTGGAATTTACATTTTAGCAAACCCTTGACTGCTCCCATCTCCCTACCATTTGAAAGGTTTTGACAGTTGCTTTTCATTAATAACTGTTCCTACCACCATTTGACAGTGATAGCTGGAGATATTTCCAAAGTCCTTGTCAATTGTCCCAATCTAAATCCCCCATACACTTTCTCCCTATTTACTCTCTCCCCATGCTCTCTCTTCCTTCCACTCTCTCTCCTCTCCCCCTCTCTCTATGGAAATGTTTCACTCAAAGCTCAACCCTGAGAACCTGTTGTGGAAGCTCAATTGACCACAGTCTGTCTGCTGCCCCTGTGGACCAAGTGCTGGGCTCAGCAGGCCCTGACTATCTGAAGACTGCTCTTAGGAGTGAAGGGGAAAATATGCTTCTCACCCTCTTCAAGGGCTAGTGTACATAATGTGTCTGACTGGCCACCTACTTGGTAGACTGTTAGACATATAGTTACAAATAATTACTGTGAAACATTTACTTTATTCTGGGTATTTACTTAGGCTTCATTAGCACATGTTAGTTTCATGATAATGATTTCACTATGACAAAGTATGTTGATGATGTTCACTTTGTCACCATCTCTTGTCCCCTCCAATCCCACTGATCCCCTTCCTCTTTCCAACTAGTCCTCATTCTACTTCTGTGGTTTTTTGTTAGTTTTCATTTGGGTTTCATGACTCAATGAGTTTTATTGTGGTTGCTTATAGGACCTTGGGTGAGAGGCTACTTCTAAGAGCATGGCCACCTCACCAGTGGCTACACCACTGAAGAAAATATCCCTCTGTTTTTCATCTTCTAGCAAAGCATGACCTGCTTGTAGATCCTCAGGGAATGCTTCATAACCTATTTGACTCTTTATGTCTTAGGAGCAATTTAGTAAATCTCAATTATCGGCAACAACCAAATGAACCAGATGCGAGGGCTCATACCTCAATCCCAGCCCTCAGGAGGCCTCAGTAGATCAGCCTCCCTGATCTACTACATTGTGTTCCAGGACAGCCAGGGCTATGCAATGCAATATATATTATATGTTTGAATATTAGTTGGAACACTTCTTATAGTATTTAGTTTTATCTTCTCTGATTCTCTATGTATTTACCCATTTATTTTTCTACACACACACACACACACACACACACACACACACAGAGAGAGAGAGACACAACCACCACAAGCACACACATGCATACACACCCATACTTCATATTTAATAAATTTTCATTTTAATGGAATACAATCTATCGCTTGTGCAATCTTCAGTCTATCTTTAAGTTGCAATCAGAAAACCATTTCATTTCATTGTGTTTACCAAAATGAATACTCATAGCATTCAGCTAAAAGAATGGTGACAGTTGTTAACACTGTTTTGTGACCTTGAATAAGTGATACAATATATATATTGTTATTCTCACTTGAAAATAGCTTAAGACTGTTCATATCACAAGGCTGGGGAAGCTCTACATTTTTATAACCTTATAGTCGAACATAAAGTAGAAAACAGAAAGCTGTACTATACTTTTTCATCCTCAACACTGGAAGTCTCTGTAAATAGCTTGTTTCCTTGAAGAAGAAAACATTCAATGTCTCCATGCTAGTTTAAGTTATTTACTAAATGAATATATTTATTCAGAATGCCCTTGCAGGGATGGATGGGTGGATGGGACAAATGTTTTCTAAGGATTAAATAAATATTGGAATGACTCTCAGCAGCATATGTCTTTATAGAATGGTCATCTTAACCATAGGTCATGTTCTGCAAAGCATTTTATAACAGCACTATTGCTTTGAACACATGATTAGGTTCCCAGCATATGAAGAAAACATGTTCATAACTGTAGTAAGACCTCTGTTCTCAAGGATTCTCTGACTTTCTATAATGTTTATTTTATAGTAAGAGTATAAAGAGGGGGTATTCATACACATGGGTATTCGTGTAAATATGGAGGCCACAAGACAACTATGGCTATTCCTTCTCAGGTCATGTTAACATTATTTTTAAGAGAGGGTTTCACTTGCCTGAAACTTGCCTATTAGGCTATAAAGATTAGACAAGTAACTCCAGGGGTCGCCCTATTCCACCTTCTGAGTAATAGAATTATAAGAAACCACCAATATGCATATCCTTTTTGTGGGTTTTGGGAATTGAACCCATCTTCAAGTTTGTATGGCAAGCACTTTATAAACTGAGCTGTCCCTCCAGTCAAAAGCTTCTTATTTTACAAATGAAAAGACTATGGGGACAGGAACTCTGAAGTCTGCACATACTATGGACACTGACTTTGAAGAGTGAGAAGAAGAAACTCCTTCTCAGAATAACAGAGCTCAGAAGGAACTACAGAATAATCTCCAACAAGATCTAGCAACCACACATGACAGCAAATATGTATTTCTCCTTGGAACTGTGCTTCAAAATCTCTTAAGGATTTCCTTATGTGGTAATGTGGATGGCGTTGTGAAATGGAGAAGGATTCATGTGTTCATGGTGTGGATTCCAGATCAGAGAGAGAAACTTCACCACTTCAGTCTAAGAATTGCTAGTCGAAGGCAGTGAAGAGAAATGGCCACAAAGAGCTTGACATTCTCCCCAAAGGCAGGGAAAATTTTCTTCCATGGAGGGGATTTCTTCTGTCATATCAGGAGAAAAGAACTACCCATGATCATAAAAAGAGACAATGCTAAATTGAGTCTTTATTTAAATATTAGAAATGTCTTTCTATTATTAATTTTCCCATATATGCTCTAGTAACTTCTCCTCAGACTATGTCTATCATAGAATGTATCACCCTATAATAAAATAAGATCAAATACCCCTTTGGGTTCGTTGTTTGTGAAGCTCTATGTATACAAAAAGAAGGGGGGTGAGCTGAGAAAAACACTTGCAAACAACATGAGGACCTGATTTTGTATCCCCAGAACCTTTATAAATCTGCACATGAAAGGACATTTCTGTGATTCCCAACACTACTAAGATGAGATGGGAGGCAGTTACAGAAGAATGTCTGGAAGTTTATGGGCCAGTCTGTCTATTTTACATAGACTCTGTCCAAAATAAGGTGACAGGTGAAGAACAATATCTCAGATTGTCTGCTGACCTTCCCATTGCACTCTGACATACTCTGGCATTCACACACATGAACCAGCACATATTCATACTGAAAGATAAAAGAATAATATGAAAAAGTACCATCAATAAAACTGCATGATTTTCTTTCTATTAATATTCTTTTAGACCATTATAATTCAAGGCCCCAATTACTGGATGTAAAGAGTAAGGAAATACCCCCTAATACATTCTAATTTCCCTAGAAACATTTTATGGACCAGAAAGTAAAATCTTCTAGATGTGAGAGTAAAGCTCAATTCTTTGATTGAGAACAAATTCCCAAGTCATCAATAAGCACTTAGAACATGAGATACCAAAATGAGGTGAAGAATGAGCAGCAGATGTCAGCCCAGCCGTCTCTCCTCTGTGCTATGGAGGTGGTAAAATCTATACATTAGATATTTTTTTCCACTCTTCACAATAAGGAAGAAGTCAGATCTGCCTCTTTAGTAGAAGAGTGGTTTTCTTAGAAGAGCATTAGAAGACTTGTCTGTTCAGATTTGAGTACACTTCGTTGCTCACTGGTATAGGCTTGTACACTGTGCACAATACCCTAAGTTCAACTCCAAGCATTTCAAATACATAAACACAAACACATGGATATGCTCATAGTCAACCTGAGGCAGATTGCTTCTTTGTAGGGAGAAGTGGCATTTTGCAGAGACTATCAGAAAAGCCAGTCAATAATTTTTAAATAATTTGATGAGGGAAATCCTGTATTCACATTTTGTTATGGGAAGATATCATATGGAATTTAAGGACTATAAGGAAGAGTGTAGAATACATGGCATATTAGTACTATTACAAAGAAGAATATATTGGTATAAATTTATAGTTCTTTATAATGGAGGATCCATTAGAACCTGCCCACATCAGTAAGCTCTAAAGTCTAAGGTTACATGCAGCTTTTGAGAGAGTGAGTCTGACTGGTGAAACCACCATATTCTAGCCTACTCTGACCAATGCATGAGATGATTCTATGTATGGAACAAACACATTTTATGGACATAAGTCTCCAAAATCAAATTGCTGATATCTAGGAACTAATATTAGTGTTTGGATACAAACCCAGGATATTAATCTTGGCTATTTTTTTATTCAAAATAATAAATTCTGAGCTGATGGGAGACAAGGACAATAGAATTAGAAAAATGATAGGATTTTCTTATCTGAATTTTCTTATAGTAAATGGGTATGAGAATGAATTGTGATTAAAGCCTGTTTTCTCCTGAGATATAATTTTAGCAATTCTAATCAACTTGAACAACTTGAGTTTTGCCAAGTATAATACATAAATTCTAGATAGATAATACATTTTGGTTAAGGTTATTTCTGCGAACATACACATTGGGAAAGTCAGGATTACTCAATGGGCATGTCTATTATTGACAATCTGCTGCAAAAGTTGAATGTTTTTACACTTGTGTCTCTGTGTGTGAGAGAAATGGACAAAAGACATGGCTCACAGGATAAAACAGTGCTGTATATGACACAATCTTCCTGTAACAAAGCACAATTAAGTTCATTACAGTTTATTTTTAAAAAGATTTAATTTATTATAAAGTGTGTGTGTGTGTGTATTTGTGCACAAGTGTAGTTTCTCACAAGAGGAAAGAGTATTGAATCCTCTGGAGCTGGAGTTACATGTGGTTTTGATCTACCAGAAGTGGTAACTCAAAATTAGTCCTCTGGAAGGGCTAATTTGAGAAAAAGTTTGAATAAGATACTGGATATCTACTAAGAAAAAGCACATCCACAATAACTTGGAGTTCCAGGAGAGATTTCATTATTCTCTTCCAATTCATCAATTGAAATAATATATGTATAGATGATTGTTATTTTAAAAATTAGAATATTTTCTTTTGATATGGTAATCATAGCATGGATAAGTAAAATATGTCATATGTTCTTTAATTCAATTCATTTAATTAGTGTCCTCACCCAATTAAGATCCTAGGTCCTCCCTAATGGAAGGGCATGGAAATGAATTATACCCAATAATCACAATACTTTTTTGCAAGTTTAATGGAGCCATTCATTCAAGGTTCAAGTGAAAATAGAGTTGTGTGTTTCTTTAAGATGGACTAAAACAAGTAAAATGTTAGATCTGAAAAATGTAATCAGGTTAAGTGGATATAGTTATTAATCCTAAAACCATGGTAATTCCCATGCAAAAAATGAAGTTTACATTAGCTTTGTATTATCTATAAGGACAGGGTAGGTAGCTATGAGGAAAGATATAATCTGCATTTGAATGTAAAGTTTCACGGAAATGGGTTAGTGTAATTTTATAATTTATACCCAGTACATCAGACCTAAGATATCTACAGGATATCCTTTGAAAGTCAAATGATGCTAGACTTGCATATTAAAAAAGTAATGTCTGGATAGGAGATGAATAATGCAACAATGTACACTGAAACTTTCACATTCAATTTCTCTGAATTACTTTTGGCACAGCAAATTCTCTTTAACTCCATTCATCTCCAAGTCTAGGCTATGACAACGCCATGAAGGTATGTCCAAGTCTTTCCTGGTTTATCTTTTGATCCATCATATCTAGATAGACATTGTTTCAAAATAAATGCTAGGAAAATTAAACTGTAAGTAAATCTTGATTCTGTGTTTTAATTTCTTCTTGGCTGATCCAAAGAAGAAATAATATTTTAGTGACAATAGTCAGAAATAGATACTGACCTTCTTACATGTCTCTGTAGCTGATGTGTTATTTAAGCATCATCCTATATAAAATCATGCTCATGGATTTTATGAACTGATACAATTATTCACTATTGAATGTTCAATGTAGATATTGGACAATGTACTTTATATTAGTAAAGATAAAGGTTTCCCAAGGATTTCATTACATCCTAAGATGATTCTACCTTAGAAGAAAACCTACTGCTGCCTTCCACGTACTTGTCATTTGTCAGCATCAACTGGTCTTAGATAAAATGGAAAAATAAGTGAAGCCTATGGAATGCACAGCTAAGCAGTCTTAGCTATCAGAATATATTGATCACATTGACAAATCTGTATGAGTAAAAGAACTATTGTCCTAAAAGAAGCCTTCCTAAATGACAAGATCAAATTTACAGTGAAAATGTTTGAAATCGCCTACAAACATAGAAGACGTTAAGTGACAGAGTTTATTTATCACAGACACAATTGTCTACATGCCCCTACTGTGCTTACCGAGGCAGAAAACTCTAAAAGAAAACTTAAACACAGGTGATGGGAGTGAAATCTGATCCCAAAGAGATCATCATTCCCCCTGAAGAGCAATTAACTTTTACTAATATCACAGAGATGGGGAAGAATGGGAATGCATCTCTGCACAATTGAAACACACAAGCATCAAAATGACAGTCATTGACTATTGATTCCATTCACCTCAGCTTGGGACACTTGAATCTATTTCCACAAGAGAAGAAGGTGAATTTAGTAATTCCTGCTCAGCTATCATGCAGCCACAGAATAAAATTCCCTACTGTCTTTATATTTTCCATTGATGTCTTTCTATATAAAATTAGTAGCTATACCCTAACGCTTGTTCTTTGTTTGTTTATTTGGGGGTTTATTTGTTTATTTATTTATTTATTTATTTATTTATTTATTTTGCATATCAGACTTGGCACTCAACCTAGCAATGTGCACAAGATAAGCAAACATTGAATGTCTGCCCTATATCGCTAGCAAATTGCTTCCCTATATCTTTGTATCTATCTACCTACCTAACCATCTCTCTGTTTCTGTCTCTGTTATATTTTTAGCTTTTTTTCATGCATATGATGATTTTATTTTAAGTTTTGCTCACTATTACCTTCTTATTCTCCCCTTTTCCCACTGAAATCTTTCATCTTCCCCATGAGGCCACACCTTTAAAAAGGTTTTAATGTTATTTTTATTTGTATGAATTATACCAGCATGAATGTGCACCACTTAAAGGCCGGTTTCCTGTAGAAGCCAGAAGAGGGTGCCATGTCCCCTATAACTATAGTTACAGCTAGTAGTGAGCCACCATATGGGTTTGGGGATTGAACCTGCATCCTCTGAAAGAGCATCTTAACCTCTTAACCTCTGAACCATCACTGGATCCTTAACCTTCACTTTTTTTCTAGACAGGTTTCTTTTCTTTCTTTCTTTTTGAAGTTAGCCATGTTGTCACTACACTCATATTTTGTAGCCCTGGTTGGTCTTGAAATTATGATCTGCTAGCCTTTACTTCCCAAGTAGTGAGGATGGCAACATCAGGACATTCTTGAGCCATATGCCTCATTGAGAAAAGTTCCCAGTTCATATATTTTGTAGCTTGGAATTACTCACTTGAATATTTTGTTCTTGATCTAGAAATTGGTAGATTTATTTTTTTACCATATTCTTTGTTTTATAAGTTGATACTATCACAAGTCACTATTACAATCTGAAAAGGGTACAGAAGTTGAGAAAATACTATACAAAATTAAAGCATAAAATAAGACATATATTAAGAATTGTGATGCTTCATGACAAGGAATATCCCCTATTTGGTAGTTCTAAATGGTCAATTTGAGAAAAATCCCACCTCGGTGTCCCTACAGTATCAGATTTCTCAGACTTTCAAGAATAAAGAAACATCAAATATATTTTATATAATATTTTACATATTTTAAATGTTGACAACTGAGAATTCTTTTCCCTTTTGAATTTTGGATTTTGAAGCTATTATTTGTGCCAACACTCTGAAGGTCAACACGAACACATGTGTGAATGTCCTAGCTTGGCTAATTTACTACTTTGAAGTTAAACCATTTAAGCAAAACACCCAGGCCAAAAAAAAATAAGAAGAAGAATATCTATATATATGGCAAAATGATGTAACACACAGTTTTCTCTGTTGTTTTTTTCATTTTCATGACAATTGCATAAATAGATCTAAAATTGTACCAGACCACTAGAATTTCAACAGAAAGCCTGAACCAGCTGCAACCCCATATTTAGCTTTCCTACATGCCTTTAAATACGCTTTAAAGTTGATTCTCATTTTAACTGAAAACTTGAGAAAGAAAATAGGTTAAAGCCTAAGCAGATGGCTACTGTGAATTTCATGCAAAAACTGAGAATGAGGCTCAGTGTCTCCATGGGGAGAAAAAACTTAGAAAATTGAGATATTTGTGGGTCATGAATCTGCACTTGAATTCATGTCTCAATATTGTTTTAGATGTATGTCTATTCAAATACCTTTGAATACACTTTTGGAGTCTTGTTTGTCTTATTTTAGTTACCAATTTAAAAATATTTCAGAGACATGATATGAGTAGCTATTGACGATTTAATGATTTAGGAATAAAAACTTCCAACTAGATCAAAGAAGCACTCTAACGTCTTTTGCATTTGTACTGATACAAATATAAGATGTGATAAGCTCACATTATCTTTTTCCTCAGATTTTATTAATTCTTGACTATACTTCAAACCCAAAGAAAAATCCTCCATAATTATGTAAGAGAACTTGTGTCTATAGCACAGTTTTCTTTCAGCCTAACTAGCAACTCTTTTATTTCTCATAACATTTGGACTTTTCTTTAACAAACTGTCTTACAGCATGGAAGACAGGTGGAAAAAAAATGTACATGCTGAAGAAAGTAGTAGGGTATTGTGGAATGATGATTCCACAATCATCCATGGATGATGTGGTTATTGCACTATGAGAATCTCAGTAGCTGGTATTAAACACATAAGACCTGGGATATGTGTTCAATATGATGTATGTTAATAAATATATAAGCCTGAGCTACTCATCAATTTATCATGGAGGGGCTCATGAGAACACCACCCTGACACTTGAGGAGTTATAAGCAGTTAAAAGTTGACAGGGGAAAGAGGATATAAGAAGCCAAGAGAAGTCCTTGTAACCCTACCCCTCCCAGAGGCTATAAAGAGAATGATTGCTAGGTGGAGGGGACAGAGATTTTCTCTTACTGTTTAACCACTGAGAAGTTAGTTGCCCACCACCCACAGTCCTAAAAATAACCCACCTATGCTTCAGTTAAATATGAATGAATTGCTTTCCCAATGAAAGGAAAGAGCTTAGGCAGAGGTTAGGACACACAAGTAGAAAAGAGACTAGCACTTATGAGAATAAAAGGGACCAAGAGAGCTTAATGAAGATGGCAAATATGACAATAATATGTTATAGACATATATGGAAATACTGTATTAGAACCCATTATTATGCATAATTAATATATTCTAATAAAAACATGTTTTTAAAAAGGAAATTGTCTTTTGCCTCCTCTGTATATTTCAAGTTATTTTGGTAGAATTAATTTCCCTAAAACTGCATCAATGGACTAGACTCCTATACAGTAAGCAATAGATGCCCATCTTCTCAAAGACCCACTCAGTGTTGGGTACAGGATGGGCAGAAGGAAAGCAACAACACTGAGGAGATGGTGTATAAAAAAGAAGAAAGAACAAGATTTCTTCAAAATGATTCATTGCAAGGAAATGCAGCTTGGCCAGAACTACTGGAGTAGGGTGGAAATCCTTCAGAACTTAGTCTCCTGTCTCATCTCAAGGGCAGTGGTTTGTGTGTATGTGTGTGTGTGTGTGTGTGTGTGTGTGTGTGTGTGTGTGCCTCTGCGTGTGTGTGTGTGTGTGTGTGTGTCTGCATGTGTGTGTCTGCATGTGTCTGTGTGTCTGTGTGTCTGCGTGTCTGCGTGTCTGTGTGTGCATTTGCATGCATGTGCACAGCCATGTGTGTGTTTAGTATTATGTTATCTGTGTAACTGGAAGAAGGATGCCACACTTGGGGAACTCTAGTGAACAATGGAAGTCATCACTGACATAGTGGTGTGGACATGGACTTCATAGATATGGTCCAGAGGCAAACCAATACTTTATTTTCCCCAAATCAGTGTTTATGAAGAATTGCAGGAATGACAGAGTGGAAAATGGTCATCTCGAAGTGCGGGCTAAGGACAGAATGCATGGATAATGGACAAAGCAGCTCTGTGACTACTGCTAATAAGAAAGAAACTAAAGTGCTGCAGGGGCGCCGAGCAATCATGCAGCCAGGACACAAAGAGAACACATCTTACCCGCATGAAGAACAATGTAAGAAGGAGTGTTAATGGCTCACTGCTTGTTCTGGTCTACACTCTCCAAGAATGTATAGTATTCAATCAGAATCAGCAAATCATACTAGGTCATCATCTGAACTCTGCTTGCACAGTATGCTTTTGGAAAGGACAGGGGCATGGCTTCTGCAGACACTGCTAAGAGCGGACTGAAACGGGTCTCAGAAAATCTTTGCAGTAGTAATAGATGGGGAGGATTTGCTGAGTTTAATGACAGTTATGGTGCTACTGAATGTGTCTTTGCGTTTTGTTAGGTGTTGATGACTTTAACAGAAGTAGAAAAGTCTAGAAAATGGCACTCTTTGAGTGAATACAAAGAGGTTAATTATACATACATTTCATTGTCTTTATTTTGTTTATTTTTTAAAATATTATATGTGTATGTGAAGATGGCCTCTGTCACTTTGAAGATTCCCCATGGAAGACTTCATCTTCCCTGGGGAGTAGAAAGGGGATGGGATGGGGGTTGGTGGGGAGGACAGTGGAGGGCAGGAGAGTGGGGGAACTGGGATTGACATGTAAAACAAGCTTGTTTCAAATTTAAATTTAAGAATATATATATATATATATATATATATATATATATATATATATATATATCAGAGTGCTTCTGTCTCTTTGTGAATGCAGGTGAGGTGACCTTGGAGTCTAGGAAAAGGAGACAGATACCTTGGACTTGTGTTACATGCAAATGTGATAGCTCTGACCTGGGTTCCAGGAACCAAACTCAGGTCCTATGAAATAGTAGTATGAACTCTGAACCACTGAGCCATCTCTCCAACCTGGGTTATTGTCTTTTTGCAAAATCATCTCACTTCATAGGCCAGGAAGGGAGAAACTGTAACTGAGATAGGAAAGTGCTATTTATTGTTGATTATATACATTCCTCATTCAAAGTGTTCTTGTAATTACACTGTAGATATATTAGTGTCATGACTTTGTTAGGAGTTCAGTAGCTGCCCTTATTCCATGATCCATCACTAGAGAGCAAATTCAGGGAGAAAATGGAATGTATTAGAACGTATTAGGAGTTACGTTCTAATCTGAGAGATGACCCATCATTGAAGAGTGGGTACCACTCTCATAGAGCACTGGATTCTTGTACCCATGTCACGTAGTTCTAGGAGATTAGATGCTATCTTCAGGCCTACACAACACTGTACTCACATGGGAACACACATATACATGTAATAAAGTAATGGAATGTAAAATAATGTAATTTTTAAAAGTTATATCTGTTCTAAGAAATGAAAATTGATGCGACTAAAGATTCAACACAAAGCTATTCACTGCAGCACTTACTTTCCTTAAAATTGTTTTTATTGATATATTCACATTACTGTATGTATGTATATGTGCATGTGTGTGGGGTGTGAGTGCATGTATGTGCTTGTGTGTGCGAGTGTGTGTGTGTGTGTGTGTGTGTGTGTGTGTGTGTGTGTGTGTTCGTGTGTATGTGCATACATGTGAGTGCTGAGCTACCTGGCTGTCTCCAGTTCTGACTTCTCTACAACAAAGTTGGAGGAATATCCCTGAATACCCCTCCCTCTATCCTTTCATACCCCAAATCATCAGCATTGCTAGCTCTATTCTGAGACAAGCATCTGTCTATTTATGGACTTGCAGTCTGCCAGCAGGAAATCAACTTCTGGTGGTCTCAGGTTACCTGAGGGATCGTCAGAAACTTCCAACTTTTGTTGATGATGATGACTGGAATTTAGTTCCACTTTTCTAGTTTGTCAGAAAAATGTAGTACCCAGAAAAGAATGTGCTTCAATGATCCCAGAAGATTTAAATACCCAGATAGTGATTATAAAACCATAAAAGACAAAAGGATTAGATTAGACGCTTGCTTATGACCTTCAGCACACTTCTTCCAACAATCTCTGTAGTATGGCTGTCTAAATTCCAGATACTTCTGAGATGCCGTATAATTTTGTTCCTTCTGGCTAATTGATATTTCTTGTTGGTTCTGATCTGACTAATCAAGGTTTTATTGTGCAAAAGTTAAAATCACACATTTGCTGTAGTACTATTTTCAAGTCTAATTGGCTTATTAAGTAAAATGCATTTGAACAACTAGGCATAAAAGAAATGGATTTTTTTTTCTAACTTAAGATGCTGATTCCTTTTGAGACTGGCAGGTGAATGTTTTCCTGACATGTGGAGAAATATAAGGCTATGTCAAATCTCCTAATATTTTGAGTTAATAATCACTCAGATGGTATTTTAAGAAGGTCTATCTGATAGAGAACTGTGGAATGAATTTAGAAAAATAAAATGAGATATAGCATTGTAGTTCTTTTTATGACACCCCTATATCATGGAAGCCTTAAATATTCTTATGTAGAGATATTTTTGAATATCTTGAGGTCCTAATAAAAAAGATTTCTGTGCAATAATTCTGCAAGTGCATCGCAGCAAAACTGTTATATGTGTTGTAGCCAGACGGCTTTTAAAATAGTGCTCTATAATTATTCAACATGATGAAAGGCAAAGAATGACCTCACTGGGAATTTTATAGGAAGTGATCATTCATGTCTGGAGGTTTTCTATAGAGCAACAGTGGGATTAAAATGGTTAGGAGTGACATTTGGTACCAGGAATAAAGGGTGTTAGATAGACAGAGCTAAAGCAAGGAAAGAATATCTAATTTTAAACTTCCCAGAGACCAGGTCATAGCTTCTAGGGATTCCATACACAATCCTCAAGAAGCTCAGCAGATGTCTGTTTTGTCAGCTGATGCCCAACAATTAATGCTTGTGTTAAGTTATACTTTTATTTTTGAGGTGGAGCTATAATTATGCAAAGGTAGTAGGAAGGGTTGGAAAGACCTACACTATTGCAATAATGGAATAAGAAGTGAGTTTTCGCAAGGTGAGTGGTATATTTGTGTTGCCCATAGTATCTCATCTGCCTTTAATGGCCTTTTCTAAGGATTTAGAGTTTTAGAACCTCAACCAACATTTACAACTTTTCCTATCTATAAAGAAAGGACATGGGTGCATTTTTCAGGTTATCAAGGGTACAATTGTAAGGATCTTCTTTTCTCTACACTCAGGCAAATACACACATACACACACGTGCGCGCGCACACACACACACACACACACACACACACACACACACACAAAATATAAAAGCTGTTATTTACTGTGTGCATGTAAGAAATCCATAATCATCCATAATCATCCATAATAAGTCAAAGAACAACTTTGGGGAAGTCATTTCTCTTCTTCTATCATGGCATTCCAGGAGTCAAAGAGTCTGGTCATTATGTTTGGTGGCAAACACCTTTTAATTTTCAATGAGCCATCTCACTAGCTACTCAGGCAGATATATTTCATACAGACCACGTCTATCTAGTTGAACTGAACGAACTAACTAGAGTGGATGATCCTCTTAGGAACCATGCCCAAGTGTGAAATAAATGAGAAAATAAATGTGTTTAAAAGAAATGATAGAAGTGATATGGAGAATCCGAAGGAATTAAGAAGGAAAGAAATGTATCTTAGAAGGCATTGATCCATTACATGTTTTGTTTATCAGACTGAGTGTTCTTGTTAAATATAAATACCATTTGAATACAAAAAGCATGTGTGTGTATACACAGATATATGTGTGAAGTATTGATCTCAAACATGAGTGCTTAAAAGTTAAGTCATGCACTATGGTCTTAACTAATCTAAAAACACCTTCACAGATGTGATTTGAGATTGTCTCATGGCTGATTCCAGATGCAGCCAGCACTGACATTCAGTGTTTACCATCTCAGTGTAAGGTAATCTTTCCTTATACTTCATTCCCAGCACTCAGACACCCACCAAGCCTTTCTCTGCTGCACCCAGGGACATTTCATGACTCCATCCTATGCTTGCTTAAAAGCATCATCCAGTATGTTTGTTGGTTTGTTTAAATTATAACTTCCAACTTAATCTTCATCAAAGTTTTCATGTCCTGACATTGGTATGTGGAGAATTAGCTTATTGTAATGTATTTAACATTGGAATTATATACATTTTCTCCTGTGCTATTTGTAGTCTTCAAGTGGGAAGCAAGAGTGTACACAACTATTTTTATTCCTGGTACCTAGCACATTTCCTGGTATTTAATTATTTAGAAATAAATGAGAAAATGTGTGAAAAATACAAAGTAATTAGCATTTGAAAGACATCAAGATGGATTTTTTTGTAGCATTTTAGTGGAATTAAAATGTCCCCTTCTTGGCATAAAATGGAATGTTTTAAAGAGCAGTGTGGTGGAAACATAGTTTACTTGAGAATTTGGAAAACTTTATCTAGGTCAAACTCTGCCACCACCTAGCTCTCACAGTTGACTTTCTGGGACCTCATTGTCTACAGAATAAGATAACAGCTGTTTTAATCTATTGATAAATATCTCAGGGCAACTTCTGGAGAAAGAGAAAAACAGCAAAAAAACCAGGGTAGACAGGAGGGACATTCAGTGAATTAGCAGTCTCTTTTTTCTATCAATCAGCCAGAGAATATAAGAGACAGCAAAAGAAAACACCATAATTGCAGGCACACCCACAATCCACTTCCCTTTACCTCTAGTAGCAGCAAGGATGGTTTGACACAACTATACCTGTGGAATTACATGCTTTCAGCAGGGTATGCTTGTTAATGTCATGAGTTCCATTGCCCTAAGGACAGACATGTATGAGGAAAATTTGTCTTACTATGAGTGAAGGAATTTGGCTTTGACAACATGAGCCAGATCCTAAACTAAGCCAGACACAGTGTATACCTAGAGTCCTTCTCTTTACAGGGGGAAAAAAGGCTTTCTGAGATGTGGAATGAATCAGGGACAATCACAAAATGATGTCACAGGCATCTTCCAAACTCTGCTTGCTTGAGGTTATGCTTTTCAATACCAATTTGAAAATTGTCGTGTTTGGAGCTGCTAAAAAGGAAATAAGAAAGCTGATATTCATATTAAGGAACTTGTAGAATTCATAACTTTTTATTCTTCATATTAGACAGAAGCAACAGGTAGCTATGGGGTTTGATAGGAAAAACAAGAAATGCCAACTCTATCAAGAAAAACAAACATCTGAAACCCGGAAGGTGACTCTATCAACAGCCTCCTAGGGGCTGTTTAATATCCTACAAACAGGTGTCAAGAAGAACTTTTATCTTTATTATTCTTTGTTACACAATGTTGTAAATGACATTAAGGAGTGAATCATAACCTATTTTTCAAGGATTTGTTTCTTGTACTTTCAGAAAGAAGTGAGTCTGGGACAAACCATGGAGATTGCTGAGTGACAAAATGTTTTTAGTCAAATCTGATAGCTGAAGATTAATTCCCAGTACCACCTGGTAGAAGGAGAAAACTCAAATGTTGCCTAACCTTAGTGCATGGTCTATGTATTTGCACACACTACACACACACACACACACACACACACACACACACACACACACACACACACAAACGTGTGCGAGCGCATGCGCGTGCGCACACCACAAGAAAGAGAGAACAAGGGGGAGAGGAGGAGGGAGGGAGGGGAAGGTGAGGGAGGGAGGGGAAAGAGAGGGAGGGAAGAATGGAGGGAGGGAGAGAGAGAAGGAGAAAAGGAGAATGAATGAATTTCATTTTCTCATGTTTGCAAATTTTATTCCTTTTGAAAATCTAATCAACTCTAATGTAACTTAGGGTAGGAAATGTGATTCAAGGGATTGCTGCTCATCCCGTGGTCTGGTGTTCAGTTCCCAACCTAGCACTTATGGGCTGCCTGTGCCTACAGCTCCAGGGAATCTGACACCCTTTTTTGGCTTCTGCAAACACTTGGACTCACACATGCATATACACTCAACACCAACATATACAATCCCGAAAACATTACTGTAGCTTTACAGCAACATATGAATCAGAACCATTATTTTTCTCAAGTATTGTGTGAGATAACCTCTCCTAATCCTCTGCTATATTTATCTAGGGAGAAGAGTAATCAGAGGTGATTGCTCCTTGCAAGCACTGTCTTGGCATTATTCACAACAGCGTGTATGGTCCCAACTCAGGCCAGAGTGCTCACTGCTCTGCATTGTACTCTGCACTTAGTAGGGATGTCAAGGTAAGGGTAAAACACGCAGCGATACTTGAAGCAAACCTACATGCAGTGGTGGGATCACATGTAAATACCACAGGGCAGGATGAAAGAAATTCAATTTTGGGAACTAAAAGACACCTTGTTTGCTCAGGAAATTGCTTTGTTAGTACAAGGACCTGAGTTCAGTCCCCTAAACCCATGCACCAAAGAAAGCCTAGTGTGGTCATACGTGCGTTTGATTCCAGAGTAAGCAAGACAGAATAGGTAGATCTGCAGGGTTCTTTACCAAGCAGCTTATTTTGCTTGAAAAAATCTAGAACAACAAAAGAAATAGCTACAAGGAGATTGAGAAAGCACCGGAGGAGGAATGAAACTCAGAGTCAACCTTTAACTCCACACACGTGCAGTGGCATCCACTCCCCCACACGCAAACATACACATGCATGAAAAGCATATTTTTTTATAGCAACACAGTTTTGCTCTTACTGGAATGCTTGAATATCTATACTTTGGATGACTTCACTCTATATTGTTAGTGCATATGTATTAATGCCCAGCAATGATTCCTGGACTCCCACTCAAGTCCAGCACAGTCTTTCCATTAACATCAGCAACTGTGGCTTCTTCTGCTTTGTTCATTTACTAAGATGCTTTTGAGACCTGTCAAAAATGACTTCCACCCCTTTGATTCTTTGACAGAGTAAAAGACTCAGACTTGGCTTAAGTCATATAATTTCCCAAATGGACTGGATTTTCTGGCAGACCCACTTAGTGTTTGCCATCTGACATGACCTCAAAGAACCAGAGATGCCATCTGTTAAGCAAGACTTCATCTGCATTCTGGTGCCAGCTAGGATGCTCTTTGCTGGTCTGGGGAACCCCACCTTGATGACATATCCTCTGAGTCATAGGAGATAACTTTTTTTTTTCCCTCAAAATTCTATGCCTTTGGTGCCCTGGAGTGAGCTCTAAAGGCAGGAGCTGTCACTCAAGATGAAAACTAATGGAATATTTGTGCTTTTCTTTCCATGCCTGTATCCCTTAAAGGTTTGATATAAATCAACACAAACATTTCACATGTTGAATATGAAGCCCATTTAGTAATTTTTAAAGTTAAATTCCAAGAAAGTGCACCCCCTTTTTTTCTTGCTGCAATCCTAGGAAGAAGGAAAAACATTTTTTTTTGTCTCAGTTCTTAAAAATAACATTATGGGTAAATTTTGGGTCATGTCTATGTGCATAGTCATTCAGAAGTCATGTTGGTCAAGGATAGTTTTCAAGCTTGATTAGACTCTGGCATCCTTCCACTCCAACATGGTCTCTGACCTATGCACTATCTCCACACATAATATCCATGGCATTTCAAACGAATGATAAAGAAGGGAGCCTCTACCTTGGAAATTCTCCTCCCATGTAAGTCCAAAAGTGTCTTCTCAATTCCTTAGATGGACACCCTGGTTTCTAGTCCTCTGAGATATAAAGCACCCCACAAATCTATCATGTTCTCTTTCCTGTTTTCCATTTATCAGTGTGCCTTTTATCCATGAATTGCAACTAATTAAGAGCTGTCGAGATGGAGATGGCTAAGCAATATAAGGCACGTGCCTCCTGAGTTTGATACCCATGACCACCACACATGCACACACAAACATATACCACTATTGTTCTCCACTATTGATCATTTATTTCAAGAGTATATTACCTACAAATTTAACTATGGAAAAAACATTCAATAGAATACAGACTGTCTGTCTTTACATTTACATAATAATCTATTTTATTTTTAATTCCATGTATTTATGTCTGTATGTGAATACAGAGGCTCGTGGTGACTAGAAGAAGGCATTGGATCCCCTGGAATTTGGTTGTGATCTTGTTTGCAGGTGTGGGTGCTAGGAACAGATCTCAGGTCCTCTGGAAGAAGAAGTGCTCTTAGTGTTTGGCCACCTTTCCAACCCAGTTCTCACATTTAATTGGGTTTTCCATGTCCCTCTTTTATTTCATCACTTTGATTATGATTTTGGGATTTGATTATGACTTTGTCAAGCATGATGCTCACTAGGAGCATCATGGTCAAAGCACAAAGTTGCTGTAGTCTCAGTGAGAAATTCCCTTTGTTCATATGAATCGGTAGTCGAAAGTAGAAGTTAAAGAGTAAAAACCAAGCATTGTCCTTACACATACTGCCCTCTGATTCTTTATATAACTGATACTTCATTCTCTCCATCTGAACACATGCCTGTGTGCATCATCTGTTTTACTCAGTTCTTAAATGTGGTGCACAAAACACTGCTAGGACTCTGGCTGGAGGAATTTGTAATTAATGTATATAATGTTTTATGTTTGATACACGTCTTAACATTATAGCAAATATGTGGCCTGTGGATTTGATCCTATTGAAGAAAAAATTCTGCTTGAATTATTTGGCTTTATTATACCAAAATTTATCTTCAAATGTTAAGTCTACAGAATGATGTACTGTAGAGAGCCGCAAAGTGCCACGCCTTAAAGTGGCGCTGGCTTCTGCCTTACACCTTCCCTTTGGTGAAGGCTCTCTGGCATAAACAAGCCCTTAATTGGTTAAGTCTGTTCAGCCTGTCTGCTTCTGCATTAGAGTAGCCTCTCTGCAGGGTCCACATAGCTCACTGGGGTTGGTTAGCTCAAGGGCATTTAAGCCTGTGCAGGGGTCCCCTGGCTCTCTCACGGGCCAAAAGCAACATGTTTAAAGGATCCTGATTAAAACTGCATGAAGAAGATCTTCATGGAGTCGCGTCTTCCTTGCTGGCGAGGGCAGGTGCGTACAATGTACCAGGGTACCATTAATGGGATGGTGCTATATTGTTTATGATCTAATAAAACTTGCCTGAAGATCAGAATGCAAAGCTAGCCAAATCCATAGAAGCTGGGCAGTGGTGGCACATACCTTTAATACAAGGGCTAAGGAGACAGGGGCAGCTGGATCTCTGTGAGTTCAAGGCCACTCTGGGCTACACAAGGGTGAATCAGTCTAAAAGAGGAACAGAGCTCACACCTTTAATCCCAGCACTAGAGAGAATATAAGGAGCTCAGTGCAGTCTCGGGAAGCAGTCTGAGATTTGGTGAAGAGCAGTGCAGTCTGAAGATGCAATCTGAGGTTTGATGGATCACCCCTTCAGTCTGAGGTGAGAGCCCTCAAGTAGCTGCCTGCTTTGCTTACCTGATCTTCAGCTTGTACCACAATATCTGTCTCTGGGATTTTATTATTTGTATGGCACTCATATAGTAGACAGTTTCCCTCAACTGTCTTCCATATAGCAGCTGTTCCCAATACATATATTAAATTTCTCTTCTATCATTAAATAAGACTAAAACTCACACATAAAGTAATAAATACCATGTAGAATTGTTACTGAAGGCAAACTTCTTAGAAAGAAGTATAAAGATATCCTTTAGTCTTTTGATCTAATCATTTCTCAGAACTCTAATGCAACAGTAGTCACAGGAGAGAAAACTGGAAATGTCTCTCAAGTGCAGTTGACAAGTAAAAAGAGATATACTTTCTGTATTGCACCATAACTGTGTAAAGTATTTTTCTGAAAACACAGGTCTCTTGTCACTTTATGACTAAATTTACCTTTGCTCCACAATAATATAATAGTCAGATCATAAACCTCTAATTGTCATTGCCATCCACAATATCATTTAGAAAACCCCTTCTGTCACAATACCTATCATAACAAGCTTCAATTTTGTATTATACCAATAAATATAAAATTCATTTTGTTCAAAAATTATGAGGGAAGACAAGGAATCATGTATCCTGTTATTTTGTTTTTGTTGAATTATTGAATCTGCAAAATTCAATAATGTAAATTATTAATAACATTCCCTTCCTCAGAGGAAATACTTTTATATTGACAGGCACATATCTTAAATGTACTAGAATTGCCAAAAGAAAACATCAAATCTACTCCCTTAACTTTATAAGGAAAATGAGTCCTGACAAATCTAGATCATGGAGGGGGAAGCAGGAACATTTTCCTGATCCTTGTTCTTGTGTAAAAGCCACTAAGGAACTTTGGGTATCCTTCTCTTCCTTATTCCTCTGAGAAAGGGTCTCTCACTGAAACTTAAGCTAGGCTGACAGCCAGCAAGCCTGCAGGGTTCCCTCCCCCACAGAGCTGGTGTTACAGGAGCACATGAGCACCCCAAGATATTAAAGTATTCAAAAGTAGATTCAAAAGTAGACCCCATGCTTCTGCCTACTGGGCCTCCCCAGGCCCAAAGCAAATTCATTTTATAATAAACTTTGATCATTTGACGGTTGAGGGATTTTAAAAATACATTGACCTCATGACTCTAATTATAGTCTTCACCCACTCTTTCCTCAGAAACATTGAAGTTTTCTCCATTTGGCTAATGAAAATGCCCTCCAGGCTACACCACTACCTGTGAGCTAGCTATTTCCCTAACACACTCTTTAACTGTTTTCTTTTTTAAAAGGCAACATCAGTGCAATGCAAAGTTAATTAGTGTTAACTCCAATTAGGAGTCCAAACTCTGCTGTGCTGGCATAATCAGAAAATATGGCTCCAGGATTTATTACTATGGACCCATATTCTGTATTGTTTTGTGTCTTACTAGAAGTTTTCCATTTCCACTAAGAATTATTATTGTCAATACTTTAGGACGTGGTATTCTGTGTTTGATGCTCTTTACAATGAACACAACCAAATAGAACAATCTGTCCCTTCTGATTAAACACTGTGGGAAAGAATTATAGGATCTGTAGGATTTCAAACTTGGCATGTTAGTTGAAAAGACATACTTTCTCCCTGGGTGTATGTTCCTATGATGTGTGTTCAAGATCCCCTTGCTCTGCATTTAGCATGAGCTGATAGCAGTCCATATTAGAGATAACAAAGGACTGCCGTATCCACAGAGTCCTGTGGCAGTGTTAGGGCACTTTCCTTGTGTGGACCAACACCACCTTCCTGCTGCCCTTTTGTGGCATTAGAATAGTATGAGGAAAAACTCTAACATAGGAAAAAAAATCAGATGGCAGAAGGTCTGGACATCTTTCCCCCATGGGGCTACAGGGGACAAAACTGAGCACGCTCAAACAACGCCCCCACCTATACCTGCTGAAGAAGGCTCATCCCAGGAGGTGATGAGTCATCGGAGCCTCTCGCCTCTCCCAGCTCTCTGATCTGTTTCCTCCCGCCCCCAGGAGTGCATTTTTCCTTTTAAATAAACTGTTTCTATTTTTTTTTTTTTTTTAATCACCATCCATGTGTCTCTGGTCCAGTTCTTTGTTCCAGGACACAGGAAGATGGAAATTTCAGCAGCTGTGCAACCTGCACCAGCACTACTTAGGTGAGAACAGTTTTATTGGTGAATCAAAAGTAAATATTGTTTCCATTCTGTGGCAGCATCCAGACTGAAGATTCTGTGAACCAAAGTTTCTGGAAAGAGCCACACCCTCCACTGAACCACCTGCCAGGCTGATTAACTGATGAGAACTCTAGGGACTGTGGCACAGTTGGGATACTGCATACAGCTCCAGAGCCAAATTACAATTTATCCAGGACTTTATTCCACCTCATTTCTTCCCCACGTCAAGGTCTGCTCTAATACAATTGCGACTATCAGGTGAAGACTTCTGGAATGTGTTAAGAAAACACTGTTTTGGTTGAACTGTGACAATTTTTGTCACGACAGTAATTTCGTTTCCAGAACTAAAGCAACTTGTTTCTCCTTGTCTACCCGACACACTGAGCCCTGGGAATGGCGGCTTTAACCAAGCAACCACTGGTTACAATCAGCAATTGCTACCTGTGGGCATCAACAAGGAAACTCAGTTTCCTGCCCACCCCTTTGGCTTGTGGGCCTGAGCTCTTCTGAAGTTCCTGATGTGCTGCTGTCTGCCTCCTCTCCGGGCGTTAATATCTCTTTCAATAAATCTCTTAGTTAAAGAGGGCAACCTGGCTCAATATCACCCTCGAACTTCAGAAAGTCTTTCACTATTAAGTTGGCCTTAAACACCACTTTCCAATTACGTGTGATATTAATTCTATATTCTACTAAATCATCTCCCCTTCAATCTCATGATGAGCTTTTTCTATTTAATCTAATTTCATACACACACCCACACACACAAGCCATGAAAACAGCACCAGCCAATGCATGCTAAGCAGTGGTTCTCACGCCTACTACTCACTTTGTTCATGACTGCTCAGCGGGCGTCTAGCCTACACTTCACTAGTATTTGCCATGTAATCTATATCTCACTGTACAGGTGTTACCAACCGTGGTCATAGTCTGTATCCCAAGAAGCACAGACTGGCAACCTGTCCTTGAGAAGCCAATTAAAATGGGTAAATTAGGGGACTGAGAACTGATTTGGCAGTTAAGAGTGAGTTCTGTTCTTGCTGAGGACCTCACTTCAGCCCCCCCCCCACACACACACATAGTGCTACAACTTCCTGTAACTCCAGTATAAAGGATTCTGACGCCCTTGTTTGGCTTTCACAGACACTTGACTCACATGCACAAACCCACGCAGAGAAACACATGTACACATATAAATAGCAAAAGTAATAGTGAGAGATATAATAAAAAGAAGAGATTTTATTTAATACAGTCACATTGGCGAGAGAAGGAAAAGAATTCAGTGACCATCATAGTCCATCTTCAAAGTCCTGCAGTGACACCAAGCCTGAAATCAATGACTAGGGATATGCTTGCTCATTTAAACAGTCCTGGTCTAGGTGTGGTCCCACACACTACTGACTCGTTATTGTCTGGGCTTCAGTCTCATCCTGTAAATTTGTCTGAAGTATTCCCCATGGCTGGAGACTTTTCCTCCTTTCAGTAAAAAATGTCTAGCCAAATTCTCATTTCTTGAGTCTACTGTTTCAGAAGTCTACGGGACAGATTGAAGGACATAAGCATTTCTTTAAAATAGCATTGTGTCTCCTGGCCAGTGACATTGTGATCCTATGGTTGACTATATTGAGACTGTGTTCAATCCAATCACTCTGTCTCTGGATTGATGGTGACCAAAAGAATCACCAAGGGCTCTCATCCTTTCACTTCTCTAACTTTTCATAGCATTTCCCACCTGGAAGCACAGCTGTCCCTATGTGGCAGAATACAATAGTACGAATAATTAATGAGAATTAAGACTAGGTAATTTTTTAAAGACACTTGCAGACTCCACCTGGCTCTGCCAAATTACTACTCTGGAGGAATCCAGATGCCATGCCATGTGGACACTCAAGTGGCCCATGGAGAGGCTCACATGAAACCACCGAGCCTCTGGGCTGGCAGCCAGTTCTACTTGTCAACTATGTGAGTAGAGGAGTGCAGACGTCCTGTCCTTCCATCAGCTCAGTCAAGGCACACAATGGTCACAGATGCCACTTCTGTCATCAGTCACCATGCTGGCCCTCCAAAACCAACCCCTTCAAGAATTTCATATCCAAAGCACTCATAGGAGAAATTAATGTCTTGGTGTGGAGTCAGTACTGGATTGCCAAAACAGTCCTATTTCATAGAGTAATAACATTTTGCTAATGTAGTATAACCTACCCATAAGATGTTTTTGTTGTTGTTGTTGTTGTTTGAGTTTTTCTTTTTTGTTGCTGTTTTTCAAGACAGGGCTTCTCAGTATAGCTCTGGAGCTTGTCCTGTCCTGTCACTTGCTCTTTAGACCAGGTTGAAACTCAAACTCACAGAGATCTGCCTGCCTCTGTCTTCTGAGTGTTGGGATTAAAAGCATGTACCACAACCAGCACCTGGCTACCCACGGTATATTTTATCACGTCCATTGTTAAATTTAAAGTGATCCATGATAAGATGAATCATCGATGGATAGCATGTACACTAGTAAACTTTGGACACACTGAATGTATTTTCTTTCACAGAGTGAAATATAATATATTCATTTACTAAAATATCTGTAATCAGAGCAGCCAAGGGTTGTCTCTGCCAGTAAAGTGCTTCCTTGCAAACATGGGGGGTCCCAGTTCATATTCCTGGCATTCAGGTAAGAAGCTGGGTGATACACAAACATGGAACTCCAGAAATTAGAAAGTGTAGACAGGCAAATTCCTGGTCCTCCATGACCAGATCATCTACCATAACTGGTGAACTCTAAATTCAGTCAGAAATTCTTTCTCAATAAATAAGAAAAGTGATTGAAAAAGAATAGGACATGAACCTTCAACCTCAACATGCTCATGCACATGAATACAAACACACATGCACACGCACATGCACATGCAGACACAGGCAAGGATTTAATTAACTTAAATTAATCCATATATTTACATATGTAGAAGCCTGTCATAACAATGCCTACATCAAGCCACCTGAATTCTATAGTATATATGAAGTTGTACAAGCAGATAATTTTCAGATTCCCCACATACCCATGAGTCCTAATAAAACCAGAACTAAGCTAGCAAGATGGCTCAGTGGGTAAAGGCAATTGCTGTTAAGTCTTACATCCTAGGTTCAGTCCCCAAACCCACATGATATTAGGGGAAAACAGACTCCTACCAGCTGTCCTTTGATTTAACACATGCAATATGACATGCATGATTGCCCACATACATGCACAAAAATAAACAAGTAAATGTAATAAACATTTTGGAAAAACGACAAGCCTTATTTCTCATTAGGTGGTTACATTTGTGAGAAAGTGATGAATATATGAATCCTTATTTCACAAAATGCCCAGCAGCTTTGTACTCTTCTTCAATTTACCCTGGATCCCCTCCTTCCCTTCATTCTTTCATATAGCTATATATTTATAGAAATGTCCACGTGTATATAATCTATACTAACACTGGTCCTGCCTTGTAACCTTGCTTCAGTAAGGAGAAAGTGTACTAGGCAAACAATTTAACAATAGCAGCTAGAAACAAGAAAGGGAAGACAGGAAGATATCAAGAAGTACAAACTGTCCCCTGTATCAGCATATAGTCACTATCCTGTACTGCATAGTGTCTGTCTTGGTATCTTATGTGTGTTTATATGTCTGTGTATACACACACGTATATGCAGGTGCTTACATCTGTGCATACTAGGAGGCCATTAGAGGACATCAGGCATCCTGCTCCATCACTCTCTACCGTATTCCTTGGAGACAGTTTCTCTCACTGAAACTGTAACTAAGCTAGCAGTCAGCAAGCCCCATCATCCTTCTGTCTCTATCTGCACTCTATCACTTTAACATTGATGTTAAAAGTAGGTGCATAGCTATGCCTGGCTTTCTAAGTGGGTGCTGGAGGTCTAAACGCAGGCCCTAATACTTGCACAGAAAATACCACAATCAACAAAGCCACCTTTCCAAGTCTATTAAGTTTATCATTAACAGTATTAGTCAAAATAGCAGTACACCCCAAATGTATGAAGCTTAATGGCCTAGGCAATCCCATGGCCAGACTGTACTCCCACAGACTTCTTAAAGATGTCTACATAATTGTAAAGCACTGAAGTATTAAGACCCAGAATTTAATTAGATAATTCACCAGAGAAGAGTTACTTTTTCAAGCAGTAGTGCGTGCCTGATTCATTTTACAGCAATTACTTCTTAGTTAAAATAGATATTTATCATCGAGAGGACTTTGTCTACAGACCTATAGGACAGGGTGGATGTAGCCAAGTCTGGAGAACAGCAAATCCACTCACTCTGCAGAGCATGTAGTGTGGAGAACAGACAGCAACGTGCCATAAGCAGCAGAGGAGGAGTGGCTTGTACATTCCTGGAGCTGGGAATATGACTCAATTGGCAAAATGTCTGCTTTGCAAGCACAAGGACCTGCATTTGATCCCCAGAACCCATGTGAAATGCTTTGTGTGATGCATACATATTTGTAACCCCAGAGCTGTGGAAGTAGAAATATAAGGACCACTCAGCCTAGAAGAATAGGCAAGACCCAGGCTAGTGAGAGGTCCTATCTCAAAAACAATATGGATGGCTCCTGAGAACTAACACCCAGGTTGACTCTAGCCTCCCTGTGTAACTGCACACAAATGAATACATTCATACATGTGTACACACAGATACCATATCTCAACATCAGACAGATGTAAAGGAATCTTTCAGCTGTTCCTTTCCTATTATGAAGGGAATAATTTTTGAAGACATTATGTACTGTGATGCATAAAAGACCACTGCAATTACACTGAAACAACTAAATATATCTAATTTGTGTCTGGCCACAAACATAAAATATAATAAGGAAGAAACCCACAGTGTAAAACAATCAAGTCCACTTAGCCTGTATTTTAGGCTGATTTTTCTTATTTTTGGCACACACACACACACACACACACACACACACACACACACACACACTCTCACACCAAAGAGAGCAAGAGAGAGAGACTACCTTGGGACTTTATATCTGGTAGATGATATATATAAAAAAGTGAGTGCATAAGTGATAAATTTGACAATTTTTAGTTAAAAGAAATGTTAAAAATCTAGTGCCCCCATCACTTTCAGAGATTGGGATATGTTGAAAATCCTCTTCTTTTCCTTGAAGATTAAAAAGTAGACCTGGGACCATAAACTTTGATCCATAAGGACATAATTCTGCTGTTGGTCTTATTTTCTTCTAATATTGATGTAATTTGGCTAAGATATTCTAGCTTTAAAAATGTTTGTTTATCGTGTGTGTGTGTGTGTGTGTGTGTAAAATGAACTGACATAGCACTTATATTGGACATCTAAGTAAATACTGGACTATGTTCTACCAAGACAGATAAGTACTCAATATAGATGGGGATGAGATGCTCAAGGAATGATAATATAACGTGTTTAGTATCTGATCCTCTTGTCTATTTTTACCATACCTCATTCACAAATATTTAAAATTCTATCAGATTTATATGAAGAAATTAATATGTAAACAAGACCAAAAAATCTTTCTCATCTATTTCTAGCAACTCACAGAAGCAAAAACTTCCAAGATTTTTATATAATTTACATATTTGATTAAATAAATTGAACTTTGATTTTTATAAACATTAAGTTTGAGAAACATTTTCCAAATACACCTTTTCACTAACTAGATGTTATATTTTGAATTCATTGTGAATTCATATGTAGCTATGAAAGAAACTTGGAGATGCCACTTATCCTTCTGCAGTTTCAACCAAAGTGAAACTATACTTCAAGAGTTGGTGACATGGCTTTGTGGGTAGTGAAGCTTGACACTTCAAGACCTGTGATCTGTCCCTGGGCCTCATGAAGTAGAAGGAGAAAACTGACTCCTACAAGTTGTCCTCTGACCTTCATACACGTAAGGTACATACTGTCCCACATACACATGTGTAGACGATAGACAGACAGACAGATAGAACAGACAGGCACACACATAACTAGCTAATAGAGATAGATGATAGATAGTGTGGGTGCAGTCTCCTGGCCCCGCCCCTGATGATGGGCGGGACACTCATGGCCATGTCATCACTACATCAGCTTTACCTGGCTGCTCAAGCCTTTAACTGGCTGCACAGGGGGCCCAGTTCACATGCGCGTGCCCCCCTTGTAAAAGCAAGCGATCTCTCTCTCTCTCTCTCTCTCTCTCTCTCTGGAGCTCCTTCTTTCTTTCTTTGACCTCTCTCTCTCCACTTTCGGTTGGCCACCACCTACCCCCCTTTCTCTCCCCTCTCTCAATAAACTCCACTTGGTCTCGTGTTTGTGTTTCTTAGGCAATAGCTGCAGCAAAAGAACAACAGATAGATAGATAGATAGATAGATAGATAGATAGATAGATAGATAGATAGATAGATGATAGATAAATAGGTAAATAGATACATAGTAGATATACATAGATAAACACATGAAATTAAAATTATTTAAATAATAAGCCAAACACTTAAAATAAGATTCCAGGGCACTGGACAGGTACAGAGTCAAGACAATTCTCTCCTGGCCATGAACAAATAAATTTTTACACAAAATAAAGGGATGCATTCTTACTTTTGTTCTCATGCCTGAGAAATCCTTACTGTCTTTCTTTTATTCAATTCTTTTTTTCCAGAATGTTACATGAATGGAAACATATACATAATAGATTTTGTCATTGCCTTTTCAAAACTTGTGTGCAAGCCTGAAGATTGACCATATCTTGCATGTATCAGATCATTTCCCTTCCTATTTATGAGTCATATAATATTATATTATTAGCTATTCACTAATGAAAGCCTATTTGGGTTATTTAAGGAAATAAACAGGGTCTCATCTATACAAGCCTTTGTTTAAACTCTATGTTGTCAAGGGCCTAAAACTCTGGATGCTCCCTCCTCTACTCCTGACTATTGGGATAACGAGCATACACCATCCTGCTTCATTCATGTGGTAGCTGGTGAATGAATACCAGCATTTATGTATGACAGTAGAGCACTCTATGCACTGAACTATAACAAAGTCCCTCCAATAATAATTAAAAATAAAGTTACAGAGTGTCAAGGCAATCCTGAGCTACATAGTATGATCTTATGCCCAACATTAATAAGTAGATAAACAAACAAACATAAAACGAGGCAAATAAAAAAGTAAATAATTAAGTACTGCTGCAAGTATGTACATACATAGCTATGCATTAACTAGAAAATTACCATAGTGTGCACCTGCTGGGTTGGGTGGTAGCTCCAGTTTCATTTTTATAGACAACACTGATGTCAATACATAAAAAATCATCAAGATAACCCATACCCTCTTACACAGTCCTAGCAACAATATTGAAGTGATCTAATTTCTCTCTGTGCTTGTTATCTTGTAGTGCTAACATTGTTGATTTAATTTTATAATTGATCCATTTTTATAGACACGTGGTGACACATGTTAGCTGTGACGTTAAGTGGGTTGTACTAGGGCGGATGACTTTGAAATTATCAGCCATGTGGACAGCATCTCTCATGAATCCTTTTTAGGTGTGGGTCACTTTTCTTTTCATTTAGTGATTTTTCTCCCAGCTATTAAGTTTTCCATTTTGAGAATCTTCTATATCTGTTGCTTGAATTAGTCACCTTTCTGTGGCTGTGATAAAACACCATGACCGAAAACAACGTATGGAAGGAGACAGTTATTTGGGTATGGTTTCAGAAGGCTAAGTATCCATCAAAGTAAAGAATCTTGGCAGAAGGCATCAGTATGTAAAGGCATTTGCCACCAGGCCTGATGACTTGGATTTAAAAGATTTGGAACATACATGGTAGAAGCAGAGAAGCAACTTCCAAAACTGTCCTCTGACTGGCACATATGTGCCATCACACACACACACACATGCACACACACACACATATACACACACACATACACACACCAAACTTATAATCAAAAAAATAAAATGTAATTCTCTTTTATATGACAAAGCAAATTAAAATCTCCCCTAGGTAATATTAATTTATTATCTTGTAGTATATTATAATATTTTTTCTATTTTTCACATATAAAAGACATATTTTCTCTCTGTAACATGTCTCTTACAAAATCTACAAATGAAAAAAATAGAGAGAGCAAAGATACTCAGCAGGGAGATTAGCCTATCACAACAACCTCACCACCATTTTCAGACTACATTATTTTCAGTTAAAAATATAAACATTAAAGATACACATCAGATGCACACTCCAAAAGACTAACGCATTAAACATCAAGTCTTTTGAACTGTGAAATGTCGTGTTCAGAGTCTATTGATGCATTATATAAGGCTTCCTGCCTTAACTCCATAAATTTTTATTGTCTGTCCTAAAGCTCATAAAACTTCCTTGAATAATCTCCCATCACTTATTCTCTACAGAAACTAATGTATTGAATTGCCTTTTAACACTTACTTTGCTTTTTAACTGTACAAATTATATCTATGTGCAAAATACTCCCCATATGCATGTCATAATTGTACTCTAAAACTGGAGAATAATGAAGCAGTGACTGAGAAAAGATTATTGTGTTTACTTAAATTTAATTTCTTTTGCTGTCCTATTTAGGGTGTTTTCTGAGACTACACAGCTAATATTCAAATGGCATCAACAGTGCCAGATAGACAACACCTCAATGTGTATAAGCAGTGGCCACGGAAACCTAAGAACCCGGTTTTGAATCCTTATAACCCCAGCAAAATGCAGAAACATAATAAAAGATCTGTCTGTTGATGTGCTTTTTTTCTGTGGAAATGGGGAAAGGAGACAGGAGAATCCAAAGAAGCTCACACAATAAGCCTGGTGTAGAGACTCAGGAAATTAGCAAAAAGTTCCTGTCTCACACAAGGTTGAAGTCAACAACTAACACAGAGATTGTGCCTGACCTCCATGTGTGTTCCTGGCATGTACACACCTGTCTTTATGCCAATGTATACATAGGTGCTCACTTACACGCGTGTGTTCACACACGCACACACACACACAGAGAGCAAATATTTTTAAATTACCACCAGCTGGCAAAATGGCTCAGAATGTGAACACCCCACTTGCCACAGATAGATACTTCATACATTCTTCACAATATCCATAAAACATTTTTTAAAAATTCTGGCCTGACAAGATAGTAAAGAATGTAAGACTGTTGACCTGAGCTCAAGCTCCAGGAACCAGATGGTAGAGAGAACCATCTCCCTCAAGTGGTCCTCTGACCATCACAACTATTCTACTATTCTATAAAACACACAGATGCCTACACACACACACGTGCACAGAGAGAGAAAGAGAGAGAAAGAGAGAGAGAGAACCTTAAACATACCACCAAAGCATATGCTATCCTATCCATCATTTGAAACAATATTCACCTTGTGTACACACTGAGCCCAGAGCATAGCTAGTAGGAAAGTTTCAGCCCTATAAACACCCAAGACACTTCCCTGGTACTGATGGGCTTATCCTGAAAACAAGCATGCATCTGTCACATTTTCTAAAAAGCAAATGCATTTGCCACTGTCACCTGACAGTTTGTTCTATTAGCTAGTCAACTATTTTGCCTTCAACCGTCTGTTTACAAAAGTACATTCCACACGCCCCAGCGGTTCCAAATATAACTATGAGATGCCTTCTCAGTGTCCACAGAGAAAGGTTTCTGCAGGAAAAGCAAGAGTTCCTTTACCTGTTTGACGTCATATGCCAGAAGAACATACTTTAAATCTGGGGAAACTGAGTGTCTGGATGCTTTAAAAGTTACCTAGAAGAACAAAAAGAAAAAAAGAACTGATTATTTTAAGGAAATGAATAACACAGAAATTGACTTGAATATTGATATCACATATAGGAGAAATCTAAATTGTCACCATCCTCTTCTGAAATGGACAGTGGCATTCTTTCGAAAACAAATTTTGTTAATCTTTGAGAAGTTCATACAATATAATTTGAACTAATTCACCTCCCAAACAATTCCTCCCCTGATCATCCATTCCATTTTCCCATCCATTCCAATTCGACATACAATTTTTTTCTTTTTCCTCATATTGTCCAGCTAGCCTTGGCATGTGGTTGATCTACCAATGATTACATAATTAAGAAAAACTTCCTCTCATTCTCCCTAGCCCACAATATGCCTGTAGCTTCTCAGCTGGTGAAGAGTTTCTTTTCCCACCTCCCTCTAGGCTGAGATTTTGTATGGCTGTGGTTAGTAATCGTCTTGTGCATATTGCCATAATCATTGCATGTTTAAATCAAAGTTTTGAAAAACCTTATCCAACAGTTTAGCAGAAAAGACATGAAAATAGCCATTCTATGTGAAATACGTTTTTTAAAAACCCAATCTTTTTTATAAGTAAGGAAAAATGGAGCTAGAATGACGTTCATTTAATACAGTTATTGCCTTGAATGCACTTGCATGGATTATCCCATGACTGCGTAAGTGGGCACTCAGGGAGCAAAAGTAAGAAAATCACAAGTTCAAGTTCACTGTCAACTATTTAGCACATTTGTGCAAGAGACTCTGTCTCCAAAGAGAAGAAAAATTGTTGAGCCAAGTGTCTCATTCTCATACCTATAAATCTAACCATATGAATATTGAAACAAAAGAACTGTTTTCCAAATTCTTTGCTATCCTGGGCTAAACATGATGTCTACCCTGGGTTGCATACAATCTCTCTCCCCCCCCTCTCTCTCTCTGTTATAGGTTGGTGTCTATATAGATTCGTTTGTGAGATATGTTTGTCTTCATTACATGGAAATGCACAGAGACTCACATGTTACTTTCTAAATGTGCATTTGTGAGAAAATATACTTATATTTTACACACCCACATGCATGTATATGTCAAATGCATGCATACATACACACATGCATGCACTGAGGTAAAGGCTCATTGAAATTCTGAGGTATCCATAATGCTTTTACAGTTGCATGTTCAATTAATCAAAATTCTGTATGCTGCAATTTTCTGTCTGTGTTTTTCTATTTAATTCATTAAGCATTTGTATGTAAAGATCCATCAAAGACAAACTTTCTTAAGGGGATCCCCATGGTAAATCAGATATAACATGAATACATAACTAATTTTATTTTACACCAAACCATTACTGTGACTCCAGTGTATTTGATGGGTTCTGAACTTATAATTTAACAACTGAAAAGATCTGGTGATAGAAGTCATTTAAAATGCATGATGAAAGTTAAGTACATTGAAGGTGGAGAATTGGCTTTTACAGAAAATACAGGTGTTAGTTAAATTTGTACCAAAAGGGAAGACAGGAAAATTGAGTTGATAGGAACAAAAACAAATAGTCTGAGTACTTTAAGCAAACCAGATTATTTGCATGTTATTTGCAGAAACATGCCTATGTAAATAATTTTGTACATTTTGTTTCAAGGTAATGTGCACGCAAAGCTCTCTAAGGGAACATAGAAGGTGAACCTAGGTTTCTTCTCTTTCCATTTCTTCCTTCCTGCTACCCTAATCTTTCCCCCTTTTCAATGGTACCTCCAAGTTATGGAAAGGAGGAGGCTACCATTCAATCTGTGGAAAGTGATTTGAGCCTCAATTGTCTTGATAACAATATTTGAATTGAAAACAAGGACATGAACCAAATAAACCACCTAACTTTGCATGCAGAATATTAAAGGAGTCTTCTAGGAGGCGATAATCTCAATTTACCAGAAAGATGATGTATTCCAAATCCAAGACAGGGGCTCCTGTGCTTAGGCTATCTATGCCTGATGTTTCCCTCGGATCTCTTCATCTTTCTCTGCATTTTAATTCTGTGTGATAAATTAGTGTCCTTGGCCTTGCCCTCTGCTTAGCTCTGGGAATCCTTGTCAGAGAATGCAGGCCCTGCATGTCACATGGCTCTAAGCAGAAATGGCTATAAGCAAGACATGAACAAGGCAGACTGCTTAGCCCAGGAGTCTAGAACCTGACCACTCTCACACTGCATGGGTCACACAAGAACCAAACCCCAGTCTTCTACCCCAAGAAGGAGCGGCTCCTAAATCTCATATGCCAATTTCCCCTTCCTTGGTCTTGGAGCAAAGACTATGTACTAATTTATCTTTATCCTGCTAACTCCCCCGTCCCCTTTCTTTGGAAATCTTTAAAAGGGGATATCATGCTTTGTTGGCAGGTAAGGACTGCAAATCCCTTTCAGACCATACCTCCATGCTGAATGCTGCCCGCATTCTTAAATTATTTGCCTGAATACAATTACTCAGTCCTTCCCTGAAGCTCAATCTTCCTCCTGCCTTTCTCCTCCTAACTAAAATCCAATGCTTCTAAAAACTAGAGGAGGAAACAGAAAATACCCAACTTGCAGTCAAGCTGGATAGAATACAGGTAATTGCTGGGTGTGAGATGTGTAGGTAGAATCTAAGTGTGGCTACCTTGTATCATTGAGCCCCCCCCCCAACTTGCGGCATCTTGTACATCTCAGAATCAATGGAATCGAATAGTAGGGGCAAACGGTTTGTTTTCAAGGATCGAGAAGTCCTTTAACAAGAAGCAGAAACAAAGAACCATGAAAAATCCTATCTGTCAGTTCCAAATCACCCTCAAAGAGAAGCAGAAATAGGAATATACAGGAAAATTAAAACCCTGACTGGTTCATAGGGAATGTTATCAACGTTGTATTTGGAATAGCCTGCTGAAACAATTTGCTAATCTTTCCTTACTTTTTGCTTCAGCATCCCACAGTTCTGTTTTTACTTACAAAGGATTAATTTTAAAATGATGGACAATGACAACATCCTACTCAGCAGCTGCTGCTCATCAGGCAGGACCCGCCACATGCACATTCTCCTCTCCTCATCGATTGTCAGTGATACCCAGCAGTCACAGAGGTATTCCAGTGTAACCAGGGTACTGCTGGTCAACTCTCTCTCGTTTGTCATCCTCTACCTAATTTTTCTATGTGAAATTTGGCAGGGACTAGCCTACAAGGAACTTAGCATCAGATCACAAAGTCACCTGCTCCAGGCACTGCAGTCCTGGGAAGTATATTGTTCTTTAAAGATTAGAAAACCCCTAATATCATAGACGGTGAGGTTGTGTCCAGGTCACAGAAAGGCAAAGGGAATATGGGAAGGCTCCTTTCGCAGACCTTGAATTATCTCACTAGCCAGAGGCTGTTATTTGTTGTTCCCTGCTTTCATTCTCCTTTGTGGAGACTTGTCATTCCTGTCTGGTATGAACTATTTAAAGGAAATCTCACTGGCTTTGTCCCCTCCACCGCAATGTGATATTCTTCACGCAAATTAACTTCCTGTTTTCACAGGTGCGTCTGAGCCTTGATAACAACATTTTAGTGTCTTTACAGTTCCTACCATTATCCTGTCTGTCACTTGGTTAATTATCACTGTACTCCCTCCAGATTAGACTTCACACAAACTGGGAAGCATTCCAAATGTCTTTTGGGTGGCCCAAGCTGCTGGATCTCAAGCTGAGCATTGGTCATCTGGGATAGAAAGACCCTTAATGTGAACGTAAAAGAAGAAACTCATTCTAGAGCTACAGAGGTAGCCCAGTGGATGAGAATGCTCACTGTAAAAACAAGAGGACCTAAGTTCAAATCCAAGAACCCACATAAAAGGCTGGTGTTGCCATATGTACCCATGATCCTAGCACTTTGGCATTGGGAGGGGAATGCTACAAGGTCAGCTTCAGGTTTAATGAGAGACTGGATGGAATAAGACACAGTGCTATAGCAGAACACTTTAGGTTCTCTTGCATTCTTGTTTACATTTGCATACATACATGCATAACACACACACACACACACACACACACACACACACACCATAAATTGGTCATTTATTTACGGAACTCTGGAGGTCTTACATTCATGTTATCATAAAACAATGACTCAACTTTGGGGTCTCATCTCAACCATACTTCATATCAGATATTTACATTAGTACTCATAACAGTAGTATAGCTATGGTTATGATGTATCAGGAAAGTAATTTTATGGATTGGAGTCACCACAGCTTGAGGCACTGTATTAAAGATCAGAGCATTAGGAAGGTTGAGAGCAGAATCAGTGCTCTAAGCATTTGTGTTGTTATATCTAGCATCTGAGGGAAAAGTTCTTTCTAACAGTAATGGCAGCTGCTTGACATTGAGCTAGTTATAGATTTTAATATAATTCTGGTGAGACTTAACTGAGTAAGACTTCAAGTTAGAGTTAGGGGTAGTAGTGGAGAGATGGCTTAGCAGGTAAGAGTGACCAATGCTCTTCCAGGGAACCGGAGTGCTGGTCTCAGCATCCATTAAGAATCGATAACTGCAGCTCCAAAAGATCCAAACCCTCTTCATAGGCAACCCGTCAGCCAACACATAAATAAAAATAAATCTATTTTTAAAAAACTGAGTTTTGGGGGATGTATTACAGTAACTGCCATGCTTCCTTCACAAATTAATTCCTGTTGAGATGAAGAGCCAAATAAAAAGTTTGCTATAGTTACACAGGTCTCTGAACGTTGGACATAGAAGCCAAAACACAGCATCAGGTAATTAATTACTCCTCAGGTTCCTTCCATTTTTTTGTTTACATCTGGGTTTCTCACTGGCCCAGAACTCAGCCAAGTAGGATGGACTAGCTTGCTGTGAATTCCGACAATCACACATCCATGTCCCATTTCACTAAGGCTGGGATTATAAGCATGCAACACCTGCCTGGCATTTCTGTGGTAATGGGAAGAGGATTCCAGTTCTAATGCTTATTGACTAAGCTACCTAACTGAAGAACAAGTGGTTTCTGCATTGTTTGCCATTACTAAACAATAATGCCTACCAGTGACTACTTCAGCCCAGAGTCCTGGAGATTCTTAAAGGACATGACTTCAATGTACCAGCCAAGTTCCTTTAAAGGGTGGCAAAAGGATAGGCTTAAGAAAATCAAATATGCACATGGTCTATGGAACAATTTATATGACACCTGAGAATCATGTGAAGACTCTCAGACACCTTGCATCACTCAACTTAACACAAGGTCAATTCACTGGAGAACAAACAGCAAGATCTCTGAAGCTCTATGAGGTACAGGGAACCACACTAGGAGGATTTTCATGCCCTATTAGGCAAAGTAAGATAAGCATCAGGTGCCCCTGGGATCCACAATAGAGCTGGCCTGCAGAGACAAGGCACTTCCAGCAAGACCGTAGCTGCCAGGGCTAGAATGACTAACTGGACTTGCACAAAAGAGAAGAAGAACTCAGCACTAGATCTTTCTCACTTTATGGGAAATGTGTAGAATTGTTGTTTTCAATTTTTTTTTTTCTAGAAGAGTTACAAATCAAGATACTAACTTAAAAGTTCCATGTTTTAAAAAATTGCTATGTGACAGTTTTCATTATGGGGGAAGGATATTCTTCATGGGATTGGCAGTATACTCCCAATTCCCACATGTATCTATTTTTGCTAATGGTATGCTTGAGTTTCTGCAAGACAACAGAACAAAATATTTTGGAGTGATATATTGGAAAACGTATATAACAGGGTTATCTGTAAGCCTCATCTTTAATGGGTGAGGTTTACATGGATGGTTAGTCTCAATTCCAATTTACCCTTTTGTAAAAGTGGGTGAGATTTCTTCCTCAGCGAACATGTCTGTGGTAAGATCAATAACAGTGTAGATGGTCTTAACATCGTTTATAACTATCTTATTTATTCATATCCTAATTTACAATATTTAAGACATGGTCTTTCTACATAAAACAGGCTTTCTTCAAACTCATGATCTTTCTACCTTGAGCAACAGTGTCACAGCATATATGATCACACTGTGAACCCTATGATAGCATGAATTAAATAAAACCAACTTTGTGTCAAGGGGCAGAGTCATAGACTGGTTGAGAGAGGAATTTGGAAAATGAATAGAGAAACACACAGGAAGCAGTAAGGAGGGACTTTGAGTATGGTACTCATTTTGCTTTGAGATGGTAGATACCATGACAACAGTTTTGTGTCTTCAAAATATGGCTTCTTTTTTTCTTACACATGTTCATCTCCACTTGCTTTAATACCTTTGCCTTTCTCTTTTCCTTCCTCAAACAGTATTTCTCTATACTCTTGTTTTAACTCTCCTCATTTACACGCCTGGCTTTTATGCCAGAGAGAAAAATAAAAGGGTACACCTGTGTACCACTCTTCCAGAAGGCAAGTTTGATTACCAGCCCCTGTTTGATTACCACCCTGTTTGGGTGGTTCACATTCTAGATTCAGAGATATGGTGCCCTCTATAGGCCTCTGTAGGCAACTACACACACACACACACACACACACACACACACACACACACACACACAGAGAGAGAGAGAGAGAGAGAGAGACAGAGAGAGAGAGAGAGAGAGAGAGAGAGAGAGAGAGAGAAACCTAGGATTTTTAAAAGCCTAAAAAGAAATAAATAAAAGAAACTATTTTCTATTCTTCATAGCCTGTGATAAATCTTACCATACCAAATAGAACTCTACTTGCAGTTCATCAACGGGTTGATCACTGTTTCCATCATCACTCTTATAGATTGTTTGAAATTGCAATTTACATCTTTTATTGCTGCAGTAATGTCCCTATTAAGAGGCTTCACTGCAATAATTCACTTTTGACACAGACATTATAACTGGAGTTAGCAACAGGATAATGATAGTGTTCCAACATGTCAGACATTGAAGATCACTGCAAGAAACCACTGAACACAAACCGAAATGTCAGAAGTTCCAGGAAATGAAACATATGCATTTGCACGACTACAGTCTGAGAAAAACTGAATGGCAAGAATTGGGAAGAAGATTAAAATGAAGAACTGATAAGGAAGATGTGGTGTCCTTAAATATTAGGAACCCCCGTTAGAGAAATTTTCAACTGGGGTAAGTGTTATTCAAGATTTTTGGAATAATATGACAATAAAAAGAGTGAGTACAACTATTTCACCTTAAACAATACAAAGCTAAGCAGAAGTCACAAGTCAGGGTACTTCCATAGAGTATCTCTCTGCACTGGGAAATGTAAAGCAACAACTTATTTGATAAGTTGTGTGTGTGTGTGTGTGTGTGTGTGTGTGTGTGTGTGTGTGTACATTTTCAATTTTTTTTTATAAACTATTGAATCCAATTAGTGCTACTCAAATGTGCATGGGTGTAGAGCCATCCACAGGAGTAGAGCTGACCTAACAACACCCATGTCCCTGAAGAAAACAGACTCTCATTTTCTAGAAGCCATCATGTGTCATGTGCCAAACACACACATATACACATATACACACAAAACTAATAAATAAATATGAAATCTTTTAAAAATAAAAATAATATATTAAGAAAACACTTAATAAAAGTTGGAAAGGCTATCAAAGCGCAAACATGTTTTGATATAAAATGTGGGGTCTTACTATTATTATTATTATTTACATTCTGGCTTTCATAAAAGCAGCAGGCAAGAAGTGAACAGAAAGGTCTTCCTTCTGTAGCTCTGGACAAGGACTGAGTTAGTTTCTCACACTTATAAATCTGTTTGTCTAGAGGAGGTATGAAACTCCTCCCTTCCCTTAGCTGTTCAATTAACCAGGACAGAGCTTTCATTATATTTCTTTGTGATATGACACTGTGTTTTACAAACATGTCAGTCTCTTTTGTTGTTGATTTCTTCTTGGCACTGAATATTTTACAGATACTGTAATGTCTATGAAACAACATAATGCAGACATTTACATGATACAACTAGGTAATTTTGTATGGTGTGTATACACTTTTTCCCATGTGTTTGGGGTGCATTGATGGGGTGCATTGTGTACATATGTAAGTGGAAACAGCAAACCAATCTTTGCTAAAACTCTTCAGTTACTTTCCAATTTTCCTTGTCATTATAGGATCTGTAATCGTTGGCCTGGAACTTGCAAGTAAGCTAGGCATGGTGCATATGGGACAATGGACATGTTCCTGCCTCAGTCTCCCTGATACTGAGATTATAAGTACACACTACCATGCCTAGTTTTATCTTCTAAAGATAGATTTTTTTATTTTGATTTATTTATTTTTCTTATTTTACATATGGATCCCAGTTCCCTATCCCTCCCTCCCTCTCTTCTTCCCTCCCTTTCTACTTCTTTCCCTCTCTTCCTCCCTCCCTCTCTCCCTCCCTCCCATGTCTCCTGACCACCCTCCCATCCCATCCCCCCCTCCACAGGGAGGGTGATGCCTTCTGGGGGGGTCAACAAAATCTGTCAATTCATTTGGAGTAGGGACTAGGCCCTCCCTCCTGCCTCTAGGCTAAGGGAGTATCCCTCCATGGAGAATGTGATCCCAAAGTCCTTTTGTGCACCAGGGATACATCCTGGTTCCACTGTCAGAGGTCCCTTAGACTTTCCAGACCTTCTAACTGAGACCCATGTTCAGGGGGTCTGAATCAGTCCAATGCTGTTTTCCCAGCTATCAGTCTGGGGGGGGGGGCATAGCTACTCCTTGTTCAGGTCAGCTGTCTCTGTGGTTTTCTGTAGCCTCAGTGAAAAGGCTGCCATAAATGCCCTTCTCTGATAATGAGATTAATGACTAGCTTATCCACCATCATAGAGCCCTCATCTAGTAGCTGATGGAAACAGAAGCAGACACCCATAGCTAAACACTGAGCCAAACTGGAATCCAGATGCAGAGAGGAAGGTAAAAATGGATTTTTTTTAAAGTGACTTCACCACCTGAGCAATCTCTCAGCTCTATGGCTAGCTGTTCTGTTTTTCATATTAGTGAGTCTGTGCCTAGTGACCCATGGGGGATATTTTACATAGATCCCAAATGCTCAATAAATGTGAAGAGCCATAATAATGTTCTATTGATTTAGATCATAGGCCATATACAATTTTTATTTTTAACAGAAGGCAAAACTTAATGGCCACTGAGCTCTATCAATAGCTTAAGTAGAGAAGGCAGGGTGACTTTGAAGGGAAATGTGCCAGCATTTCTCTTCAGAAAGTGTTGACAAACTATAAAGGCCCTGGTTGAAGAGAGACAGCAACATTGTGACTTGCATATACATGTAAATTATTTTTCTTTTAAATTCAGTTTGTGCTGCTCTAATGACTTTTCAAATTACCTTAATGCTTAATATATCTCAAATATATTTTTTTCCTAAATGGCTCTGTTACATTCAAGCACAAGTACATTGAAAAATGGAGTACACGGAAGGGAGTAGAGAGTTGGGGAGATGCTCAGTGGAGAATATGCCTACTACATAAGAGCAAGAAACTGTGTTAAGATCACCAGCACCCGTGTAAGAGGCGGGGTATTTGCTTTGTTTGGTTTTACATGCTCACTTGTGAGAAGAAAACAAGCATCAAAGGTTCAAATGGCCAGCCATTCTAGCTTAAGTGGCTAGCTCCAGGCTCTAGATGCACTGTCTTCAAAACACAAAGGATGGCAGGTAATTGGGGAAGACACTGTTGTTAAGCCTTAGCTCCACATCTATAGGCAATAAGTGCACCTGAATGCATGAATGTATATAGCACAGACATAAGAGAAAAGTGTGTGTGTGTGTGTGTGTGTGTGTGTGTGTGTGTGTGTGTGTGTGTATTTAGCATCAGAATAAGTTTTGTGAATACTAAAACAATAAAAGTTCTGGATCTGTTTTCTTAGCATTATAATTCTTCTGAAATGTCTGAAATGATAATAAATAAGAAGTTTAGACAAGTTATACTTGTCTAACAGCAATTTATCACAATTCTTGCTTTCTGTAGAAATCTCTCTATTAAAATTTTTTGTTAATTGACTTTGCTATTTGACACTTTAATAAAAGTGTCAAATATAAGGTGTATTATGAACATTTCATCCACTAACCTATTCCTCTTGACACTTTTCTTCCCTATAGTTCTCTTTCAAATATTGACGTTTTAAATCCATTCAGATTAAACACAATTATCTGTGTGACCATGGGTTTGTACTATCTATTAGATCCTCGTGGCATGTTGTGAGTATACAACTGAGAACAATGGTGCCTTTAATCCAGAACACATAGCAGCTAATGTTTTAGCAGGTCAGTGATTGCCCTATCCATAATTCACTATTGATGGTCCCAGTTATAAGTGTGTGAATTCAAAAAAAAATTCATATGTGTGTGTGAGAGAGGGTGGGGGTTCTGATACCTATTATTTCAAATTGTTCCCAAAAAAGTTTGCAAAAGGTGCAGAGCTGAAAGTCATTTCTTCCATTTTTCATATTGTCAGAAAGAATGAATAGCTTTGACATCTTATGAAACAGACAGATGGTAAGATTAATCTCTATTTTCCTCTGCTTCAATATCTAAACTCAAATGAAGCACAAGGTTTGAATAAGTTACTTAGCTTCTATGGCATTAAATAGTATTATTTTTTAAAATTATTTCATTGGCAAAGCTAAGGAAACATTTAAGGGTTGCATTGTCAAGTACTTATCACAGATGTACTTGAGTCAGATAATGACTTAGTTAGGATTCCTTTTGCTGTGAGGAGAGACCATGACCACGACAAGTACCAGGAGTTGGGTATTGCTGTGATAGGCCAGTCCATGTGTTTCCTATTGCTGTGAAGAGACACCATGGACATGGCAATTCTTATGAAGAAAACATTTAATTGGGGTTGTATGCTTACAGTTTCAGATGTTCAGCCTATTATCATCATGTCAGGGAACATAGCAGCATGCAGACAGATGTCATACTAGTTACATGTTGGCTTGCAAGCAACAGGGAATCAACTGAAACACTGGGAAATATCCTGAGCATAGAAATCCTCAAAGACTGCTCCTAGCCACCTTTTGCACTGCTCACATTTTAAAGTAATATATATTAAATATGGGTGAAGTTGTGCATGATCAAACACTGAAAAGAAAGAAAGAAATATAAATAAAATAATAGACACTGGCATTACTTGTGGCTTACACAAATGGCTCCTTAGTTTTCTGAAAATGTGGGCTTACACTGAATAGTATCAGTTTCCTTTGGGTAGATTTAAGAAATACCACAAAGGGTATATGCGAACGTGTTATTGTTTGGACATGCACAAAAGAACATTTTCTTTACAACTGAAACCATCCTGACATCTTTGCTCATAATCAAGTCTTTCCTTCTTAATTCTCCACTGCTTATAATTACACCTCTTTAGGTAAAAATGCTTTCCATAATTTCTTAAAATGTAATACAATGATTTATTTCACTTAAGCATTTTTCTTCTTTGACATTTTGCTTAAGTCAGTGGTACATACCAGAAGCACTTTTCCCCCTAGGTACTTTAGTTTTCTTTTTATGCTTCCTAAAGGAAAAAAAAATCAATCATCAGTGCACTAACACAAATAGATTTAGGCTGCGGTTGTAACAGTGTGTGAACATTTACCTAGCATACCCGAGGCCATGGGTTCAATCCTCTGTACTGTCAAGATAAACAGATTTACAACACATGTGTTCTAAAGGGCATATTGAAACAGTAATACAAATTTTTAAAAAAATATGAGAATACTCCACAAATTTTAAAAAGGCTATGAAGGAAGGGTTCAGAAAGTCACAGTGTGGAACTGATTTTAGGTGGGATTTTCCTTAGTCTCTCCTAACTCATGTTGCTGTCTTTGATTTTCTGCAATAATGGACGAAGAGGTTGCAATGAGTCAGTTAACTCAAAAGCATCAGCTCTAATTTCCTCTCTGCTGCTGTGATAAAACACTCTGACCAAAAGCAACTTAAAGGAGGAAAGGTTTTATTTGATCATATCCTTCTAGGTCACAGCCCATCACTGAACAAAGCCAGTGCAGGAATTTAAATCAGGAACTCAAAGGCATATCAGCTTGTTATTGTATGCAGGGATGCATCTGACAAACTCACTCATAGCAAGGAAAACAAAGCAGGAACTGTAGAAGAAGAATGATGTTGCTGGCTCACAAACAGACTTAAATGCTTTCTTATACAGACCAGGATCATTTGCCTAGGAATGTTTCCCCTCTCATTGGGTTGGGCCCTCCTGCATCAACTAACAATCAAGACGAGTTCCCTCAGACATGTCTGCCTTTCAATCTGAATCACGAAATTCCTCAATCAAGATCTCCCTCTTAGATAACTTTTAGGCTTGGCAAAGTTGACAGAGCTAACTGGAATAGAGTTAATGACAATGATGATTAATGATGAAAATGGTGATAGGACTAAATGATGGCAATAATGCTGGTTGTGGTGGTTTGAAAGAAAATGGTTCCCAAAGGGAGTAGCACTATTAGAAGATACAACCTTTTTGCAGTAGGTGTAGCCTTGTTGGAGGAAGTATGTTACTATAGAAGTGGGCTTTGAGGGCTCATATATGCTCAAGCCATACCCAGAGAGACAGTCTATTTCCTGTTGCCTACATATCAAAGTGTAGTTGATATGTAGGAATTCCTTCTCCAGCACCATGTCTGCCTGCACACTGCCATGCTCCCAACCATAATGATTATGGACTTAACTTCTGAACTGTAAGCTGCTACTTCAATTAAGAGTTGCCATGGTCATGGTATCTATTCATAACAATAGAAACCCTAACTAAGACAATGATGATGACGATACACTACACTCAAATTGGCAACATCAAAGGCATTTTTTTTCAGAATGAAATTGCAGTTGCACTTATTATGCAGAAAACATCAACTATCACTAAGGATTATTGTATTGAGTGATAGAGCTGAAAAATTAAGCTTCTGTTTCATTAAAGAATATTATAGAGTATAAATGAACAAAAAAGTTTAGAGACAGATAGGAGAAAGACAAAAGGAGCAATATATGTCAAATATTTTCCCTTTAATGACTGCTCATTGTGCTAATCAAGAGGGTCAACAAATTCAGAATTGATGAAACAAAGAAACAAAACAAACAAAAAAAATCCTGAAGTACACTTGTGAGAGTCAAATGGAAAAAAACTCAACCAAAAAAAATAATCATAAAAAAGGAAGAGAAAATGACACCACATGTATGGAACCCCTGTATGAATAAGAAATGAGGACTGGAGTAAAAAGCTACCTAAGTCCTAATGAAAATAGCATACATTTCTTAAGTATTAAATGAAAAATGCTATTTACAAAGAAATCTATGCTGAAAAAAAAATCAGAATTCAGGAATGGGAAAGTAGGCGCTTTCCAGATATAAAAAGCTTCAGAGAACCCATGACCATCAGACTCATCCAGTGAGTGACTCCAAGATGAAAGGGGAGGGGACACAGGATGGCAGCTTCAGCCATAGGAAGATGCAAACTAAGTCACAGAAGGAGATTGCATGTGTTTATGCAAAGCAGAAAACACTTGTGTATAACTACCTTCTTCTATTGATTATAGACAAAAGCTGCATAATCACTAATTATAAAGTAGTATTGGTTGTGTGCTGTATTGCATACATATATGACAGAGATGGAAGCAATCATACAGAGGACAGAGAAGACATGGAGGGATGGAGGAATATTTTTTGTGTACTACTGAAGTAGATAATTAATTTGATTTAAATTACTATAATTTTAGATATTACTTGTAGGACACTTGTGGTTTCAAATATGAAAAGTTGTTAATGCTGCCTACCTCATAGAGATCCTGCATGATGGAAGCAAAGAAACAATCCCCACATGTTATCTCTGACCTCCACACATACACTGTGTCATGAGCACACACCAGTATACACACACACACAAGTATGCATGCATGCATGCATGCATGCATATATACAAATGAATACATTTAAATAAAGATACTACAAGTAGAGGCAGATGTTGTGAGTCAAGTCTATTTCCCAGCACTTGAAAGACTGAAGCAGGAGAATTGTTATGAATTTGAGGGATATGATACCAAATATGATACCCTACCTCCTCACACAGTAATTAGTCATAATGAAAGTTCCCAAAGTAATGACTAAGTCGAAACCCAAAATAATTAAAAGATTTAGTAGAAAATGTCACTTTGAAAACAAAAACAGGAAAAAGTAAGATATTATAAATGACACAAACAAACATTAAATGATAGTATAAGGTGTTCTTCGCATAAGCACTTTGTATTAAGTATGCAAAGTATGTTTTCTGGCAATAGTTGAATTACAATGTTAAATGGAAAAAGAGAAGGGAACCTGGAAAATCCACAACAATGTAGACACTAACACTCACCAATATAACCACTGTCAAGGAAAACATCACAAACATTATCATAATGCTTTCTGGTGTTTATGTTTATAGACCCAGATTCCTCCCAGCTTTGGTCAGAGAAGCTTTTGTTTGCAGTGGGCAGCACTGGACAGATGCAGACCTAGTCAAAATGCTGAGAATAGGAGATAGTCCTTCATCCTAACTGGAACATCTATTACAATCCTCCTTCCCCTGCCCATCAAAGCTCAGGGAACATTGCAGAAATGCTGGTAGAAAGAACATAAGAAGAAACACAGGAAGGGCAGTGCTGTGAACCTGTGTCTTGCAGACACAACAGGACCACTGCACTCATATACTCACAGCAGCTGTGTTTACCTACACACAATCAGAGATGCTCTCCAGTACACACCCCATACTGAGCGGCTGTTGTCAGCTGATAGCTGTAGAGAAAGAATCACCCTTAATGGCCACTGGTAGGCTTCTAATGACCGGGTGAGTGGCCTTACACAAATACACATATGGGCTGTATTAATTGCTATTAGTGGGTTATAAAACATGAATTTGGCAAAAAGGAAAGATAGTGAAAGGTCCAGGAGTTGGGGAGGAGGCAAGTAGATATGATCATTTTTCATGTACAAATGTATAAAGTTGTTACCAATAAAGACAATGTATAATTTAATAAAGAGATAAAAAATACACTGAGAAAAAAATATTAAAAATCAAAGTACTAAAGTTGAGAGGGTATAGCTAGAGAAAGATGGGATGGGGGAAAATGTCTGGCTGTAAATTCATATGCATACATAGACATATGAGTCCAGAGATAAATTCATACATATATGATGATTCATATAAGACAGAAGTATAAAAGTTATTCAGTGACAAAGAATATTCTTTTCAAACAATCCAGTGTATCACATGCACAATAAGGATTTTATTTCCCATTCATCCATATATGATGGATTAACTCAAAATTAATCAAAGAATATAAGACTAAGACTGTAATAAGTATAAACAAAAACATAGAATTTGATCTAAGTTGACAATAAAGTAACTAAGAAAAAAGAATAGGTACATTTGAACTCATGATTGGTCATTTTTAGACAGAATTTTATGAAACTCAGGTTTACCTTAATGACTATGTAGCTAAATATGCCCTTTATATAACTCTCCTGCCTTTTCAGAAGTGCCAAGATCTGGCTTACATGATACTTGGCATTGAACCCAGGGCTTCATTCATACTAGGCAAGTAGTCTACCAATGATCTATATCTCCATTTTTCCCAAATTAAAACTTTCTATAGTAAACTTTCTATAGTAAAGCAGAGAACTGAGCCAGGCCCCTTGAACATGGGTGTTAGTTAGGAGGACTGGGAAGTATATAGGACCTCTGGTAGTAGATCAGGATTTAATCCTAGTATGTGAATGGACTTTAGGAGCCCATCCCACACAGAGGGATACTCTCTCAACCTAGACACATGGGGGAGGGCCCTAAAACCTGCCCCAAATGATGTGACAGACTTTGAAGATCTCCCAATGGAAGGCCTCACCTTCCCTGGGGTGCAAGAAGGGGGTGGGATGGGATTGAAGGGGACAGGGGAGAACAGGAGGGTGAGGACACTGGGATTGACATGTAAAATGAGCTCGTATCAAATTTAAATAAAAATATAATCATAACAAAGGAGTTTCCATGTTCATGATGTCTCATCATAGCAACAGAAGTACTAACTAAGACACTATATAAGGATAAAAAGCTACTAGCAAGTTTATTATTGTTGCCATCCTTCCCTGACTGTATGCCTTCAGGAAAACAATAGCAAAGTAACTATTTTATGACAACAGTAGCAAAGTAATTATTACACCTGAGTTCAGGCCACCATGATTTTATTTAATAAAGGACTCGTTGCCTGACAGCAGTGAAGCAGGCCACTCATACATGTGAAGGTAGCTCTGAAAGAGCTACTTCTTGAGAATATGGTGAAATTTTTAATTCAATAAGGAAACAATGCACAGATTGAGTTGCTTGGAACTGAAGGAACGATGAGCTTTCTACATGAGATGGTCTGATGCAGGAATGTGGTCTACTGTACTATCATACCCTACACTGCAGAAGTCATGGGAAAAGTAGGACAAATGTATGACATTTGTGGGCAGAAGAAAGAAGTGAAAGTGTGTTCCATTACTACAAAGCAGAGATAATTTTGCAGTCTGTAGTGGCTGAGAGCATACCAAGTAGCCCAGGCTGAATGCTGGGCATCTATACCAGGAAAAACTTCCAATTTAAGATAGATCATTTCTTTCAGATCTACACAGAGAAATGAGAAAGAGACATGAGTGAAGATGATCATTAATAAATATTATAAAGTGGTGATAGAGGAATAGTATGTATGAGTGTGTGTGTGTATGTGTGTTTATGTATATCTGTGAGAAAGAGAGACAGAGAAACAGAGACAGGGAGAAAAAAGAGACAGAGAGAGACATGGAGAGATATAGAAAGATCACACACAAAACTAAGTTATTTGGAAAGAAAGAATCATGGCATAAGTGATAAAAATTAAGACGTTTAAATTATGATAAAAATGTAATTTGGTTAAATTAAGGTAAATGAGGTCATTAAAACCACACTTTTCTCTTTCTTAAATGTCTGTGATCTTATTTCCTTATTAGATGGTGATAAAACACACATTTCAATTATTATACACCTGCAAGTGGATCTATATCTGTCGATCTATCTATCTACCTATCTATCTATCTATCTATCTATCTATCTGTTATCTCTCATCTATTGACCCTCTAGGTAGTTAATACTGGTCCGCCTTACTTATGTATGTATGTGCAAATTATTGAATTTAAGTACATTTTCTGATGTTTTTTGAAATATTTGTGACAATTTATTTTTTAGAAAAAACAACAAACAGACAAAGTACATTTCCTTGGCTGCTAGAAGCTAAGAGCACTGGCTGCTAATCCAGAGGTCATGAGTTCAATTCCCCCCACCAACATGGTAGCTAACAATCATCTGTAAATAACTCTAGTTTCAGGTATTCTGTCTTACCCAGGTAATAATACATGCACACAGTACAGAGACATACATGCTGGCAAATCACCCATACACATGAAAGACAAATTAGAATTTAAAAGAACAGTTTCTTTCCTTATGTCATAAACTCTTGAAAGTGGAGACTGTGTGACAGTAACCTCAGTGCTCTTAAGTGACAGAATTCAGTGCCAGGCATACAGAGAGCTTCATTCATGTAATTGTGCATTTAAAAGATAAAAAACAATAATAAGAAAAACAAAAAACATTTTCATGTTTTATACTTTTTTTAAAAAATGGCTTTGAAAGCCAGGTAGTTGTGGGACACGCACAATTAATTCCAGCACTTGGGAGGCAGAGGGCATGGAATGAGGCTAGCCTGGTCTACACAGTGAGTTTCTGGACAGCCAGCACTACACAAAGAAATCCTGTCTCCAAAAGCACAAACAAAGAGTGTTAAAAGTAACACTGGACCAGAATTGAGGCATTTTTTTCCCTCTTCCTCTCAAGACTACTCGGATGCCTGTTTTTCTAAGCCTCAACTTCTTGATAAGCAGCAGCGGGAACTGAGTGACAGTATGATGGACTGCTATTATCAATCTGTGCTTGACAAAAACCAGAGCCTCCTTGAACTCATGTGTCTCGCAAGCAGAGTCGATATTAATTTACTATGTTTCCACTGTGCTATCAAAATGTCTGCATTTTTTTTTGTAATAGGTGGTTTCAGAATCCATCCCCCTCGACCCCCCATACAGGGTTCTGCATCACTTAGCTGCAGAGGCTGAACATTCCCAAAGGCCAAAAGGGAGGAAAAGGTTGCATTTCCAGCTTCAGAACTCTCAGTCGTCTATTTAAAATGTATTTTATTTGCCTAAATCACCATACATGAATATAAAATTGGATATGTGATTGCATACTTAATATTAGCTTTTAATTTCATTTTTTAATTATCATTTTTCATTTTTGTTTCTGAGACAGGGTCTCGCTCTGTATCTCGAACTGACCTGCAACTTATTCTAATCTTTCTTTCTCAGGGATTTGAGTCCTGGATTACAGGTATAAGTGAACATGTTCATATATTATCATTATCTCACTTGAATGACTACATATATGTACTATTACATAAGCAGTTGAAGTGTTAAACATAATGTTTTTTTTTTACACATGAATGTTGTGCAAAGACTAAATCAAAACAGTTAACATAATTTTCAGCCAACTTGTCTGTTAATCAGTGGTGAGATATTAGAAATATATCCTCCATAATTTCAAAATACACTGTGGTTACCCAACTGTGCAGTAAATCTGAGAACTTACTTTCCTGCCGAACTAAAACTTCCTCTGGTGAACATACTTCAAAAGTTTTAATTAGCTTTCCATGACTTGGAGTTAGCCATATGTGAAATTACTCAGAAGTGAAACGAACAGGAGAAACAGCCATCAGATAGATGGCCAAAGGTGTGTACCTGGAGCATCGAATTGTCCTGAAAAGACTGGCCGGCTGTGGCTGCAGACCTCTCAGGAGGCTAACATACAAAGCAATGACAGATTCTGACAGATTCTAGATCTTACCTGATGCACACCTTCAACTTCAAATGGACCACAGGAAGACATACAGGAAAAGTAATTGCTGAAAGTGTGAGCATTACTGCATGTCTCCAGGATGACATTGAGAAGGGGTCCTAAGTTCTCATTTGAATGATTAAGCACATAATGTCTAATACAGGAAAATTATATTCATTGCAATGTCTTCTTTTGATCAAAAGAAGGTGTCCATATGTATTTACATGCTGCATTTATTAACAACAATGGACACTATTAAGAGGAGGTTAAGGGAGACGTTAGGACCCATCAACAACTATTGATAATGCTTTAATTTAAAATGTATTTATTATTATTATTGTGTGAGAGAGATATGTACATGGGGGTGACTGTGCCATAGCATCTGTTTGGAGAACAGGAGACTGCCCTGTGGAGTTAGTCTCCTTTCCATTTTACACAGATCCTAAGGACAGAACTCAGGTTACAGCCTTTCATGACAGCGTCTTTACCAGACTCATCTGATGGGAGATGTCATTCTGTAAATACATTTCTCTTATTGGTTAATGAATAAAACACTGTTGGCTAATAGGATAGCAATGGAAGTGGAACTAGGAGACAAGGAGGATTCTGGGAGATGTAGAGAGGAGTCAAGATGTAGGACATTAGAGAAGAGTTTTGGGCCCTCTCTTCAAAAGTAAACAGCCGTGGATTCCTTCCAGACTAACATGGTTTGATCAAGCAAGACACCCAGAAACAGTATCCCAGGTGATTCAACATTCAAAACTGCTGGGACAAGGCAGCCTTTCAGACCACTACAGCCATGATCTCTGTGTCTTCTTAGGATCCCCATGGCATTACAGCTTCCCCAATCAGCAGGAAGCAGTTTGCAAAGAATGATGCCCAAATTCCCAAATATTTTATAAATGATTATTTCAATCTAAATGGGGTTGATTATAAATGGTTAATAATCACAACTAATCTCCTTTTGAGGGTAAAAAGGGAACTATGGTGTAGAAATTAATACTTTTTTGGAATGAATTTTTATTTGTTGATACAAATTTAAGGTCAATTTTGTGATGTGTGTATGCCTCCTCTTGTTTAAGTATTGTGTTTATATAGCTCATTTAAAAATGTAATGTATAATTAAGTACAAATTATAATTACCTATAATAGTCAAAACTTATAGTTAGGGTTTTTTAGATTTTTATAGATATATAGAGATAAGTTTCAAATTGATAGGCATTCTTCAAACCTTTGAAAAACCTACAGAATATGACATTTAAATTGTTTTAGGGTTTTTCTTAACAGAGAGACACAAGTGCTCCTGGCAACACCACCTGTGTCACAAAGGAAGATGGACATTGAAAAACTTGTCATGGAGTTTACTTCCAATATGACAAGACTAGGCATTTGAGAAAGATACTGCTCTTGTCTAAAGTCTAGACAAGTTTAACTATATACTTTATAAAGTAGGCATGCAGGGCCCACAGGAAAGTGACTGCTAAAACACGATGGACATTGCTACACGGTTTCTGCTTTACGGAAGAGTCTGCCAGACATTCTGCAGGACACAGAGAAAAGTGACAGACAAACTGCCAATACAGGTGGGCAGTTTAAATTCCTTGCTTTGCTGAAGAGTCTGCCAGATACACTATGGCCCATGGGCTGAAGATGTATTCACAAATTTACTGAAGAATTTTGGATGATTGTCCAGGTAGTGAGATATTTCTGTCTTTTCTAGAGTTTATATACTATCCTTCTGTGGTCTTTGGTGGAGTTGAAGACAGGGAGTTATGGTTATAGTTTTTTCTCAGTTAGAATTAAAAATTAGTTACTTGTAGGACTTTAGACTCACAAAGCTAGAACAGATGATGAAGTATTTTTTCTAAATCTTGCTAAATGTTAATGGACTAAATATTGTTAACTATAGTTCTTATTTGATAGCTCTTTTGTTATATATTTTACTATGTTAAAGTTAAGACCCTCTTTACCAGACTCATCTGATGGGAGATGTCATTCCATAAATATGTTTCTCTTATTGGTTAATGAATAAAGCCCTGTTGGCCAATAGGAAAGCAAGGTAGACTGGGCTAGGACACAAAGAAGATTCTGGGAGGTGTAGTAGAGAGGAGTCAAGTTGTAGGACTTGAGAGGAGTAAGAGATCCTGACCCTCACGCTGGTAAGACAAGACTACGTGGAAACACTTAGATTGATAGAAATGAGTTAATATTTCAGACAGAGCTAGCCAATAAAAAATTCTAGTAACAGGCCAACTGTTTCATCTAATACAACATCTCTGTTTGTTATTTGGGGTGACATAGCTCTGGGGCCAGGCTGGAGTGAAAGTACTCATAATACTCAAGTTACCTGCCCTTAAGAATAACTCTTACTGCATTGTCCCTGTGAATGATACCTTAGGAGAATCTAGCTTCTAAGTTATTCTTAATGATAATTTAGGGTAGAATATTTGGAGATATTTTAGCTCCATTCTCCTCAAAGGGAGTAAGACAATAATATACTGTCCTTGAAACACATGGAAACAGCTGAAATATCTTCGCACATTTTTAAACTGTAAGTTAGTGTGTGTCCAAGATGTGTGAGTATAACAGAGCTTCCACTACTGATTTCCATGCTTTTAGGTTGATTATTCTAAAAACTGGATCATAATTCATTTTGTATTCACAATGGTACAATAAGGAAACAATAAAGGAAATCATAACCATTATAAAAGTTTATAAGCCTAGAGCCTTAATGCAGATTGGTACTCTTTATATATGCCACAAAGACATACACTCACTAGATTTAGTCTGTGTTACTATTTTTGTAATAGTAAATAGACATTTGGACAAAGTCTGTCTAGCTGTAATTTTTTTTGGAATACATTCTCTTTCAATGTGTGACTTTATTTCTGATTCGGATTAATTTTAAAGTGCTCCTTTAAAGATGCATGTTTAAGGTTTATTTTCATTGGTTTATGTGTTAATATGTGTGTCTGTATTTGGGTGTTTACACACAAATACTGGTATTCACAAAGGCCAGAGTCATTGCATTCCCTGAAGCTTGAGTTACAGAGAGTTGTGAGCCACCAGATATGTGTTCTGACAAACAAACCTGAGTCCTCCAGAAGAACAGAAAATACTCTAAATCACTGGACCATCTCTCTAGCCCTTTTAACATATATTTTTAAATGTTAAAATGTGTGCATTCTCATCTTAGCAGCTAGGTGTTGGTGGTGCACGCCTTTAATCCCAGCACTCAGGAGACAGAGGCAAGTGGATCTCTGTGAGTTCGAGGCCAGCCTTGTCTACAGAGAGAGTTCCAGGACAGGCTCAAAAACAATACAGAGAAACCTTGCCTCAAAAAACAAAATAAAACAACAACAAAAAACAACAAACATTCTCATCTTAGCTATTACTTTCATAGTAGTACCTCTCTTAATACATGACTTGGATGTGTATTTCCAAGCCCTTTTTAATTTAGAAAGTGATTGGACAGAATGATATATGGCTTTTGTTTGTTTGTCCAAAATCACTGCCAATGCTCATATTATCAATAATAAAATGATCATAGCTGACACGTAGGTGATGTTTGTGATGTTGACGTGTGTGATCTTTGGTGTGAATTAGTTCTGGCTCTAGAAATAACATTTCTGAAGATTGGATTGGTAATAACAGTTTTGGAGCTAAAACAACATTTTCATCTTCACATTTAAGGAGAAGTAAGTTTTTTAGGAAACTTCTCCCTTAGAAGTTCACCTACCTCAAATCACAAAAAAAAAATGCTGTAGGGCAATTTACTTTGTGGCATTTATGTATTTTAGATAGCTATGTCAAATACAATTCTGATTCTGATTTTTCAACCCACCATTACATAACTTAAAATAAGCAGTAGTAATATTCAAGATATGTTTAAAATGTGGAAAGAAAAATGTTATCAATTTATCTTAATTTATGAAAGAAATCATGAGCTAGACATGACATGACATGACTGTGACACACTTCCTGCTCTTGTAGAGGACCCAGGTTTAGTTCCCAACACATTAGGCAGCTCTCAGCTACCGATAACTCTAGCACCAGGGCATCCAATACTCTCTTCTGAGTGCCATGAGCTATGAATAATCATGACATACACATAGACACAGGAACAAAAGTAAAGAAAAGATTTTTAAATGTAAGTAAATTGTCATATTTTAGTGTAATGTGTCTTCTAAACACCAGACTATCCTGCAATACACTGGAAAATAATACTTATCTATAAAGCTTCTCGATTATTGATTTGCTATTATTTATTAGAAGACTTTTCAACTATAGTTAGTATCAGAATTAATTATGAGTAAAATACTTTACATTATGCAAAGAAATTACCTCATAATTCTGGTAAACTCTTTTAATACAATTACTTAGGTGAGTTGCTAAATCAAAATATTAACCTAACATGAACTTTCAAAACATAATTGCGCTCAACAATACTATCTTAGAGTTGGAAAGAAATGGTTAGAAAAAAATCTTTTGAAATCATATCTTGATACTTTGCTTTTTCTTGCTCTTGTTTGGTCAATTAGTTGCAGCTAAATACCATCTTCCCTTTCCCTAACCTCTTCTTTTCGTTCTTCTCTTCCTTACATTCTAACCCTCCTGAGACCTATAAACTGCTTAACTGCATTGTGTCACGTATGAATTTAGGGATCCTATGCATCATATAAGAATAATAATTTAAACATTTGCTGAAGGTGGCTGTGTTCAATTACAGGTAACAAAGAGAAGAATACAAATAGACATAAAAGGATTTTTAAAAAAATAAATACTCAGCAAAGATAAACTGCATTAATTAGCACATGGAGGATATATTAACTAGGAGAGATATCGTACTATCTAGTAATTAGTTATCACATGGGGGATGTATTAATGACAGGAGATTGAATACTATGCACTAATTAGTTATTATGTGAAGAATATAGTAATGAGACGAGGTGGATTAATAAATTAATAACTAATTAATTAGCACATAGAGGATATATTAAGGAGATGAGATGGAAGACTACACACTGACAGCACAAGACTTGGGATAACAGAATGACAAACTTAACAAATTTTTCTCCTGGTATGTCAAGAGCACTAAAAATAACTAATAAATTCTAAGGGAATAAAAACAATGTGTAATCAAAACAAGTATTTCATTCATTTAAACTAGGTCACATGCCTCGCAAGAATCAGTTGCACACAAGAATATTCCCTCACTGGAGCTCTAAACCTAACCTCACAGATTGGGTGACAAGAGACTCCTTACAAATGTTACCAACAGGGAAAGAAAGCGATGGAAATGTGTATGATTATTGCTCACCAAAGGAATGTTGCAGAAAATCAACCACACTGATTTTAGACTGGACTACATGACCATACCCTTTACCACGTCCAACACCCTCTTCCTTCTCAATGTCTCATCCTATGGAGAGGTTCTTGTAACTTCTTTCAAGTCCCTGAGGAAAAGTGGTCCTTCATCTAGTGAAGAAATATTAATGGCTGACCTATGCTGCTTTTTACAACCTTTCATGAAGGTTGACACTGTTTTCCCAAAGGAGGTGCATTCCCTTAGAGACTAGGCAATCAGTCTTATATAATTCTTCTCTCCCTGAAATTCTATGATCTGTGGCATCCATAGCAATTACTCCTAGATAAATATGAACTGATTTATTATCATTAAAACAAAAATGTCTTTCTTCTCTCCTATTTACTAACCTAGCTTTTATTGTACTTTTATTATTTTGTGTGTATGTTTGTGAGTGATCATATATGTGTGGATGTCAAATATGTGAAGGTCAGCAGACAACTTGCATGAGTAAGTTTTCTCCTACCATCATGTGGGTCCCAATGGGGATGAAACACAGGTCCTCATGAACTGCACATGTTGCCAAGCCACCTTGTTCATAATTTCTCAATTATTTACACACACACACTCACACACACACACACACACACACACACACACACACACACAACACATACATACACACACACACTTATAATTGCTTATTAGCTTGTGAATTTTTCTCCATGGCGTGTTCAGCTTTCTTTCCTTTAAAAGAAAATGTTCATTTTATGTGTAGGTATTTTATTTGCATACATGTATGTCCAAGAATCAAGTACAAGCCTGGTGCATCCTGAAAAGAGAAGAGGTCATCAGATCCCCTGGAATTGGAATCAAACATTTGGGAGCAACCATGCAGATGATTGAAATCTAACCCAGTTACTCTGGAAGAGCATCCAATGCTCTTAACCACTTGACCTCCTTTAGTATATAACCCAGTACTACCCTGTAGTAGTTGGAATGTAATTGGGCCCCTTAATCTCATAGTGAGTGTCTGTCTCTATTAGGTGGCATGGCCTTGTTGAAGTATATGCGATCTTGTTGGAGGAAGTGTGTCACACTGCAGGTGAGATTTGAGGTGTCATTTATGCTTGAGATATCACCCAGGGTGTCAGTCCACTTCCTGTTCCCACCTGATCAAGATGCAGCCAGCACCGTGTTTGCCTGCATGCTGCCATGATCCCCACTATGATGAAACTCTGTAACTGTAATCTGTTACCTCAATTAAGTGTTATCTTAATAAGTGTTGCCGTGGTCATGGTTTCTCTTCACAATAGAAACCCTAACTAAGACAGAAATTGGTGCCAGAAACAGGGATATTGCTGTGATTGGTCGGACCATGTATTTCTTCAGAGGAATTTGGACTTTAGTACTTTGGGTTAGGAAAGCAGTGAAATGATTTAAGCATTACTGCTTAATGTACCATACTAGTAGGAGCATGGAAGACAGTGGTGCTCAGAGTTATTTGAACTGTGGGTGTTGGATCAAGATGCTTCAGAGAAGAGGAATTTTAGTATATTGTCTAGAGATCATTCTTGTAGTAATTTGGTGAAGAATGTGGCTGATTTTTTGCCCTTGCTCAAAAGCAAAAGTGTCTGCCTGAGGCTAAAGTGAAGAGTTTTCAATTAATTCCATTGGCAAAGTCTATACTAGGCTATTTTAAAATATAGACTATTTTAAAAGTATAGACTTTGCCATGTAGATATTATTTTTAATTTTAAAGATTTAGAATGAGGGTCAGGCATTGTTGGCACATGCCTTTAATCCTAGCACTTGGGAGGCAGAGGCAGGTGGATCTCTGTGAGTTCAAGGCCAGCCTGATTTACAGAGTGAGTATCAGGACAGGCTCCAAAGCTACACAGAAAAACCCTGTCTAGAACAACCTTCCCCCCAAAAGGTTTATAATGAAAAGGAACATGCTGAGCAAATAAAAATATAAAACGTACAAACTGTGAAAAAGGAACCAGGAAGTGGAATGGAGCTAAGTCTTGTGTTCAAGGAGATAAACAGATTTAAAAATGGAATCAAGGGATTGATGACCTCTGGTCAAAATCCCACCCACCTAATTGCCCAAATTATAAAAAGGAATTAAAAAACCTCAGTGCCATGTGTGGTGGTGAACACCTTTATTCCCAGCATTTGGAAGGCAAAGTTTGGTGGATCTGTGAGTTGCTGGCCAGCCTGGTCTACATAACAAGTTCAAGGACAACCAAGCTTAGGAAGCAAGGGTAACAATCAAAAAACATAAAGCTGGTAAAGATGTATTTGAATGAGGGAGGGGGCAAGTTCTAGCTTTGACCATGTTATTGTGGCTTTAAGGTTAAGGATCGAAGTAGGTTATAGAATTTGCCTCTACACCCAAGAAAAATTCTGGAAGCCAGGCATGTGTCAGGGGTGTTTCTGAATGGGTGCCTAGAGGGGCCATTGACTGAAGCTGTAAGGTGAAGCATAGAATGCCTTGGAAAATCCAAGATGTTAGAGATGCCAGGATGTTGGGATACCTGTCAAGGAGAGCTGCTAATTGGGAATGGAACCATCCCAAGTGTAAGAAGTACATTGCAGTCAACAAAGCTGAATGCAGCTGGAGATCTGAAGAGCCATTTGATATCAGACATGGAGATGCAGAGTTTAAAGTTTGCCCAGCTGGATTTCAGTCTTGCTTTTGGTCCAGTATTTCCTCACTGTGCTACCTTCTTATGGTTTGAGATGGTAATGTATATTCTGTTCCATTAAATGTTGGAAGTATGTATATGGTCTGTTACATTTTTAATTTTGATTTTATAGATGAATATAGTTTATAGATGAAATGTTGTATGAATCTCAGAAAAGACTTTGACCTTTGGACTTTGAAACATTGTTGAAATTATGATATACTATGAGAATTTTGAAGGTGGACTAAACACATTTTGCATTATGATATTGTGGAAGGTGGAAGTTTAAATGTAATTGCCACCCCAAATATCATAGGGAATAACACTATTAGGAGGTGTGCTCTTGTTGAAGTACTTGTGGTCTTGTTGGAAGAAATGTGTCAATGTGGAGGCAAGTTTTGAAGTCTCATTGATGTTCAAGACACTATGCAGTGTTTCAGTCTACTTCCTGTTGCCTTCTTATCAAGGTATAGATGACACTATGTCTGCCTACAGGCTACTATGCACCCCACCTTGATGGTAATGGACTAAACCTCTGAAACTGAAAGCAGCCACCTCGGTTAAATATTTTCCTTTATTAAAAAAAAAAATGTCAAAGTCATAGTATCTTATCTCAGTGATAGAAACCCCAACTAAGACACACCCATTATGGATGGCCCCTCCCACATCAAACATCAATCAAGAAGATGCCTAAGAAACTGGCCCAGAGGACAATCAGATGGTGACAATCCTTCACTTGAAGTTTCCTCTTGCACAGTGACTCTAGGATGTATCAAGATGACAATGGAACTAACCAGAACAGACACCAACAATTATAAACAAATTCGCAGGAATCAATGAGATTCAAGCATAAATAATTGCTTTGCAGCAAAGAAAAGCCCAGTAACAAGAGAGTTCACTGATGAATCTTAACTTAACACTGAAGTGTTGTATCATAAAACACAGAGACAAAATATCACCAAGCTCATTGTATAAAGACAACATTACACAAACCTAGATATGATGCAACATAAAACATATATAGTACAATTAATCAGATAAATATAGGTGAAATTTTCCCACTAAAACATTTGTGAAACAAATTCACAAACTCATTACGAAGATCATAAATGTCCTTGGTAGGTTTAAATACCAACATTCATAACCTAGAAACACCTGTTAGGTAAGCCTGGATTGATGAATTACTTAGATCAAGCTATTATGTGGACCAGCTATGAAAGACTGTTTTGATTGTTAAATTATATGTGAATGGTTGCAGCCCACTCTGGGCATCACCATTCCATAGGCAGGTGGTCGTATACTGTATATGTAAAATCTATTTGAACATAAATCTGCCTTTGAGCCAGCAAACAGCATCTTCGATGGTTCCTCTGTGAAGTGATTTCTTTGGGCAATGATGTGTGGAGTAGCAATCAGGTCAACCTCCAGTTCTCTCTTGAGTTCTTTTCTTAATTTCCTTCAATGATAGACTGTGACTTAGAATATCAAAAGAATGAAATCGTTCTAACCTTCAGTGACTTTAGGTCATGGTGCTTTATCACAGCAATAGACAGACAACTTGAACAATATACCATGACCAAATAACTTTTATTTCAAGGTTTCAGTATTAGTTCAGCAATATGCAAATACATAAACGAAATGCATCACATTAGAGACAGACATCACATGGTCCCTTAGTGCAGATGAAGCTTTGACAAAGCTTTAGCAAACTGCTTCATGATAACATCCCTGAAGAAACTAGGAATAGAAGGAATGTACTTCAATGCATAAAAAAAGGTCCTTATAAGACTATATCAAACCCTATACCAAGTGGGGACATTGATAGCATTTCCACTAAAATCAGAAAGAAAACCAAAGTGTTTTCTCCAGCTTCACTCAATACAATATTCAACGGTCAATTATAGTGGAAACACCAGAAAATAAAAACAGAACAAATAAGGAAGAACTAAAAGCATTCCTATTCCTGATGACAGAATCCAACAATTAAAAGGCTCTAATATCTACATCAGATAATTCTTAGTTATGATTAACACTTTTAACAAGTGAGATTGCTGAGTTGGCAAAATGCTGCCCTTGCAACCATAAGGCCCTGACTTAAGATTCCTAATATCTATGTAAAAGCTGCATGTGACAGTGCATACTTGTAATTCCAGGGCTAGAATTTATGGAGCTTGCTGGCCTTCCAGGCTAGCAAACTGGTGAGTTCCAGGTTTAGTGAAGGGAACCCATCTCAAACATAAGGTGGAAAATAACTGAGGAAGAAGACATGTGATTTCAATCCCTGGTCTACACACACACACACACACACACACACACACACACACAGAGAGAGAGAGAGAGAGAGAGAGAGAGAGAGAGAGAGAGAGAGAGAGAGACAGACAGAGAGAGAGAGACAGAGACAGAGACAGAGAGCAGAGAGAGACAGAGACAGACAGAGAGAGACAGAGAGAGAAGAGGGGGAAGAGAAATAAAGAGTAATAAACTAACTTTATGAGAGACAATGCATAATAAGCTAATCTAACCAGAGGGGTGAAAGACTGTTATAATAAACCTTCAAAATGTGGAAGAAAGTAATTAAAAAGTCACTAAACCTGTACTCATTGATAGTTAGGATTGATATTGTAAATATGGCTACTTTACCAAAACCAAGATATAGATTTGATGCCATCAGCACAAAATTTCCAATGAATTCTTTAGCATACTAGAAAAAAAAGCAAACCTAAGGTTCTTATAAGCACAAAGATCAACAACAGCACTGCGATATTAAACAGAAAGAAAAATGCCATAAGCATTGCAGTACCTGCTCTCAAATTATCCAATAGGGCTGTAACCAAACCAGCGGGCCCTAATAGAAAAACAGTCATTCAGATCAATAAAATAGAATAGAGAGGCCCCAGGAATAAATTACAGAACCATTGCCAGCTATCCCTTACTTAGGTACAAAAACCAAACATCAGACAAGAAAAGAAGTCTATACAACAAATGTGCTGGGGAAATTTGGCATTACCAAGGAAAATCTGAAACTACCCATTAGGGAAGAAGATGGGACAAATGAGAAGAGCACTTTATCCATATCAGATGGCATCCCAGTACCAACTCTACCTGAAACACTGTGCAGGTACAGAGCTGAGTTACAGATATGTAAGTACCAATAGAGAGGTTGCTGATGAGCACTGGAATGCATCACACAATTAATTATCCATTACTTACAAAAGTTGCATTTTCCAATAACATTGTGGTAGCGTTTGTTTCTGTATTCAGCTTAATGACGTGTCCATTGTCGGTTTTATATACCACATCTGTATCTGCAACAACAAAGACATCCACAATTGGAAAATGCTTCAAGATAATGAAATGTCTGTAAGGGAGAAAATGTGCATTAAAAACACACACTAGAAACACCATTGTCAGCCTTCAATAACCCCAGCAGATTTCTGCTCTTGGCTCATATTAATCCTCCAGAAGTATCAGGAACCCAGCCCAACACATGCTTCATTGTGCAATGAACATAGGGTTATTGAGAGGGCTATTCATTCTCACAGCTTAACAAATAGAAATTAATTATAATATAGGCAATCTGCCATCCATTTTGAAAGGAAGGAGGCAAAAGGAACACCCTCCAGATTCCAAAATAAGCTATTCTTCTTCTTATCTACAATCCAGTGTTTAACTTACAAGACCTACTGATTTACTGTAACTTCACCATGCTGTCAGCCCATGCAGAACTACTTACTCTTCTGCAGACTTGGGGTACTTTTCAGACATATGTCTCCATATGATTCCCACTCAACTGCACCCTCTTTGGGTCAGACAATCCATTCTCTGGTATATTACTAGTTTTGTATAAACACAGACCAAAATCACCAAGGGTATTACCATACCATCTAATCTGTCTTGAGAAGTTTAGAAGATGGTCTTTAGTTGAAATAATTGCTTTGCCTCTAGATGGCTAAGCTTTACATATCTGTTGGTTACTTTTTGTTCAACTTGACCCATTAACTATACAGAGCTGGGAAGAGGTGATGTCTATTGTGGGATTGTTTCTCTCATATTTGCCTGTGAACAATCCCCCAAAAGGCAATACATACAATAGACTAGACGCTCTCCCCTCCTGCATCCATCGTCAATCAAAAAATGACCCATAGGCCTCCTTAGCTTCTGCAACCAACTGCCAATGAACTGGTTCTTCATAGCATTCATTTCACCTATAAGCATCGTATCCGCACACAGCAAATGGCAAATTCAATTTAAGACTAAGCATTCATGGGGTATTTTCTATTCCTTTCTTCTCTTCCATTCCTTCCTCCCCTAAACTGTAAAAAGCAATACAGGCTATGTGTGTTTCTTGTTTGTTCTTCCTTACTGACCCAATCTCCTGTTGTCCTGTATTAAAAGACCATGAACTTGATTAAATAGATTTATTTTCATCTCACTCATCATTTTCCTCTTGATAGATCTACTCTAAACTCCCTGATTTTCATGAACAAATCAACACAGTCTGGTAAAAGAAAATAGCATGTCCTCAACAAACATGTCTGCATAGACTCTCACTGTGCTATTAGCCATTCCTACACCCTTGTACTCTTGAATCATAGAGATAAATATACCCTACAAATCCTCAAAGTGTATTTATCTTCCAGCAAAGAAACACAAAGGAGAATCTTAAACATTGATAATACCTGAGATCCTAGAGATAAAGCATATCTGAGAGAATATTTTCACTATGAACAGTCCTAGGCAAAAGTAAGGGAGAACATAATCCATCCTATGTGGGCTCTCACAGACAAAAAACTAACAAAAAATACTAAGTAAGATAATAAGGTTTTTTTATTATTAAAGATATAGGTGGGGATATTAATCATCATTTCTCTTAGAAGCAAAGTAGAAGAAAATGAAGCTTAAGAAGATAAGGACTACACTTACTTAACATAGATTACTTTAAAGTCAATTTTGTTGGATAATTGGATTTGAGATTTGTGAATACTGTTAGCTCTTCATGCCATGCCCACAAATTTTACTCCTGATCTTTACATTTCATTAGAGTAAAGACTTTCTTTTTAAAAGCCATCTGTAATTCTTTAGCTCAATATGGAATGAAGATCTCATGAAATAATACAAAGTCATTTAATATCTGTCTATACTCATTGTTTTTCAAGCCATTCTTTCAAAACTAGTTTTCTGGTCCTTGCGTTCATCCTCTCTTACTGCTTGACTTATAATCACTAGAGAATCCACCTGCTGCTTTCAGAACATCTCTTGCTACATTAAGAAGTAGCACTGTAGCAAAAGCATTTCTAAACTGCCTCATACCTTGTTTGATATTAGGCAATGAAATATGAGTGACTCATCAAAGACTGAAGTATCTTAACATGGGATGATTAAGCTAGGTATGCTTCAAGCATTCTTAAAAACACAGCTTTATACATGCCTCTACAGTACCTTGATTAAATAATCTTTGCTTCCTTTCAGCTCACTGAATTCTAAGAGCCAATTATCCTAAACACATATTCAACTCAATCAGTTCCCTAAAAGGAAAATATTTGACAGGATAGCATCACTGTCTATCTTCCCTATTCTAAGTGCTTATATTTGCAGTCTCTAACACTTATAAACAAATATGGCTATCACATCAGCCAATCACCCCCCCATAATGTGAACAACAAAAAGAAATACACAGCATAAGCTGGAGAGATGGTTTAACAGTTATAAGTTCTTGTTTCTCTTTCAGAAGACCCAGGTTCAATTCCCACAATTACATAGTACTCACAACTGAAATTCCAGTTTCAAAAGATATTGGTTCCATGGGTACTGCATGTGTACGTGTGTACAGATATATGATCCACTAAAATACCAACAGATATAAAACTAATATATTTTTGAAAAGAAATTCATACCAGTATATCCTAGTTAAAAATTGTTTTTGGTAAAAACCCTGTAATTTGTATGCCTTCAACCCAATGCTGAGAGCAAACATTTCATGTAATTTCATTCTCAATGTGGTAGACATGAAATGTGTCTCAAAGAACCAGATTTTCACACTGAAACAACTTCCCTGGCTATTTAAATCCAGTCCCAATAAAGATTCATATCACCCCTATAATGATTTATATTTCTTGATAAGTTGTCAGAATTTAGAAACACCTCAGAGGTAAAACTCACTGAGGGATTTTCCAGGATTGGTTCTTTCAAGATGTGAGAACCCATCATTCTATGGGCTTACAATTACTTAAAAAGTTAAAGTTAACTGAGCATAAGAAATCCTATCTCTCTGCTTTCTGAGCAGGTTTAGGAAGAGCTTTAGCTCTCACTATAATATCTTCCCCATCATGATGGAGTGTACCCCCTGAAATGCAAGCTGAAATAATCTCTTTTCTGGGAGTTACTCTTTTCAGGCATTCTGATGCAGGAATGAGGAAATTAACTTGTACAGTAACTTGGCCTGAGAAGTTAGACTAGGGCTATGATACACTGATGATGGTATTTGCAGGCCTTTGAAGTGTTATTGCAGCAGGAAGGCATAAAAACTATAAATGTCCTAGATTATTTTAAGAAGATCTTAACAGAACATCCTTTTAGGAATTTGGAAGAGAAGACTTCAAGAGAAATGTGAACAGTGGAGGCTTGACTTGTAGAATATTAAAGGTGAGCAAGGACTTCATGTGTAATTAGGACATTCTTGCACATATGAACAAAGGATCTGGTTAAATTTTGCCCATGCCCTGAGAACTTGTGTGTGGCTGAATTTTAAATAAGTGAACAAGTATTTTGCAGAGAAATTATTAAGACAACACCACATTCAGGCTGTGGCATGGTTACTGATCACTGCTTTTATTCATATCTACAGTGGGATTGAACAAAGAAAAATGAAAAAAGTAATGTTTCTCTAGCAAAGAAGCCTGAGAAAATTAAAACACATAGACAATAGGAATGGTATCCTAAGAGTGAGAGTGCACCAGTTAAAAAAATCTAACTTGGAAGAAAACAAATCCATTTGAAAGGAGAGATTCTGAACGGAGATGTTACCTGTCCCAAAACAGTCACCTAGGCAGACAGAAGCCACTCTGACCCAATGGAACTCAGGTGATATATTAGCCTGGCAGAAGAATACGGCTTCATTGTCATTGGAATACTGGGCTGATAGACATAAAAGAATGAGGGGATTATGGAGGCATATACACAAAACTTCCAAAAGGCTATGGAGACCACTTATATATTATATAATAGCTTCAGCTTCTCTGAAGGGATGTCCTGGGGTAGGGGGCATGGCATGAGGATATGAAGACAATGCCTAAGTTGAAATGTAGACACTAGGATGTCAGTACTACCATAGTCATGGCAGGTACAACAAGGAAAGCTACAATCATAGAAAGAAGCTGGAAGCTTGTGTGTGATGAAGGCAGCAGAGCCAGACTGGAGAAGTTACTTAAGCCCGTTGGAGCATAGACAATTCCCTCTTGAGCCTGAAGGATTTGGAGTTTTCCCTGTTGAGTTTGTTTCCTGCCTTTGATATTTCCTGGCTCTTTCTACCCTGCCCTTTTGGAGTGGGGATATTCATTCTATGCCATTGCATATTGAAACCCTGTTGTTCTTGATTTTATAGCCCAATGTTAAGAGACTGTGTTACATCTTAGAAGAGATTTCTATTTTAAATGTTTATACAGCATTGGACTATTAAAATCAATGATGGTTTTTAATGCATTGTATATTATGGAATTAGTTATGATCCTATGGAAACAAAGTATGAACTATACTGGCTTAAAAGTGATGAGTTTGAACGTCAAATAGACAGGGATGTAATTGTGATGGCTTATAACAATCATAAACCTGAAGAAAGCTAGAACAGCCTTGAAGACAAAGCTCTGTCAACATCTGTGAGGGTCATTCTATATTTAATGTGAACATTCATTTCCCTCTGCTTCCTGACAGTGGATACAGTATGACCAGCTGCCTCACATTCCTGCCATTATGTTTTCCTCAGCATGATGGACTGTCCCCTTCATCTGTGCACTGAACCAAACACTTGCAACTTCCTTAAGTTACTTTGTCACAGCAATGTTGAAAATAACTAATGCAGAATGCAAATCCACTCCCTCCAGATGCTTTGAATTTTCAAAACAATATTCTCACATACAGTATCGGGTAATAAATCCCAATCCATGAACATGTTATCATGATGGTTTAATGGGAGGCTGACAGCTGAAAATATTCAGCATCTGTAAGTATTAGCATAAAGTCACCTCATTAGTTGAGGGTATTTTATTTCTTTCTATAAATGCAAGTATGTGTTTCATTTGAGCAAGATAATCTGATATAATATTGAAGAATAATATTATATCTATCTATAAATAATTCTTGAAAAATTAAAAAATAAGAGTATAAAAAGAAATTGTAAGATTTTCTGAAATATTTGAATCCAAGCATTATCTTAAATTAAAATTGTATATTTTTAAATGTATGAGATAAGTTTTCTGTATTATTCTATATTATTAAAGAAAACACAGAACCAATGTCCTAGGAAACCAAATCTGAGAATTATAGAATGACAAAGTAGCCTGATTTCACAGAAAAAGTCAAACTATTTCACAAGTGATTTACTAAATATTGAGTTAAGATTTCTTTCCTTAATTAAGCATCTCAAGGATCAATCAAGAATCCAGAGCCATTCATGATTGGAACACAGCAGGATACTCATCCAACTAGTAGAAAACACTCCTCTAAGCACTGTGACAATTCCTCACCATCTCAGAAGTCTCCCATCCACAAGAAAAAGCTTCCTCTATCTACATTCTCCCCTGAAACCTTGTACATTTGTTAAAAACAAAAAAAGTTTGCCAGCTAAATCATTGCAGTCTTGGTTCTTAAATATCTTTGATTTCTGAGTCGTGTGACCAGCCACTCATACTGGAAAGTATCATAAGCCTGTTCATCTAGGTCTCTGTCACCAATTTTCTCACTTGTTCAATAAACCTTTTACTTTTGCATAACAATACGTGTTCTGTAAGAGACTTGTTTTCCACTGTGTCCATTACCCACGCTAGTCTTCATACCTCTTGCAGTGTAGCTGGGGCTGTCTCTCCTAAAATTGAAAACTGCCAACATCACTGTGAATTTGCAATTAACAATTCCAACCCGTGCTTTCAATTTACCCTAACTCAGCTTCACAGAGATGAGTAGAAGGATTCAAATCCCTTCTCCCTTGTCTTTGAACTTCTGCTTGCTTGGGTATTCTCTCTCCAAACATCTCTACAGGCCCCGTTCTCTCAGAAGACACCTTCAAAGCTCAGCTCTAGGCTTTCATTTTTTCCCTGTGAGCATTTGTCTGAGTGATCATTTTACCGACACATTATTCTATTGATACTTGAGTCAACCCTTTAAAAACATGTACACTTAACTCAGTAGATAAGGAGAGGAGAACATGTGGGGCAAGGAAGATTGAGTCAGGGGACGAATAGACGAAAGTTAATGTTTATAATTTAGCTACCTCCAGTCTTTCCTTCTTTCTTCCATATATTGTTTCTTTTTGTTATAACAAGAGAGGGTGTTACAATCACATGTTAAGTTTTTTTGTCACCTTTGATGATACATGAAGCTGTTTGACTAAGTATTTCTGTAAGGAGACAACAGAGAAGCTAATTAAACAACCTACCCCTCCTCCCTGAGAACTATTTATTTTTCCATAGTAGTTCCCAGGGTGGAAAAAATAAAAGTCTGATTAGAACTTTGAGATTATGTAGAATTGGTATGCTGCATATATTGAGTTACACTATCTTGTACTATATTTAGTCTCCTTAACATCCTTTCATTGTTCACATCTATGTGTAAGGATTCAAGCATTATGCTGGCCTGCTCCTGTCACCTGGCAGAATGCACTCAGGCAGTACTTGGGTCAGCCCAGGGACTAGTACTCAGTCATAAGACAATTTTAAAAGACAGACTCCCCCCCACCCCCCCCACACACACACATGTGCGCTTACCCACTTACACTCTCTTAGCTTTTTGTTCTTTGCTCTCTTTGCTTTCTTTCTGGCTCTTCCCCTTCTCTTCTGTTCCTAGTATCTCTTTGTCTCTTTTATCTTCTCTACCCCCTCACTCCCCTTTCTAAATAAACTTCTCACTCAAGCTCTGTCTGCCTGGCAACTTTGTTCCTCTGCCTCAGTCACCCTCAACTGGCGGTCCATCATGTGGGACCCCCTTCCAGCTTTTACCTAGAATTGAAGCAAAATAACAATAGTATATCTGGCCTAACAGTCTTTCAATATCAGGGAGGAAAAACAAAAACCAACATTAACAAAACTGCTTTGAAAATGTATAAACCTAGTAGACTACTAACACAAGAGCTAAGAAGTGATGGGAGATGTCATTCTATAAATATGAATCTCATATTGGTTAATGAATAAATCCCTGTTGGCCATGATAGGCAGAACTAGGAGACAAGGAGGATTTGGGGAGAGGTAGGAGGAGATTCATCATGTAGAGACTTGAGAGAGAAGAAGGTTTAGACCCTCTCTCTGGTAAGGTAAGACCATGTGGAAACACTTCGATTGATAGAAATGGGTTTATATTTAAGACAGAGCTAGCCAATAAGAAACACTAGTAACTGGCCAACTGCTTTATATATAATACAGCGTCTCTGTGTGTTATTTGGGGCTGACTTAGCTGTGAGACCAGAAAGTATTAGATAGCACCTGATACCTATAGCAAAGAGTTTCCTATTTTGCTGCAACCCACTTTCCCTGTTACCTTGAACTGTCATGTTGACAGAGCTTAGAGACACCTGGGAATGGATCATCTTAATTAAGGCATTGAGTAGATCATACTGGCTTGTGAAAATGTCTGGTGGTGCTGCCTTTATTCTTAATTAAGATAAGATGGCCCTTCCAACTAAGGATGGGACAATGAATTTTCACAATGCCTCCATAGATGTGATTGTAGGCCAAAGATCAATTCCCAAATTGAAGCTTCTCCTCTCAGAAGACCTTAGGCTGATCAGGACAGCATTCAATGCCACCAAGAGGCAGTTGATTTACACTTTAAAAGTATTTTCGTGGTGAGCAAGACCTTCATGATTCAAATGCTAACACAAGAGATATCATTTTAATTGTGAAGTCTTAACTGTAAGCAATTAATACTATTTCATGCACAAGTATCAAACAATTGAATCACCTTTCCCATGAGAAAGACCTCTTCCAGGATACATAATGGATTGGTTGACTCAACTGATGATGTCTATCTGAGTTTCGACTAAAATGTGAATAGCAGAATTTTCACATCATCACTTTATTCTTATGATTCTTTGCCAAAGAAACAAACAAATCAGAAGAAAATCAACTCCTCTGGAATTTTAAACATCTTTCCCCCACCCACCCCAGAAGGTCTATTTAAACAACAGTAATTTAAGCACAGCTTTAATGGTTCTTAACATTTTTTAGATAATACATGTGTCCATAGCTTTCTTAATTTCAAACACATACACTCAAAGGCCTTTGCCTAAGTGCACAATCTGCTGGAATCATCAGACAGAAGGAAGAATTATGCATAGTCTTGCCTTCTCTTAGTTATACATCTCATGCCAGATGAACATGTAAGAAATAAAAGTCTGATGTTTGATTTTCAAAACAAAATTGCCTTGAGTCAGTGTAGGTCTTGATGGGAGATGTTATTGTGTAAATATGTTTCTCATACTGGTTAACGAATAAAGCACTGTTGGCCAATAGGAAAGCAAGATAGGTGGGGCTAGGAGACTAGGAGGAAAGAGGAAAGAGAAGGGAGGGTCAGCATGTAGAGCCTGGAGAGAGCATCACGTGGGCTGCCGCTCTCTGATAAGATGACCAAGTGGAAATACTTAGATAAGTAGAAATGGGTTAATCATTAAGACAGAGCTAGCCGGTAAGCAACTAGTACCTGCCAACAGCCTTATATCAAATACATTGTCTCTGTGTGTTATTGGGGGCTGGCATGGCGGCAGGACCAGACCGGCAGTGGGAAAAACCTACTCATAACAAATGATGTCAGAAGTGGCACTGAGAACTTTCACTTAAAACTTAGCAAAAGCTTAAAAAATAGTTTTTAGAAACAAAAGAACAGAGACAAGCAAGACTTCTTGTAGCAGCATTTTTCTCGGTTGAACTCTGTTTGCTAGAGACAGAGATTTGCGCAGCTCCTTTAATGGAGGTTTCCAAAATTAGCATAAGTGGCAAAAAACAGCCTTGCTTTTAAAGAGCTCTGCTAACAATTCATTGGTATGTACTAGAGCTGGCAATAAAGGTTTACAGTGTGTTTTAAAATATATGCAGGCTTGGAAAAGAAAAAAAATGGTTTTGAAAAGACAGAGTGTGGCTGGGAGTGGTGGCACACGCCTTTAATCCCAGTACTTAGAAGGCAGAGGCAAACAGATCTCTGTAATTTCAAAATAAACCTGGTATACAGAGTGAATTCCAGGACAGATAAAAATTACATAGAGAAACCCTGTCTCTAAGTATTTAAAAATAGAAGTAAAAAAAAAAAAAGAGTAATAAAAAAGCCACGTAAAGATGGAAAGCACAGAGAAACTTTGGATATTGTACGCTGTTCTGTTATCTTTAAATTGTTTGATTGCTGAGGAAATAACAACTGATAAAAAAAAAACGCTGCTGTATTAATTCAATTTATATATTTTAAAAATGCTTTGACTCCAAAATTTAAGCCTAAGGACAAGTTACTGGGGAAAAGGATTTCTATTTTTGTTTCCACAGAAAATGAAAAGCTGTGGATTCCTTCCAGACTAACATGGTTTGATCAAGCAAGACCCCCTGAAGCATTATCCCTGGGACAAAGCAGCCTTGCAGATGACTACAGCCAAGATTTCTGCATCTTCTTAGGATCCCCATGACAGCGCCACCTTACCAGCAGGAAGTAGTTTGGAAAGAACGATGCCCAAATTCCCAAATATTGTTTATAAGTGTTTGTTTTCATTTAAATGGGGTTGGTTTTAAATGGTTAATGATCACAACCAATCTCTTTTTTAAGGTAAAAAGGGGATTATGTCATAGATATGAATACTTTGTTTTGGAATGGATTTTCATTTATTGATACAATTTAAGGTCAATTTTGTGATATGTATCTTTCTCCTCTTGTTTACGTATTGTGTTTATATAGCTCAGTTAGAAATGTAATGCATAATTTAACACAGATTATAGAAAATTACCTATGGTAGTGAAAAGTTGGAGTTAAGTTAGGATTTCTAGCTATGCGGAGATGTATTTGAGATGAATAGACATTCTTCAAACTTTTCAAAGACCTACAGAATATGACATTTAAAATGGTTTAGGGTTTTTCTTGACAGTGAGACATAACTGCTCCTGGCAATACCACCTTCATCAGAAAGGAAGATAAACCTTGAAGAAATGTGTTATGGAGTTTGTATTCAATATGGCAAGACTAGCCATTTGAGCAAGGTACTGCTCTTGTATGGACTGTTTGACTTTATGCTGTATAAACTGGATATGCAGGGCCCACAGGAAAGTGACTGCTGATAAAAGATGGACATTTGCTACAGAGATCCTGCTTCATGGAAGAGTTTGCCAGACAGTCTACAGCACACAGAAAAAAATGACAGACAAACTGCCAATACAGATGGACAGTTCCCTGCTTTGCTGAAGAGTCTGCCAGACACACTATGGCCTATGGGCTGAAGATGGAACTTTACAGAACTTCAGGTGACTGACTAGTCGAGTTGTCTCTGTCATTTCTAGAGTTTATATATTATCCTTCTGTTGTCTTTGAAGGAGTTGAAGACAGTTATGGTTATAGTTTTCCTTAGTTAGGATTAAAGATAAGTTACATATCAGATTTTAGACTCACAAAGATAGATTAGATAATGAAATATTTTCTTTAAATCTTGGTAAATGTTAATGGACAAAATATTGTTAACTATGATTTTTATTCAAGAACTGTTGTGTGATATATTTTGAAATGTTAAGGTTAAACCCCTTCTTTTTGTTTTAGACAGAAAAGAGGAGATAATGGGAGATGTTATTCTGTAAATATGTTTCTTATACTGGTTAATGAATAAAGCACTGTTGGCCAATGGAAAGCAAGATAGGTGTGGCTAGGAGGCAAGGAGGAAAGAGGAAGGAGAAGGGAGTGTCAGCATATAGAGCCTGGAGAGAGCAGCATGCGGGCCTTCTGCTCTCCAATAAGATGACCATGTGGAAATACTTAGATAAATAGAAATGGGTTAATCATTAAGACAGAGCTAGATGGTAAGAAGCTAATACCTGGCCAACAGCCTTATATCAAATACATTGTCTCTGTGTGTTATTGGGGGCTGACGTGGTGCCAGGACCCTACCAGCGGCAGGAAAAACCTACTCATAACATGATCTAATAACAGATGAACAGAAAACACCAGACCCCTACTGGTAGTGTAACTACCCGAAACCACTGAGTGGAGCTTCCCCTACCACCTAAACTTGAAGTTTAGAGTAGAAAATTACTAGGAGCCAAGCTTGCCTAGTGACCTACAGAAAAGGCAGGATCAGGTATCTGGTAAGTTTTAAAATAAGATATAAGAGAAGACAAAAACTTATATGGTTGAGAAAAAGACAAAATAGCAGCAGAGGGAAGGCTTATCTGTTGTGGAAGGTGCTCCTTATTGATTACTCAGCCAAGAGAAAAGAGAAGGAGTGGCTTGCTTGCTGTAGAGTTTATATGCATTTTATTATCTGCCTCAATCAATATCCTACCCTGGCTTGGATTTGCCAGGCTGTGAACTTAACTGCCTCACCTTCCCTACTCTTTGGTTGCAGTGCTGTTATTATGGAGTGAGGGTCTGCTTTTCTCATATCATAAACATTGCTTGTTGGCTGAAGGGAAAATTCAGATGGCAAAGGGCTTGAAGCATAAGCCTGAAGACCTGAATCTTCAGGTCTTTTGGTCTCCATAACCTATGTGAAAATGTGAGTGTTGCTGTTCATGTCTGTAATCTTCCTTATGGAGGGGTAAAAAGGCTGGTCTGTGGAGTTTGCTGGCCTGCAGCCCAATGGATCAATGACCTCCAGGTTCTGTGAAAGACCTTGTCTAAAAAATTATAAAGAAGATAGAATGACTGTAGAAGACATTGGCCATTGACTTTGGCTTCATACACAGGTCACAGGAACCCCCCCCCCGACACACACACATGTACACACACTCAAATTTGACACTTTTATGGTACCAAAGGCCTGGAAATCAGTACCATCAAGGTTTATACAGTTGTTTTAAATTCATATCTAAACTATAAATGAATATGTAAAGAAAATTAAGTAAATGGACAAATCACCTCCCTTTCTCTTTCTCTTTGGTTGTTTGTTGGTTTGTTTGCTTCCTTCACCACTATTTTTCTTGCTTTTTGTCATCTGAAAAGAATAAATGGAATGGATCCCAATTTTCAAACAGAGAGGTGACCATGTGCCCTATACAAAGTGAGCACTTTCTGGGCTCACTACATGTCTCAGTGTGCAAAGGTGTTTGCAGCTGAGTCTAATGACCTAAATTTGATCTCTGGGGCCCACAAGGTAGAGGGAAAGAACTAACTCTTACTTGTTGTCCACCTGTACTCTACAGGTATACACTGTAAGTACATATGTCTACATACACATAACCCCAAAGCAAACTAAAATAATTTTGTTAAAAGCTGGATTTTTGAATTTGCATACCACTTCAGTACTATATCCCACTGTGTATGCTGTTTTTTTGTGGCATCAGAATATTTGGTGACACCAAGGCAAGATGGAAAGACAGAATACATTAAGGGTAAATGGAGAGCACAGGAACTCCTCACTGTGTTAAGCTGACCATAAAGAGAACTGCATTTAAACAAGATGCCAAACCACATTTACAGTCAAAACCTATGCCAGGGCTTTCTTATGACGTCCATATAGTAATAACCATTTGACACTTCTAACCTCTGCCTTATTTCATGGGTCTGTACCTCAGACATCATGTTTTTCAGATAAGAATAACTATAATATAATATAATAACTATAAAGCATTCCACTTAATATTTAATTTTTATTTATTTTGAACAATATAACTTCAAAGTCATTAAAATAATGTATATAGCTTTTGCCCAGATACATGAGCACAAAGTTCTCTCTTGTGAAGTACATGTCTACATTGTATGGCTGGCACTGCTGTCCTTCTGCTGACTCAGACATGGTTTCATGTACGGCAGTCTGATCTCCAACTCACTATGTAGCTGAGAATGAACTTGAACTTCTGGTTGTCTGGCCTCTAAATCCAAATCCTGGATGCTAGGATTACAGTAGTGTGCCAACATGTCATTTCATGTGGTTCTAGACAATGAGCTCTGGCTTCATGTTTGTTGAAGCTCCCCTCCAAATAAGTTACATCTGCAGCCACACAGGTGAGTTCTGGGCTGTATGTATGGAGAGACACTGCCTCAATATGGAGACATGATACAGATGATTCTTAGCATCAATTTTGCTCTCTGTCTCTCTCTCTCTCTCTCTCTCTCTCTCTCTCTCTCTCTCTCTCTCTCTCTCTGTTTCTCCTCTCAGTTTCTCTCTTTCTCATGCACACACACACACACACACACACACACACACACACAAATGAAAGGTAAAACCAACCCTACTCTACCATTTCACCTGATAATTTGAGATTTATTTTATTTTATGAATGCCATGCCTGCATGTATGTATATGCACCATGTTCATGCCATGCAATTCTACAGTTTAGAAGAGATCTCCTGGAACTGGAGTCATGGGATGTTGTGAGTCAACATATGGGTACTAGGAACCAAAGCCAGGGCCTCTGAGAGAATACTGAGTGTTGCCAACCAGTAAGCTGCATCTGTAGCCCTGAAAGGAATTCTTTAGGCTGCTAATGGCCACAGGTTAGGACAGTGGTACCCACTGTTGCTGACACCCTTTTTAAAACTGTAACAAATGCTCTTAGGCTACACAATCCTCATCCTTATACAGACAAATTCTATCAGGGTCATTTTTTCCTATGAAACTAGGAGGAAACTTCTGATCTATGCTTTCCAGTTGCTCACTTAAAAGGTATCATCGTTTAATCCTAATCATCCGTTTCCTCTCAAACTTCTTAATTTTGGCATCACCAATTAAACTTAACAGTGTTATTTCCTTAACCATAAACTAGATCATGACTTGTTGAACTTAGAAATTAGAGACATAATGAATTCTACACATTTAATCATGATGGTTTTCATCAAAACTTCTATGCTCTGTTGTTAAAATGTCTATTGGAACTACCCCTCACTTGGTTGTTTTGGTATCATCCCTGAATCCTAAGTGGATGACATGTGAAGTCTAATCATATAAGCTGTGTTTGCTGTTCAAAATTAGCCTTCCACCATGATGAGAATTATCAACTAGTCTACCAAATGAACAGTGATGGGAGATGTTGTTCTGTAAATATGTTAGTCCTATTGGTTAATGAATAAAACACTGTTTGGCCAATAGGAAAGCAAGATAGGTGGGGCTAGGAGACAAGGAGGAAAGAGGAAGTAGTGAGGAGGAGTCAGCATGCAGAGCCTAGAGGAAGCAAGATGCCGGCCCGCCATGCTCGGATAAGATGACCACGTGGAAATATTAGATAAGTAGAAATGGGTTAATAATTAAGACAGAGCTAGCCCATAAACAATAATAGTAACTGGCCAACAGGATTGTGTCAAATACATAATCTCTGAGTGTTATTTGGGGCTGGCGTGGCAGCTGGCGGGGAGGAACAAAGAGTGGGAACAGGCAGCAGGCAGGAAAAACCTGCACATAACAGAACAGAAAAAGGGTTGTTGTAACTTTGCTGGTTTATTGGAACCATGCTGTATGTGTTTAAGAGAGAGAGAGAGAGAGAGAGAGAGAGAGAGAGAGAGAGAGAGAGGGTGAACATGAATCAGTAGAGGCTACAGGGGAGCATCAGATGTCCTGCTCTATCGCTTTCCATCTTACTACTTTGAGAAAGATTGCCTCACTGAATCCATTTCACTGGCAGCCAGCAAGCCTCAGTGTCATTCCTGGCTTCATTCATCACCACAGCTCTAGGGACACAGGCACAGGTATCCATGCAAGCCGCTTACCTACTAAGAATTCAAACTCAGATACACATGCATAAATAGTATATGCTCTTGCCTACTGCTCTACCACTACTTAAGCCTGTTTTCTTGCCTTCTGGCTATTTATAATATCAGCACACCCAAGATTACAAAAAAAAGAGATATGGGGTCAAAGACAGTATTTCCATTCTAGCTTGACTTTAAAAAAATGTGTAATCACTACAGAGAAAACAGCAAAAAGAACATATATCAAAGCAACACAAATGGAAGATTTAATATGTTTCTTTTTTAAAACATGAGATATTAGTGTCTTATAGTAATTTATTACCTGGAGATTATGTTTTTGGGGTATGGGGAATAGCTCATTGGTAAAGCATGTTGTTAGCATGTGAACTACGCTGTTTGATTCCTTCAATGACAAAAAAAGAAAAATAAAATACAGGTTAGGAATCTGACTATGTCTTCACAACTCTCCACTGCCTGTTTTGAAACCCTAACACTTTGTATCTACTTGGACACAGTTTAAAGAAGAATATGCAGATCTGGAAGATGGTTTCATCTGTAAACTGCTTGTCTCCCAAGCATGAGAAAATGAGCTTTATCCTCAGAACCCACATACTTACCTGGACCTTCTATCTGTATTTCCAGTGCTGTTGAGGTGCAAACAAGAGGATCCCAGAGCTTACTGGACGATTAACCTAACAGAATCAGGGAGCTTCTGGTTCTGTGAGAGCCTCAGTCACTAAAACTCGAGTATGACACCTACATCAAACTCTGGCCTCCATAGTCACATACTCATATGCTCATAGATATGAACACTTACTCACACAGAAAGTCCCATTGCCTATTTCTCACTCCTGAAATGACCAAGAAAAATGGACCACTGGAATTACTTTGAAAAAATACATTGAAACATCATAAAATGTAGAAGAGGAAAATGTTGTGATACATAAAAACAAACACAAAAGAAAACACTGATGCTATAGTTGTGAACCTAGGTATTTAAAGTGAATGTTTTGTTGTCTGACAAATTAGTTCATGCTTTTAAACAACAGATGCTGTAACTCTTCAAATGCATAATGGCATACATTTATCTATTTGTGCATATTTCAATTAAATCTCTAAAGAGCAAAATTGATCACTGCACTCCAACAAGTATGTAATTAAATCATAAGGTAAGATGCAGTTGAACAGAAAATTGATTTAATTGAATAACTCTGAGGAAATGTTGCATTGATTTAAAAAAAATATTGAAAGAAGTGTCAACAAGAATGATTGAAATTCAAATTCTCAAAGATAATTGGACCATGAGATGAAGAGAAAAAATACTTTTTGGAACTTTTTAGAACAGTTGTGAGATAGTTACCGATATCAGAAAACTATAAATAGGGGCTGGAGTGGTTTATGGATCAATGGTTAAGAGCACTTGTTTCACAGGAATGAAGACAGGAGTTTGGATCCTGAGCACCCATGTATGCCATTAACCCTAGAACTCAGGGAAGTAGACACAAGAGGACTGCCTAGGGTTTCTGGCTACACAAGGGTAGCTGCAAACAATAGCTCTAGTTTCTGTGAGAGACCCTGCCTCAAAGGAACAAAGTAAAGAATGATAGGGTGGGGCAAATCATGGTCTCTGCTGGCTTCCTCATGTGTGGGTACATTGCTTATATGCATAGAGGCATGTGTACTCTTACACACGAACATGTACATGATGTATGTCTCACACACACACACACACACACACACACACACACACACACACACCAGGCTAAGTTCAGAGAAAATGAGACAGTAATTTAGTAATTTGGGGACATTAATATTTCTTCTTTTTGGGGAGGGAGAATTATTTGTTAAGCATTCTTTTACTTCTTTAATTTTTGAATCCTGTCAAAAACTCTGCTGATTGAAAAAAAACATTTGATGATTCCACAATCCACATGGTAGGTTTAGTTGTGTTCTTTCTTCTGTCTGGGATGTGATGTAACTGACTACAAGGTTCTGCTTTCAAAATGACATTGGCCAGATAGAAAGCATGGCTAAATCACTACCACTGTGATCTATTTCAGAATAGGAAGGAAGGCAAAAACAGATGGGTGTTCTGTAAGTATCAAACGCTCCAAGACAGAAGGACTAACCCCCCCTACCAGTGATTTTTACTCTAGATTAGTAAAAATGTAGGCATGGGAGACTCTAGGCTGGTGCTGAAATGAGACTATTGTACAATTGTACTGAAATATTTTTGGAAGTCCTCAACCTTTCACTTGATTCAAAGATGCCTCTAGAACCTTTCATTCATTCCCATTTAAACCATTGTTTTGTGCAGGGGGCATATATTCATGTGTAGCATGCACGACCATTTGTGTGTGGGAACTGGAGTTGACCAGTGCTGGATATCTTCCTTATCTGCTCTGTTCTACTTTCATTTGTGTTACTGTGATGAAACATTCTGCCACAAAATAACAGAGAGGAGAAAAGGGTTTGTTTGCCTCACAATGCCAAAGGTACATCATTTCATGGAAAACAAGGCAGACACTCCAGAAGCAGTCATACCACATCTATTTTTGCTAAGAGCTGAATATGTGGTCAGTTCATTGAAAAACTGTTTTCTGGAGAGAGAAAAAAAATAGGTTTTTTTGGGGGACATAGATAATCTATCTACACTACATCTGTTGGTAATTATTTTTCCTTAAGAAGTGTGTTGTTTGTAACTAAAATAGTTCTCCCTTGCCATTAATTGTCATTCCCTTATATGAGAAACACAACTGATTGATTATATAAGTAGGTGAGTGTCCAGCCCCAGAGAGGCTAGGTAACAAGGAGGGCCCAAAGAGGGACACATGGATTTCCCTGGGAAGGAAATAGAAGAGCTCTCCTGGGTAAACTGGGGGTTGGGATAAGGAGGAGGATCAAGGGGAATGGAGAACCTAAGGGATCAAGTGGGACAGGTTGAGATGAGGAGAGTGATGAAATAGATGCCTTGATGGGGGAGGGGCACTCAGGATTAGGGAGAAACCTGGTGCTAGGGAATCTCCCAGGAATCCATAAGGATGATCACCCTCAGACTCCTAGCAATAGTGTAGAGGGTGCTTGAACTGGCCTTCTCCTGTAATCAGATTGGTGACTACCATAATTGTCATCAGAGAACCTTCATCCAGTGACTGATGGAAGCAGACGCAGATTCACAGGCAAGCACTGGCCTAGCTCCAGAAGTCCTGTTGAAGAAAGGGAGGAAGGATTGTAGGAGCCTGCTGGGTCAAGGTCATGATGGGGGAACCCAGAGGTAGCTCATGGACTCTAGAATGACAGCTAGGGAATCTGCATGGGTCTGACCTAGGCCCTCTTAAAGAGTGTGTGACAATCATGTAGCTTGGTCTGTTGTGGGACTCCTAGCAATGGGATCAGAACCTGTCCCTGGTGCTTAAGCTTGCTTTTGGCAACCTATTCCCCATGTGGGGATGCCTCCCCCTGCCTTGGTGCTGGGGTAAGGAGCTTGATCCTGCCTCAACTTGAGGCACCATGCTTTGTTGACACCCATGGGACGCCTGCCCCTTTCTGATTGGAGATGGAGTGTGGATGGTAGCTGGTTAGTAGGTGTTGGAAGAAATAGAAGAGATGTAGGGGAGAGAAACAGGAGGAGAGGAAGGAGGGGAAACCACAATCAGGATGTAAATAATTGAAATTTTTAATTAATAAAAACATATAATATTAACTACCATATACCAAGCAAAACAAAATATAAGTATGTGAGTGTCTAGGTCAGGGTCTTCAGTGGAAAATAAGTCAAGAGAAAAATGTAACAGCTTTGGAAATGTTATCCTCTAAGCATGTTGCAGAGCATCTGGGGTCCTACCATCTGCCACCTACTCAGGTTATCTTTACCTTGCACACAGGTATTTTGGATGAAAACCCAGGACTTTGGGTGCAGACTGGAGATACTTGCCAGGAAAAATGTGTATGTGCTTTTACCAGGAATGTGGTAGGAGAGATGTGAGCTGTATTAGTTTGAGTTGGCAGAAAAGAATAATCTGCAAGTATTATAAGAGCCATGGCTCTCCAGTGAATCTTCAAGTCTTGAAACTTGGGGTATTCCTATCAGACTTCAATGGACCAACTCATTTTATGGGAGAGTCCTGCCAACATGGACAAGCTTTAAGTCATCTATTCACAAGATATCACTCCACGTAAGAATGCAAGCGTGTTAAGTATAATTTTTAAAGTATTAAAAGTCACATTTGTTATTTAGTAGTACATGGTACAGCCTTGCAGAAGACATAGGACAACTTGAGTTGTTGAGAACTGAGTCCTCTCCTTGTACTATGTGGGTGTCTGGGACTGAACTCGGGTCATCGGGCTTGGCAGCACACATCTTCACCCACTGAGCCCTTTGGCCAGCAGTTTAAAGCAAGCTGTGATTGTTTTCCTTAAGCTACTGGCAGAAGTCCACATTTGATCATGGTTAACTAAATCTTCCTTGTCAAATGTTTGGGCCAGTTACATCAGCTGTTTGGAATTGTCTTTTTTTCATTTGAAACCTGGAAAACTGTATAAGCCCCAAATATGGAAAAGATCAAATGCCACACTGCATTCTGACCCCGCAGAATCTTTCTTAGAATAGCTACCCAGTATGTGATTCTAGAAATGACAAAATAGGTCTCTTAGGATTTGCACAACAGTTAAAGGTAATATTCAGACCCTTGGAAGCAGGGGAGTTTCCAGATAACTCTTAGCCCTTGTAGGTTCTATTACAGGAATCCCATGTCAATCTGTTTCTGCAATACTAGATAGCAGGTATCATCCCTTTTACTGACCATCATTTTTTTTTGTTGAGATTCTCTCTTTCACCTAAGACTCTCCAGAAAGCCCCAAAGATCTACCTGTCTCCTCCCCTGCAGTTCTGAAGAATGAGGTATACATCACCACAACCAGCTTTTTGTATATGGGTTCTGCAGACCTGAAATTTTCTCATCTGTATAAAGCAGACAGAGAAAGACCAATGAGCTGTCTCCCAGTCTAACTTCTGGTGTTTCTAAAGTGTTTCTCATACCTTTCTTTCTTTACTCTCTCCACCCACTGCTCTCGTGTGTGTGTGTGTGTGTGTGTGTGTGTGTGTGTGTGTGTGTGTGTGTGTGTGTGTTTGTGTGTGTGTGTGTGTGTGTGTGTGTGTGTGTGTGTGTGTGTGTGTGTGTGTGTGTGTGTGTGTGTGTGTGTTTGTGTGCACGCGTGCGCCCGCGCGCGCTTGGGCACATTAGTCCATACATGTGATGGTCAGAAGATGACTTTTTGGAATTGATCCCCTCCTTCCATGATGTGGGACCCAGAAACATAATTCAGCTAACCAAGCTTAACATGAACCCCTTTACTCACTGAATCATCTCTCTGACCTGTTTTTAGCTTTTTCTTTCAAGGCTAAAGAGTCACTTTTAAATTGCAAGACCTAACAGGGTGAGTAAATGATTGTGTTATGATACAATGGCTCAGAGTGGCCTCAGCTGCCCATCAGTCCATCAAGGTGAAAGAGAAACAGTGTTCCCTGCTGCTCTGTCCCTAGGGTTGAACATGCTGCTGAGAGTCACCAGTCATGTGCGGAACACAGTGATGTTTAGAGCTGTTGCAATACACATCACTATACTCACCTCAGGTTGCATAATTCCTTTTGCTAAATTCTTGCCGACTTTTCCTAATTTTGCATTCTGTTTACTCAGTCTTCTGCATCCCGCTTAATTCTAGACACCTGTCTGCACAGACGGTGCCTTGCTCACTTCTGTGCAAGAGCCACAGATGCAGACCTGACAGATCATCCCAGTTAAACTGTTACTGCATTTTACTTCTCTGGGTTGAAAGCAGGTCAAAGACCCCAAGCGAACAGATGTTACTCTTTAAGCATTTCACTTCTGTTTCTTTCCTCTCACCATTCTTCAGAAAAACATGATCTGATGCACGTTCTCCCAAACATTATGTTTCTGACTCAAAAAGACAAGCTCCCTGTTTTTCTCCTGAAATACGGGATTTGCTATCCACACCATTAGGTAGAGAAGAGGTTCAAGCCCCGTTCCCTGCCTTGCTTCTCCTGCATGCTAACTTCCTCGTTTTCTCTCTGGGACACAACTGGAAGCCGTGATAAAATAGAAGGTAATTGTCTATGCAGGCACAGAATGATGTCAACACTATTCACAGGGGCTTTGTTCTAATCCACCTGTTCAAATAGAACAAAGCAGTAGCAAGCTGGTGCACTGGATGTACCCCCAGTGTCAATCTACTAGCTGACAAGTGATTTTCCTGGGTCAAGGAAATAAGAAAGGAAGAGTCACATAAAAATCGAATCTGGAAGAAAATAATGATGGGACCCATTTGTCTGAGAGTGACTGGAATTTGTTTTACCTCCCACAGGAAAGACACTCACAATACTGACTGTCATTGGCTGGCCATGAACTCTAGATCATCAGCTGTGGAGCCTCCATGGGACCAAAATAGGCCCTTCCCTCCATATGTGGGAGACAGTTGTGTAGCTAGATCTATCTGAGGGGCCCTGACCGAAGGACTAGTATGTATCACTAGTGCATGAGATAGCTTGTTGGAGACTATTCCCTATGGTGGGATGCCACGCTCAGTCTTAATGCGGGCAGTGGGTCATGGTCCTGCTTCATCCTAGTGGGCCAGGCTTTATCGACCCCTCATGGGAGTCCTTACCATGTGGGAGGAGTAAATGGTGGGTGGATTGAGGGAGGAGTCGAGGGGGTGGGAGGAGGGGTGAGATCTGTGGTTGGAATGCAAAATTGAATTTAAAAATAAACTTAAAAAGAGAGAGACATTATTCTTACGGGGAAAATACCTTGAGGAGAAGTCAGCAATAAATCGTGCCTTGATTGCCAACATGCAGAAGTAGCAGTAGAGGGACAGCTCCTGCCCATTCTTACAGTAGTAACATTTGCTGCATTGAAGAAAAGAACTAAGGCCTGAACAAGGGAAGCTCAAGTTCTTTCCATCTTGTCAAGCTCTGCTTTGAGTTTATCGGTACCACTGGAGACTGAAGGGTGACAGCAGCTTGACAAGAGCCAAATCTGTCCCTGATAGACTGGAATACATACCTCTGGAACTCAGTGAAATGGGTTGAGATACTTCGTGGGGCTAAATAAGAATGGGAGACTGGAGATAATTCTATCAAGGCACTCTGGTCTTCTATTTGATTGAGGATTTCGTATGCTTTCATTTAAAAGAATTATGTACACTTCAGGGCATTTTATTTTTTGATAGATTCATGAATATATAAATAAACTTTGGTAATTTTTGCTCCCATTTCTCTCTCTCTATTTCTCTCTCTCTGTGTCTCTCTCTGTCTCTCTCTCTCTCATCCTCACTCCCTTGACTACTAAAGCCCCTCTTCTCAATATGTTCTACTTTTTATGGTATAAGATAAGCATAAAATATTTGTATTAATTCTATGATAATAAACAGACTTACACTACTAATAACTGTCACCACAACCTATCTTCAAAACTATTTTTATCTTGAAAAGTTGAATCTACCAGGCAAGTCCAATATTTCAATGATGAGCTGCCATGTGGGTGTTGGGAATTGAACCTGGGTCCCCTGGAGGAGCCACTAGTGTTCTTTACTGCTGAGTCATCTCTCCAGCCCCCTGAATAGTATTTACATGTTAACATATTAAATCTCGTAGTACACAAAATGTCTTGAGGTGCATCTTATTATTCTGTCAGTGTGTTTTTCAAAATAATTTTAATTTTGTTTATTATGCACACATTAGAGTCCAAAGTTACCTTCAGAGGCCAGAAGACTGAGTCAGAGCTCCTGGAACTGGAGCTACAGGCAGTTTCTGAGCTGGCTAACATCACCAGGAACTGAACTCTAGTCCTCTGAGAGAGCAACAAGCACTCCTATTTGCTAAGCCATCCCTTTAGCGCCTGTTACTTATGTTTTAACATGTATTTGAATTTTTTTCTTAAGTCCATATGTCCACTTTTTAATGACTTTGACACTGTATCTAATTAATAAAATTGCCAATTATGTATCTTAAGGTGTTTTCTTGTATGAATTCTATAGTTTTCAGCCTTACACTCAGGTCACAGATTTATTCCTCAGCTTTTTTATACAAGGTGTTAGAGGAAGGTCCATCTTATTTCATGCAAATCGTCAATTTTTGTAGTACGATTTGCTGGAAAGACTCCCTTGTCCTGTGGAGATCTTCAGTACCTTTTGGACTATCCATCCTATTCCATTGGTTTATAGATCTCAGCATATCACTCAAGCTTTATAACCAGATTTGTAAGTATTTTTAAAGTCACTCTTAGAAAATGTCATAGGTATATACAATGCATCTCAACCATTTTCATCCCATGTAGCTCCTCTCAGCTGCATTTCTTCTGATTTTTTAAAAAATAATCTACTGGGTCCAATTAGTGATGCCCAATATACACATGGGTGTGGGTTATCCACCAGCTCCTGGGCAAACTACCAGTGGCCACATCCCAAAGCAAACTCATTCTCTCTCCCAGGAAGTTATGAGCTGCCAGTCACTCTTCAGCCAGGATTAGGACTTTGGGAAGCTCACTGGGCTTTATTCCCTGGAGGTCTTATATAGGAAAATTCTGTTGCCCTGATTTTATGTGTTCCACAGCCATGTCATATTCACAGGACAGTAGTTTACATTTTTTTCTGAGTTTCAAAATATGTTAGGAGGGGTGTCATCTCATTCTATCCCCCTTTATGGGATTATTCTGACTGTTTGCATTTTCTTGAAATTCCATACACACTTTAGGGCAAACTTGCTCCTGAAAACAAAACAAAACAAAAATACCAAGTACATATATTTGACAGATTATATTATGTATTACTTTGGAAACAATTTATCTCTTAAAGAATTGTCATGCAATACAAAAAAAAATGACATGTTTTTTCCTTTACTTACATTGTTTTCGTGGTTTCTCTCAGAATGGTTTCGTACCTTTCAAGGCAAAAGATTTTTGTTTTCCTGACTACGTATTTTAATGTTCTGGTGGTCTGGAGAGGTGGATCAATAAGTAAGAGCATCATCAAAGCATAACAACCTGCATTTGAATGCCTAGCACTCATGTACAAGGATGCACAAGGTTGCATATTTCAATAAGCTTAGCATTGCAGACAAAGAGACAGGTGCATCTGGGGACCTCCCTAACTGCTAGTCTGGTTGAAATGGCAAGCTTCTAGTTCAATGGCGACCCTGTTTCAATGGGATGGATAACATCTTCCTCTGGCCCAAACATGCATGCACCCAGAGGCATACTTCCTACTCATGTGCATGTACTGTACATACACAGGCACAAAAAGTATTCTACACACATAAAGAAAAATGTGTTTTAGTCTTTTGATTCTGTTACTAGTTGTATCATTTTCTTATTTTCATGTTACTCTTGTTCATTGATGACTAGAAATGCAAACAATTGTTTGTGGACAAACATTACTCATATTTTAAAATTAGTACCAAAAAAAAAAAAAAAAAACAAAACAGCCGTTCTATTTTGGGTCTTTAAATGCAAAAGTGCCTAACATTTGTGAGGACAGATTCATCTTTTTGCAGACTCTGAATAGCTTTAACTAATTTGCCAGCCTGTTCTCCTTGTTTAGAAACTCACAAGGCCACGTAAAATAGAAGTGGCAAAGATGAACATTCCTGATCCATTCTCATACAAGGGGAGAAGGTTTCACTCTTTTGCTACTGGGTCTATTTTCCATGGGTTTTTCCTGGTTGATAATATCAGTGCTGGGAATCTTATCTAGAGAATCACACAGACTTTGAAAAAATGTTCTGTCCCTCATCCAGTTTTTACATTTTAAGACTATATTTTACTAAGTTTCCCAGGCTGATCCTTTATAGGTAAGTCTCCTAAGTAATTGGGATTTCAGGTTTGTATCACCCTGGTGTGTGTGTGTGTGTGTGTGTGTGTGTGTGTGTGTGTGTGTGTGTGTGTGTGTGTTTGTGTGTGTGCATGTGCGTGTGCGTGTGCCTGTGTACTATAATATATTAAAGTAATGTGGTTGTAAGTATTCACTTTCAATTTTACTGAATTGAATGACCAGAAGGCTAGCAAAGCTTCACCTCTGGCATTGAAAGTCTGCAGAGTTGATTTCCAGAAACTGATCATGTGGATTCTGTTGTGACTAGTGCACTTATAGATTTGTATTAGGATGGCATTTCTAAGAGGCAGGGAAAGACAGGAGATGGAGGCCAGCTGGTGGAAGGATTTCCTTCTGAGTGTGTCTTTAGAGGAATTATTTTTCTGTGGCCTCTTCCTGTGTTCTACATCTGTCTACTCCTTATCCATGTGACATAAACTTCTCTGCTCCTCCATGGACTCCTTCTAATTGGGGGTGGGGGCTGACATCTCTGTAGCAATGAACCAAAGTAAGTATTGCTTCCTTGTGCCGTGCTTCTTATTGAAGTTCTAGAGCAACAGCGTTCCAAAAGGAGAGGCTCAGCCACTCTCAATATACCAGTGCAGTGGTCATACAGGGAGTGGTGGAAACAGGGACATCAGTCTAGGTTTCACCCCTATCACACAAACAACTTTAGTGACTTGGAAGGATTATTGGAGGGACTTCCAGTAATACCTTCAGGAACACCACAATCACCAAATCAGGTGTCAGAAATAACCATCAATGATCACAGTACCAAAACCTGAAATTTGAAATGACTATATGTATTGTGTGTATGTGTATATATATATACATATACACACACACATACATACATACATACATACACACATACATACATACATACACACATACATACATACACACACATACATACACACATATATACATTCATACATACACACATACATACATACACACATACATACATACACACATACATACATACACACACATACATACATACATACACATACATACATACATACACACATACATACATTTGTCCACCAAGCAGGAGGCAAACTTTAGGAGAGCTAGGGGTTGGTTGAAAAGAGTAAAATGCTGCTTCGTGGAACTTAAGTCCATGGATAGTAACCACAATTCTCCTTTGCAATTACAGTTCTGAAATAGTAAGATTTCTGTAGCTTCCAGAATTCCAAAATGGTTTCCCTGAGAGAACAATGCATTTTCTCTTGAGTAGAGAGACATTCCTGGTACTTCCTGCTCTGCCATCTTCCTAAAGTTCTTTACCTTGCTATAAAGACTTAAGCACTATCGGCACTCATTTTTACAAGCCTACAGATAATTTTTTTACCTAAAAATTAATTGAAGTGTTCCCTGCCTTATGTCCAATGATACTGTCATTTATGCTTTTATTTTATTAAGCCTCAAATTTACACCATACTGTAGGCTTTGCTATGCTTAAATTTCATTAAATCATAAACATCATGAAGATTGTTAAACTCTCATTTATGTTGTTCTTATATATAGCATACTCTAATGTACAGCATGCATAGAAGTGATCCAGCATTTATTAACATAACAATTGGTAACCTGTCTCTGCAGGAGCAAGAGTAAGATAAGACATGCCAGTAAAAACATATATTACTGAATATTTTCATAGCCATTGAATGTAACGAAAAAGTTACAATGAGATGTACATTTCCTTTGAAGCATGTTTTTAAGTTTAAAGTGTGATTACTGACCAGACAGGTCTACTTTGAGTACAGCTAGGTTATTGGTAAAGTTGGGATAGGAGGTGGGTCTGCCTACAACATCAGCAAGTTCTCTTAAGCACTGAATGAAACATGTATCCAGACCCTTGTTTGTTATACTAGTGATAGATTATTTTAGAAATGATAGTAATAATTCTTGGACGTGCAAGAGTAATTTTTATCCAGGGGGTTAGCTACTTGGAAGACAAATCATATTTACTGACTATAGATTTATAAGACAAATCCATTCCTAATGTGAAGGATTTCCCTGTTGAAGATTGTGTTTAGGCCATGGCTAGTTCTTATGGCCTCAGAATCTCTAGTTGAAGAAGAGGCTCAAATTCTTGTAAACTCTGCTGTTTTCTAGACTTATTTTAATAGGCTAATGGAAGTTTTCTATGAGACGGGAGGGTTCTTAGTAATTTTGGGACTCATTTTTTTTCTCATATCCACCCTGTATCTTTTTTAGCTCTTAAAGATATCTTGTCCTAAACTTTAGAAATTAAGAAAAGGAAGACTTTTACTTAAATTTGATTTTTAAAAAGCAACTAGCTGCCTTCTGACAACTTAGGGAAATTCCCTTTTTATATTATAGACACTCTGTGGATAATAGAATAAAATATATTTGTAATCGGCATTTTCCCCTTGGAGACTAATCCACCTGAGGCCACAAATTGTAGAAATTTCTAAATAATTATAAGACTTGACATTTCTGTGTTCAAAGACACACTATTACCATAAATTCCAACTTCAGTTCTCATAGAATCTCCGGACCTTAAAACACAAAACACACACAACAACAGCTCGTAAGTCAACCATCCGTTCTAGGTTAATACTGAGCTACCAGCTCATTGCCATGATGATCTTTTCTTTCACCAAGATTTTATTTTTTAAAGTTTACTTTATTTTAAATTATGTGTATGTGTGTGACTGTTTGTGGGTAAACACACATGAGTGTAGGCGTCCACAAGACCAGAAGAGGGCATCAGATAACCCGGAGCTGGAGCTGTTGTTACTGGTAGCTGCAAACTGTAGCATTGTGGATATAGGGAACTGAAGTTGGTCCTCTGCAAAACCAGTACACTCTCTTAAGTCCTGACCCATCTCTTCAGCCTTCCATCAACACATCAACAGTTTTGGTTTTTTTTTTTTTGGTTGTTGTTGATTTTTTTTTGAGAAGTAGAAAACAGGCCAACACATAAGCCTTTTTAGAAAATGTACATAGAGAACCCCATACAATTCTTGTTCACAGACATATACATGTGGAATTCTGCATGGGAAATGAAATATCACATGGAAAATAAATGTCCATATATCACTAAAACAATATCTTATTCCAATATTTCATAGTTAATCTACAATTAAACAAGCAATGTGGAAATAAAGTTAGTGGATTTCCACTGTTAAATAAACTTTAGCCTTTACTCCTGCAACATTCTCCATGGCAGTCAGCCAGAGAGTCTTTGGAAGACAGAAGATTCATCCTGGAGCCATTGGTGTTTATTCCTGCCCATTCTGAGAAACTGGCTGATATTGGTAATTGTTATTTAAAAAAAAATTGCCCCGTGAGCCTTGCAGGCTGCCAAGACTGTAATTGGTCTGTGCAAGGCTGTAGTGCAGGCTGCATCTGGTTCTGAGTCAAGGAGCCCTTCTCCGACTAGCAGCAAGGGAGGCTTCTTTTATTCAGGGAAAACAGATGGAACAATTTGACTGTAATGGAGTTCATCTAAAGGAACTGGCCCAGCTTGTCCGAATTGAAGGCAAGTTGGCTCAGTTTTCACATAAATAATCAGCACCTGCATGAGTTGAGATTACCAACCCTAGCTGGAATAACTTAGTGAGTGATATTCCAGGTATCTATTCTGCATGAGGTATGAAGGCACTTGGACCAAACATTGCATTGTACTGCTAACTATGGCCTTCTAGTTCTACCAAATAATTATGAATGAAAGAGATGGTTCTGCAATAACCAAGGGGTAATTTGCGAACAGTTCTAGACCATGTTTTCACCTACACTAAAATGTTGTATTAGTGAATGTAATGGTATTTATAGAATTTACATATGTTCTTTTTGTTTTGTTCCCTTTTTCTATTTTTGAAAGAGTGGAAAAGTCTTGCCATATAAATATAGATGGCTTGTCCTCTATGATCACCCTGCCTCCAACACCCCAGTGTGGAGCAACATGTTTCACCACACTAGTACTCAACTGTAGATTATTATTCAAGTAAAAGCTTTTGTGTGCCCTCTGCAAGAACTACAAGCAACTTCCTGGTGCCTTCTGCCCTGTTAATACCTGCTCAGGAATACAAATAGATGCCTTTTAGAAATGCACCCAGGAACTTTGAATCAGTCAGTGTCGAATCAACTCAATGTTGCTGAAAAACAGGCACCCATAAATCTCTGCTCTGAAGGGTTGGCAACTCTCCAGGAGCACACTTCACCAAACTCTTAATGTTTATTATTGTATGCCAATCATTAGTCTATGTGCAATGAATAATGGCATGAGTTAACAAACTCTATGCAAAGTAAACAAGTCCGCCTTTTAATATGTGAGGTAAACAAGCAAAAGTAATTTTTGTACATAGATGAGTTCTGTGATTACGAGTGAAATCAGCCATTAGAAGTGCTGTGTGGTAATCCCTATAGAGAACTCTTCTCTGTTGTCTGAAATATACATTTCCTTGATTTGGGGCCTGGAAATGTAGCTCAGTAGGAGAATGCCTAAAATACAGACACCCTAGGGTTTAATTTCAAGTACCCTGTCTTAAAACACATTTTATATTTTAAATAAAGTACCCACATTGATGAGTCATTAGTCTACATTTTTATATGGGTTATCATTTTAAATATGCAAATTTTTCTTAAATTATATCAATACAAATGATTTCACCTAATTCATTTTTGCGACTTATGTATTTGAAAATTGATTTGAAATTTTAGTTCAATGATTTTAGTTGGAAAATGTTAGAGATTCTGATGTTATTCTTTCAGTCAATACAATTCATTTTTATCATTTATTAATTTTGACACTTGAGGCAAGTTACATTTTATGGCCTCAGTTTGTACATATATAGAGCACAGTTTTTGACAAAAAAAAGAACCAAAATTGTGTCAGACACAATTGAAACCATGTAAGAAACTATTAGTAAACACACATCATCATTAGTACTTTATGCAGAACAAATAATATGCATTAGATAAATAATGCTACATATTCAGTTAATACATGTGTTTATCATATAGTGAGCAAGCAAGCACATGGAAATATCCCACTGTCAGTGAGAAGTAAAGGGGACCCCGTGGCTCATTCCAAGAAATGAAACTGGTTTCATAGTCTAAGATGACAAGCCACATAGAAGCAATGCTAGAAAGAGAAACCAGAGCACTGGGCCCATTTTGTAAGAAAGAAGAAAAATGAGTCATTTCCTATTCAATTTATTTCTGTTTCTTCATTCTGTTTTAGTCTTCTTCTGAGATAGAAGTTCAGACTCACTATGTAGGCAATAATGGCCTTGAACTTTTGATCCCTCTGCTTCTATCCCCATAGGGCTGGGACTGAAGGTAGGCATCATGTCATCTGGTTTCGTTGGTGCTGTTGGATTAGATCCATGGCCTTCTGCATCTGGGACAAGTATTCTACCAACTCAAATATGTTCCCAACCCTATTTAAAATGAACTGAACTATGCTAGAAGGGTAGATATTTACAAAGAGAATAAATTAATTGAGACTAAGGCATATTGTATAGAGATTGTTCAAGCATGGATATAGAGTTTCAGAAGAGCAAACATGTTTGCCATGCACTGCTTAGCTGATTCTCAAGGCAAAGGCTCTAGTGACTATGTTTCTTCTCCTACAGACTGAGTTAAAGAAATTAACCAGTCTCCAGAACTTATACTTATATCCATATAGTATAGCTACCATAAGCTATGTCATGAAAACATTTTAGAAATGGAGAATAAACCCCCATGCTCAGATTCTATTATGATCATGATGCATGATGAAGCAAAACACTCAAAAGCTACTGATAAGTAGCATTTAAAGTTTTCCAGGGGAGATGCAAGCACATATCTGCCCACTGGATTTGGCAACAATGATAGACCAAAATAAATACTGCATTTAAATCTAGCTTGGGGACCCAACGAATTAACTGAGATTATTTAAAAGAAGTATGGCTGGGGGGTTACTTAGGTGAGTGTGGGTGACCCCAAAAGAGTTGCATTATTGAAAATTCTTGACATAGCATGGACAATGAATCCCCTGGCTGCACAGAGGGAGTCCATCCTTCAGAGGGTGACTGCCACCCTCTCTTTACTCTAAGACCATATATATATATATATATATATATATATATATATATATATATATATCAGAATTACATGCAGCTAGGGAAAAGATGTAGGAGGGAATGCCTAGAATCTCAGACGAGGGTCTAATGGCCTTCCCCAGATCCCCAGCCAGAATCTGATTAAGAATATAATTTCTATTATACTCAAAGGGCAACATTCCAAAATAATGAAAGCATAGAAGAGAATCAAAGAGAAATTCCAAAAGTTGAAGAAAGGAAGAAAGGCAACAAAGTTTATTGAAGAACTTCTCTTTGTCTCAGAACCGTGGGCCATTACAGTAGTCTATCAAGAGGACAATGGGTAATAAAGGTAATGTTAGAAAGAAATGTGAATTATAAATGCAAGATGGTGCTGTAAAAATGAAAGACAAAGGATGAGAGGTGGTTAAGAGAACTTGCTGCTCTTGCAGAAGACCCTAATTTGGTTTCTAGCACTCATATCAGATGGTTTACAACTACCTATAGTTACAGCTCCAGGAGATTCAATGATGTCTGGTCTCTGCAAGAAGTGGTTTGCACTATGTGCAATACCCCCTCTATATACATATGCACAATCAAAAAATATTCAAACTACGACACATTTTTGTGTATCTTAAATTTATGAGAGAAGCCTCTTCTCACAAGAAAACACAGTAATAGATGGAAAAGCTTCAACTCTGATGAGTCTTTTGGCCATTCTGTCTTGTCTTTGGAATTTTAAATACAACAGACATACCAGCAGGCTTATGCTATTGTGGTTTGAATGTAAAATTTCCCCCAAAGACTCATGTGTTTGGGCACTTCGTCTTCAGGTTGAGGAACTTTTGGGAAAGGTTATAGAAACTCCGGGAAGTGGAAGCATGGTGGAGGAAGTGGACCACTCTGTTCTATAGTCCTGTCCCATTTTCTGCTCACCTGCTGCTTCTGACTTTAGATGCCTCTAGCTTCTGCCAGCATCACTCCAGCCACAATGAACTGGTTCTGGAGTCTGAGGTAGACTCATAGACTCTCATAGGCTCTTGCCTTGAGTTGCTTTTGCTCCAATATCTTTTGTCATAGCAACAAGGATATATATATATATATATATATATATATATATATATATATATATATTCAACCTCTATGAGGATGACAGAGTATACATTTCCTAGGGATGATATTACAATAGGTATTTACATGTGTATTCCAACATGCTATTAGAATACTTCTCTGGCTGGCCAGATATCTCAACAGATTAAGGTACTTACCTGCAAGCCTGAGGACCTGAATTTGGTCCCTGGAACCCACAAAATAGAAGGACAGAAATGTTTAATTAAAAATTGTGTCCTAATCTTTATTTATCCACCATGGCATACATGAACCCTGCATGTACATAAACCTATAACCAAAATAAGTAAGTAAACAAGTGTCATTTGTGTCCATTCATTTAGTGCTGTTCAGTGTTGACCCCAATACTGAAAGCCAGTGGCTTTAAAAAAGAAGTCAAATTTAATTTGAAAACAGGTAAAAGTGTTGTTAGTCTAAAGTATTTTCAGATATGAAATAAACAAGGAAGAACAGTATTTAAAAATGCACATTCTACTAAGTCACCTTTTATGATGTTTTATCCCTTAAACACTTAGGAATATAGTTTCACTGACCATTTGTTATGCTTAATATTGATTGTAAAGTTGACTGAATTTAGAATCATCTAGTAGAGAAGATTCTGAGTTTTGTGTGTATGTGTGCCTGTGAGAGAGAGGGAATGTCTATAATAGATGACTTTCTGTGAGAGATTATGAATATTGGGCTAATTGAGGTGGGAAAACCTAGCATAAATGTGGACATGACCATTCACCTGGGCAATGGTCCAAGACTTAGTAATAAGGAAATCTAACTAAGGGCCAGTATTTAGCACCCCTCCCCAGTCTCTATGATTCCTGTCTACAGACAAAAGTAACCAGCTATCTCAAGATCCTACCACTGCATCTTCCCTGACATAATGAAATATGCCCTTGAACTGTAAGCCAAAACAAGCCCTCCCTTTCAGATTTGCTTTTGTCGGGTATTCTACAACTGCAGCCGGAAAAGAAACCAACATGTCATATATTAAATTACAAACGCAAGTGAGACTGTTTTGGATGGAAATGAGATAGACAATTTGTAGACGACACATTACAGGGAAAAACCATGCCATTGTAGCCTTGATGCTGAGATACCAGACCATAAAATGGTCATGTAAACCATTATGGAATGTGACAGACAGTGTCCAAATACTAAGTCAAAAAGCCATTCAAACCCTGTCTCATCTGGGCAGTTTTCTTCTTCTAGTCTGAATTGCAATTACAAATAATGAAACGGAAACCTCTCACATGTGCCCAGGGTGTAAAACCTATTTATGCTTTCCAGCATTTCAACGCTCCACTTGCTCATGTGCTGTGTTTGGATGCTCAGGTTTCTCTCTGTGCCATGAAGCCCCATTCCATGCTGAAACTGGACAAAGATAGAATAGAGACAGCATGATGAATGAGCTTCCTCGCCCTGAAAGACTGGTTGGCCCCTGTTCTTGGCAGTCCTTCTACTCACGTGCATGCTCTAAAATGCATTCTTTAATTTCTCAGAGTTCAAGCAACTGAAACACACAGTAACTAACAGAAAAGCAAGGGAAAGTTTTACTCCAGTTTAAATAAATGTCTCAATTCAAAAGTCTTCAGTTAGACCAGTACCCTTTGGGAGATACACATTGTGATTGTGCTGAGATAGTATACCACACAGCATCAGGACAAAGTCAGAGCCTCAGAATTCATCTAAATCCAGACACCTATGCAAACGTCTGTCATTAAAGTGTGCCCATGGCTACATGGGAGGCAGAGACAGAAGATTCCTGAAAACTTGGAGACTGGGCAGTTTGGAGCAGACAGTGGTAAACAACAAAGATTCTACAACCACATTTCAAATAAGCTAAAAGGGGAGGACCAGCACAAAAGGGTGTCCTCTAATTCCTATACTCATGCCTGGGTATGCAAATACCTGCAAACAAAGACACACATGGGGGTGGGGGGTCTAGTATAATTAACCAAATTTATGTCTTGAAAATACTTGAGTCCAAAGACATATGAGAATACAAAGACTCTTTTCCATTACAGTCCTTCACCTTGAGACATGTTTCTAAAAGCCATGCTTGGAATAATAATTTAAAATGCACCTAGCAGCACAGACCTGAAGTGATGCCCACATTCTAAAGAAACCAGTCTTTTAAGTAGGAGCCAGGGAAGGTAATCTTGTCTTCAAAAGTAATTTCAATCTGTAATTGTAGAACTTCTGAAAGAGTATTGATTCCTTAAACAGAGATAAAATTAAAGTAAAATAGGTTTTAGTTGTGATGGTAAAAAGCCAATAGCATCTAAATAGCAGACCTTTAAAATTGACCAGAGGCTAAAATCACACTGTAAAGAATGACAAATAGCAAGTGTTCTCACATAATTTCATCCCTGTGTTCCATACGCTATCATCCATCGCTGAATAAGCTACATGACACTAGGTTTAATTCTGGAATTGTTCAAACTGACTCAGAACACTTTCTTAACCCTGGGGGTTCAAAACTCACCTCCCTGCCTCAGCTTCCCAAATAGTGGGGTTACAGATGTGTGCCACAATATCAGGGGTTGTAGTTTTTAATTATTTATTTTGTGTATGTTTTTGTGTTACACATGTGCATGTATGTGGACATGCTTTTACCAAGGGAACATATAGAGTTGAGGAGATGGCTTCCACAGTTTGTCTGTCTGTTTCTCCTATAATGTGGCTCTAAAAGATGGAATCATTTTTACCCTCTCAGAGCCTTATCATTGAGCCATAGGACATTTTTAATTTGAACACATTTTTGGAATTTTTACATTCTGTTCTAAATATTTTTTGTAAGACCCTAACTTTATATTTTATTTTTATAATATTATAATTACTTCTTCAAATCTATTAACATATTGTGATGGCAAGTGTAACGTTTCAAGCTGACTGAATCTGGACTCTCCTACGACAAGTCTCCTAGTACACCTGGAAGGTATTACTTATCTTCTGAGAATGTCTTTGAGGGATTAATTTGATTGCATTTATTGAGGTGGGAAGGCATTCGGGGCTGTATAAATGGGGAAAGGGAGTTGAGCAGTGGCATGCCTCACTCTTTTCTGACTGTTTGGTAGACATCTTGTGGGCCACTATTTCATATTACAGTTTCCTTGAATTCCCCACATAATATAATATATCTGGAAGTATGAGCTAAAGTTACCATATTTTTTCTTAGATTGCTTTTGTTGTGGTGTTTTGTCACAGTAACAGAAAAGACTTTGTTACGTGCAGGTTCTTCCCACCGGCCCAGGCCCACCACCATGCCAGCCTCCAATAACACACAGAGACGCTGTATTTGATATAAATGCTGTTGGCCAGTTATTAGTTTCTTATCTGCTAGCTCTGTCTTAATTATTAACCCATTTCTATTATCTAAGTACTTCCACGTGGTCTCATCTTACCGGAGAGAGGGCCCGGACCTCTGTTGTCTCCAGTCTCTACATGTTGACCCCTCCTAACTACTTCCTCTTTCCTCCTTGTCTCCTAGTCCCTCCTATCTTCCTTTCCTATTGGCCAACAGTGCTTTATTCATTAACCAATACAAGAAACATATTTACAGAATGAAATCTCCCATCATCAAGACACATATATTCAGAAAAACTGAAATACAAAACTTGTTGGAGATTCAGACTCAATTGTCTTAGATTGCTTTTGCAGTCATTCTTGCTCACCGAGATAAAAATTGTGTTTCATAAGGTCTGATATTTGTACAAAATATTCTACTAAATAAACCCTCCTACAAAAGTCAAAAGCTGTACCTCATGAGTCATTGTTCTAATTATTTTCAAAATGAATTCAAATCTTTTGCCTTTAATTGCACCATAACAAACTATACTGCCCCAGCAATTCTTTGTACGTGAGTAAATCATGTTATCCTTCTCATTCTTCTGCATGTCCTCTGGCTCCCAGATGTTTAGGAATAGACATGTGCATGTGTGCACGGCTTTCTTCCTTTTCTCTGTGGTCATCAAGTCTATTTGTATTTCTCTTTTTCTTCTTTCTGTCTTCTAATATTTTTCTAGTCTTTCTAAATTTCTGATAAAACTTTCGATATTGTGTAGCCAGAGTAGACAGAATGGTACCTTCCCTCTCCTAAGAACATGAGGTTTGTCTCTTTGCTATTGTTAAGGAACTTTACTATTAGCAGGAAGTAGTTCTTAGCTAAAAGTTAAAACCAAGTTAGACCTGTAGAATAAGGGTAGTATAAGACAGGGCAGTGCTTCCTCCATGGGGCAGGCAGATAGTCTACCTCATCTCTTGAAGACCACAGCTCTCTTAAGTTGAAAATAAGTATCACCAAATCTATGAGTAAGCATTCATAGAAATATAGTCTACCCAGTCACCTGTCCCATTTTTACAGAGTCTCATATCAAATTATAACTCTGACAATATCTTCCCTTCAGTGCTATATCATAGTGTTTTAGGAGTCATTTTTTAAATAATGAATACCTTGTTCTATTTTCATATATAAAACATAATGTTGTTCTATCATTTTTCATGGTTAATTATGTTATATAAATTACCAGTCCTCCAGGAAAAAATGCTGAGTTTATTGCAGGGTTTTTTTTTTTTACAACAAAGGAGTTTGGATATAAATCTTTAATAACTGAAATAACTTATGCTATTATTAATGAATCAAATGACAATAGGCTTTTAGTTGTATTTAAGGAATGTTAATAGATTTGGAAATTCTCTATTTATAGAGCATATATCTACCAAAAGGATATCAACCTGTGTTCTTAGGCCAGGCATAGTGGCACATGCCTGTAATATCAGCACCCAGGAAGCACAGATTGGAAGATCACAGATTTGAAGCCACCCTGGACTACTTAGTAAGATACAAAAAAAACCCTAAGAATACTAAATACTAACTCATAAAAATATTATGTGTCTCCATGTTGTAGGGTCTACAGTTTTAGAACATGCACTGTTATGTTCCCACAGACATTTAAAAAGCTTATTAAAGAGTCTGAGGAGGCTCTAATGACAGTGACAGACAGATGAGATTCTAGGGTTTTTTATTTGTTAGGTTAGATCAACAGTTTCCAACCTGTGGGTTACAAACCCTTTAGGAATTGCATATCAGACATCCTGTATATAAGTTATTTACATTATGATTTATAATAGAATCAAAATTACAGTTACAAAGTAGGAACAAAGTTATTTTATGGTCTGGGGTCACTGCAGCAGGAGGAACTGTAAGAAAGTTCTTAGCATTAGGAAGGTTGACAACCACTGGTTTAAAAAGTCTTGAGATGCCCAGGATGGCCTCATTTGAATTCAGTCTGTAGCTGCTGATGGCTTGAACATCTTCCTGCAACCTTCCTAGTTCTGAGACAACTGTTGGGTGTAATATGGCCAACCTAGACTGCCATTTTCATGAGTCTATAAACCATAATTCAGCCAAAGTTAGACATAGAAAATGCAGAGTGAAAGTTAGAGAGTCACAACTGGGTCATACGTATTTAAACAGCTTTAAATATTTTGAAATTCATATTTATAATTATCTACTAATGGAACAATTCATTCTTGAATAAAAAGCGATTAAGGGTTTAATGGTTAAAGCACTTGCCTTGTAAGCAAGAGTACTAGAACTTAGAAGCTGAAACTCATGTAAAATACTGGGTCAGTGTGGGGAATGGATGCAGCCCTGAATGTGTAAGTAATGAGTGAACTATCCTAGTGACATTGGCTGCCTGGAGCAGTTCCTCACACTCATGTGAATGGTAAATCCTCTGGTCCATGTGTGGATGCTGATAGATTGAGCAGAAAATGTCGACCATAGCTTTATCCCCCAAACGGTTACTGCTTCTACTGAGATTAGTTAAGGCTGTCTCCTTGTTCATTTGTGTACAATAACTCTGCAGCCCTGTATATAATAAACACACTGAACTTCCTAGATGCTGTGGTTGCTCTATCATAGAGTACAGTTCACTCAGCCCCAGATTTACTGTGTGTCCGTGTATTTGTCTAGTCTTAGTTCCTTCATTGTCCCAGTCAGATCAAAACCTAAAGCTATGGTAGACATTGCAGCCCTGGTGTTATCCCAGGACATGAATGTCAGAGACCAGGATTCACCTAAACATGCTAGCTAGGAAGGCAAGCCCAACTGGTTTGATTTGGGCCTGATTGAGGGACAGAGCCTGAGGAGAATAAGGTGGAAGAGTGGTAGAGGGTGATTCCTGACATTAAGCTCAGACTTGTACACCTGTATGAACACACATGCACACATATACATGTAAACACATGTAGACCCTATACTCACACAAACACATGAAAAGAGGGAAAACAAAAAAATTAAGCATATTCACTTTTGTTAGAGTTCTCTTTTGAGTGTTTAAATGACATATTAACATGAAAATAAATATATTTAAGAAAATGTAGTGCTATTCTATTGGAAAATGAATATATTTAGGAAAATGTAGTGCTATTCTACTGGAAACATCAAATGACAGCTAGTCTACTGTTGGTTAATGAACATTTTCCAACAGCACTACCATTTCCTCATGTTAAACTTTCACTGCCCTTACTTTAGCAAGAATATTTGACTAGTGTTTAATATTGACTTTTGTGCTTACATCTATACTTAGTATTTTGATGTTGTGCAATTTATTTTGATAGCTTTTTCCCCTTCACTGTAGGAAAGAATAGATATTCCATTTCTAGCATGTTTGTATATAAATTTTTACTCTAAAATTAACACTGCACATTAGGAAAACTATATGTTCAACTTTAATTATTACTTTTTAATTTAATATGTATGTGTGAGATCCATTTGTGTGTGTGTGTGTGTGTGTGTGTGTGTGTGTGTGTGTGTGTGTGGAATATGCTGACTTGTATGTGGAGGTCACAGGACAACATTTAGTAGTTGTTCTCTCCTTCTACTAAGGTACTCAAGGACTGAGTTCATTTCAGCAGGATTGTATAGCAAGTGCCTCACAACAATGAGCCATCTCAGCAACCCTATCATTTTATAGATACAGTTATGTAATCAAGGATGATCTTAAACTTTGAATCATCTTGTCTCCACTTCCTAAGTGCTGGGGTTGCAGGTGTACATCATCATGCCTGATTCTTGAAGGGCTGGGAATGACCCCAGGGCCTTGTACATGCTAGGGAAACATTCTAGCAATTCAGCTACATTATCAGCCCTGAAAACCCTTTTAAAGGTAATAATCAAAAGTGCTGGTTTCAGTCTATTAACAGTAAAATGATGACTTTAAGAGTACATATTACTCTGATCTAGACTCAACGACAATGATTACATATGTGACAGGAAAAATGCAATGTCCATATTCAACAGTATCTTCTCATTCTATTATTGCCAACATGAATCTTTTTCATTATAAATGAGGCCAAAAGACTTATTGTTTGCAGGCAAATTGTACTGGCGACTTGCCTGTAAAAATACAAAAGATGGCCTATACTGGATCATTCAATATAACAGAATTTCAGCAAGGGTGAAGATGGTATCTATGGAAGATGACCTTTATACTAATGCAATATAACTTTTATCTATCGGTAGTGACCAACCTGAAATCCATTGAGAGTAGCCTAGGATCCTGGCAGTTCCTGGCAGATTCACCTTCTTGAACCTTAATGGCGTCTTAACTAGACCTTTCTACCTTACAGGGGGCAGAATCCCTGCTATTGATCCTTACAAGTTTCAACTTGCATACTGGAATAGGTACATCAGTTTTCTGGAGGAGTATCGAAACTCTAGGGGTGTCTGGCCACAAGGTGACAGGCCACAAGGCGGAGGTCAGAAGCTGGTTCTTCAGTGACACTCATTTTTAGTGTAGCTATCACAGTCAGATAATCTTCATTTCAAACCTGGCTTTTCAGCTAGGTAATGTGACATATTTTTCAAGATAAAATGGCAATGCGTTTAACAAATAGTTGTTCAGCATGATTAATGAGTGAAATATCTGATGGAAGGATTGTCTGTATTTATACCTATGATTGTGTGGAATGTGTGTGCGCATGTGTGCGTGTGTGTGTGCATGTGTGTATGCATGTGTGTGTGCGTACGTGCGTGTGTGTGCGTGTGTGTTGCGTGTGTGTGTGCACATGTGTGTGTGTGTGTGTGTATGTGTGTGTGTGTGTGTGTGTGTGTGTGTGTGTGATGTGGTGGGTTTTAACAAATATACACCAACATGTAAGGACCACCACAATGAAAATGCAAAGCCTCTCTACCACCCCTAGGTCTCTCAGGAGTTTTAAGTTTTACTAAAAAAGGAAAAAAATAGACTCTTACTACCTGCAAGGGTACATTGGGCTTTGAAGATGAGAAGTGAGAAAAGTATATGTTTCTATTCAGCATTGAACTTCTTAATGAGATTCCACACGGGAAGCTAATCAATAATAATTGGCCAAATAACAAATTTTGAACACATGTCCATTGCAATTAATTCACCTGTTTCACAATATATCTGCAGACCACCCAGTACAACCAATCCTCCATAATTCTGAGTTTTTATGTGAAATACACACACACACCCAAGCTCATTATGAAAGAGATTCCCGATCATGTAATAACCACATGTATACACTGGCGTTGGCAGAAGTGTGTCACGCACACGGCCTCATCAGATTCATTTTATGGCACTGCAATTACTCATCAGGTAAATCAACTTTTGTCGATGTGGGACTCAGCCTGCATGTGCCAGTTAGTTTTTGTCAGCTATACAAACTAAAGTCACCTGGGATAGAGGAACAGCAAATGAGGAATCGCTTTTATCACATTTCTCCCAGTGCCATCTTGACTAATGTGTGATGTGGGGAGGGACCAGCCCACCATGGAAGGGCCCGCCTTTGGGCAGGTGTCCCTGAGCTTTTAAGAAACCAGTGAGCAGTTTTACTTCATGACCTCAGCTGCAGTTCTTGTTTCCAGGTCCCCGCTTTGGCTCCCTTCAGTGGTGGACTGTGATGTGGAAGTGAAAGCTAAAACAACCCCTTTCCTCTCCAAGTTGCTTTTGGCATTGTTGTTTATCACAGCAAGAGAAAGCAAACCAGGTCTGACTTGGTCAGAAAATCTGACTCTCCATAGACCCTTCTTTTCTGTTTCCCAAAACATATGAGACAGACTCAGAATTAGGCAGTAAGGATATCTTTCTATAGCACCTAGTCCCCATGATGCAAGGTTCCTATAGAATTAAACAGGCAAGTGGCGTAAAGATTAGAAAATTGAAAGGCCAGAATATATTTAAAAATGGTATTGCATAACATTAACTTATTCATTCGATCTGTATGTCTTTATGGCATGTTGATCTGTGTTCACACGTGTGTGGATGCATGTATAAATGGGGGCTCAGGGTGACTTCACCCTATACACTGAGTCACTTGAACCCAAAACTAAGCAACTCATACAATCTGGCTAGTTTGCCTGGATCTTACATGACAGGTGGGCTACCACAGCCCCTGGGTTTTAGGTAGGAGCTGGGATTGAAATACCTGTTTTACCTGCAAAGCCATCCACCCACACATCATCAGACTCGTTAAGTGCTTCTACATCCCTACAAGAAAATCTCCATCCAAATAAGTGTCATAAAACACCAAGCTGAGACCCACTGCAACTCTTACCATGAGAATGTCACCTTGGGAGATATTACTTGAGTTCAAATAGATAAACCTCCTGAAGCTTCATTATGTCTTTTGTAGTCATGTGCCCAGAGAGAATAACTACCAGGGAGAGAAAGGAATGTTTTATATTTACAGGTCGTTATGAAAAATGTAATCCATCTATACAATGGAGAGCGTGATTGCTTATGTGGACACCAAGTAGAGTTAATGGGCCTCAGAAATCTATACTATCAGTCACAAAGAAAGGCCTATAAAGCTAAACATTGAAGTTCCCATCACCACTCAATATTTAAGTGAACACGATGGTTACTAATTCTTCAAAGGAAAATTACTACGTTTATTGCCATTGCTGCAGAGAAAGAATGGAATTAAATGCAGCTTTGATCCTTGAGGACAAATATCCTGTCCCACTCTCTGTGGCTCCAGCGTCTAGCATAATTCTGTGACCAAGCAGTACATTCTCTGGAGGAACACTGTGAGAATAATTCTACTGGATAATGGTAAAAGAGAGTAGTCCCTTCCAACTTCTTTAAGCTCTACTTACAGGACTGAAATTAAGTCCCTGGAGTTAAAAGATGGAAGCTAGTCAATTAGTGGCAGCTTGACTTATTTTATGGGTAAATAAATACCATGATTAAAATTGTATTTGGTCACCTTTTCTTTCATTCTTGTTTTGTTTTGTGGGACCAGACCTCCTACAGTACTTTTTCATACCATCTATCTGAGGATGTCCTGTGCTCCTGAGGTCCCACCTCTGCCTGTCTATCTGAGGATGTCCTGTGCTCCTGAGGTCCCACCTCTGCCTGGCTATCTGAGGATGCCCTGTGCTCCTGAGGTCCTACCTCTGCCTGTCTATCTGAGGATGTCCTGTGCTCCTGAGGTCCCACCTCTGCCTGGCAAGTCCTGAAGTTACATGTGTTTACCACTACATCTACTATACATCCCCACACAAATATCAACTATAGACACGCTGTCAAATCAAAAATATTTACATCTATTTATAAGCATAAACATAGTATAGTATGAGGCTAAGAGAGGTTGATTTAAAATGCCCAAGGCAAATTTAATAATAAATAAATGAAAGAGTTGCATTAATGTCAGTTAAGTCACACTTACAAATAAGAAAACACTTGTCTTAAACATAGAAAATTGAAAGTCAGGTGTCCACCCGAATTACTAATTGAGTTTCAGAGAATCTAAAACAAGGTGTAAAACAAAAGTGAAATGATGCTAGTTCCTCTCAAGTCACTTGGGCATCACACACCAAATTAATTAAACCCAACATAATTCAGTGATCTTTTATACTTTTACAGCAGCTGTTTGGAATGGAATCTGTGTAGTGTGACACTTTTATATTGAATTTTTTAACCTCTACTTTTGAGAATTTCATACATATACACAGAATGCATTTGATCATATCTACTCCCCAACCCCCCATCTTCTCCTAGACTCCTCCCTAACATGTCTCCCTCTGAAATTCATGTCCTGTTGATCCAGGTACCCACAGTTGAAATCACACTCAGCATCACTGTTTTCCACAGTCCCAGTACTATGGCCCATAAGCAACACTTTAAAACATTCAACTGTCTTTCTGTTCCACATCCTGAGGTCCATATTTCTTCCATTACAAGCAAGGTCATCAGTGCTATTACAGCATCACTGAAGTCCCTGGTACCTACTTCTGTCTTAGAGTTTCTGTTGCTGTGAAGAGACACCATGACCATGACAACTCTTTTAAAGGAAAACATTTAAATTGGTGACTTACAGTTCAGAGGTTCAGTCCCTTATCATCACAGTAGGACAGTGTCGTGTGGAGGTTGATATGGTGCTGGAGAAGGTGTTGAGAGTTGTACATCTTTCATTGACATGGAACAGGAAGTGAACTGAGACACTGGGCAGTACCTTAAGCATTGGGGACCCCAAAGCCTGCTCCCGCAATGACTCATTTCCTGCAAGGCCATACTACTCCAATAAACCATACCTCCTAATAGTGCCACTCCTTATGAACAATGGAAGCTAAATGCATTCACACTTCCACAGGTGTTGAGACTGAAAGACTATAGCATCTTCTGAAATTGAACAAAATGCATTTTACATTATTATGTGGTTACAAACCTGTGGAGGCCAGGGAGGGCAATATGGTGGTTTGAAAAAGAATGACCCCATAAGCTCATATATTTGAATGCTTAGTGACCAGAGAATGGTATTTCTTTTTAAGAATTAGGAGGTATCGCCTTTTCAGAACAGGTGTGCCTTGTTGGAGGAAGTATGCCATGTAAGAGTTGTCCTGGTCATGGTGTCTCTTCACAGCAGTACAGTGCTGACTAACACAATGGAAACATTTTCAAGATTATAATATAATTAGATCACTTTCCCATTCCTTTTGTTGCCTCTAAACCTTCCCATATCCCTCCCTTTGCTCTCTTTCAAAGTCATGACCTCTTTTTTTATTAATTATTGTTATATACATATAAATATATAAACCTATTAAACATTCCTAATATATGAGTATAAGCTGTTCAGTCTATATAATGTTATGTATGTGTTTCAAGGATGCCTTTGAATCTTTTTTATAACTTTCAGGTCAATTCATCAATTTCTGTCTCCCAAAATGAAATTTTTCTATACTTTGATTGAAGTTGTACTAACCTTAAAGATAAATTTGACAGAACCAACATTTTAGCTATTTTGAATGTTACAATTAATGAGTATGGCACAGTTCTAAAATTTGGAGATAGCTTTTAATTTGTCATAGCAATCCATTGTAACTTTGACCACAAATTTTGTTATTATTGAGCTAATTCTTAAACAATTTACTATTTTTCATAACTTAATTTTCAGGTCCTTTCCTACTAGAATGCAGAGTGCCGCTCATTTTTAAGCTGATTTTGTATCTTTGACCCTGGCAGATTCATTTAGAAAATCAAGTAATTTCAATGTGCATTTTTTATATTTTGTGCAAAAGAAATCTTATCAGCTAGGAATTATAATAATTTTTACAAAACCATTTCAATTTGCATGCAGTTAATAGTTTTTCCCCTCCCTCCAAAATTAGATTGGAGAATAGCTAGATTCTCCCATCTAATTTTGAATAGAAGAAGCAAACACATCCTTGTGTCAGTGCAAATTATAATGGAACATATTCTATCTTTACCAATGTGGAAGACATTAAATGCATTGGTTTAAAATGTTCTCTTTATCTCAATTGTGTTGGAAGCTTTTATAGGACAGATTATTGTGAAAGGCATGTGTGTTGTTTTACACTTCCATATTATTAATTTCAATAGTTTTTCTTTTGTGTGTGATAGTTATAATGGCATATATGTGTGTAGTTGCAGATAACATCAGGTGTCCTGCTCTATCACTCTCCAACATATCCCTTTGAGAGATTGCCCCAAGATGTTAGCCTAAAGCAAAAATTCTTCCAGCTGTATATACGGAGGAATAATCAGTACAGAATTTATTTATACATAATTTGTTCTTTGGTTATTACTATAATTACATGGAACACCTTGCCTACATAACAGGCATGGCTGATTCATTTGAAACATGCTTATCTTTCATATTACTAATGAATATTTTATGAATTTATAGTGATAATTGTTTATAATCATTTTATTTACATAGAAAGATGAATGTGAGCCCATGAAAATAACAGGGGAATGCCTATATAGAACATCAAAGAATTTAGCAATAACAAATGAGAAGGAGCTGAGAGGAACCTAGAGGACACTCAGGAAGACTGTTTCTACTCACTCCATCACTATGAGACATGGTCTTGAGTATCAAAGCCCACAAAGAGGCAGTTTACAGGAATAATCTTACTCCTAATGAACCAAGTTTATTCAAGAACATCAAGATGGAAAAGAAAGTCAAATGGATGATAGTGTGATTGTTTTAATTAATTATAAACATAGCATCAAGGCTGGAGAATTGGCTCAGTGGTTAAGAGCACTTGGTGTTTTCGCAAAGAACCCAGGGTCAATTCCCAGTTCCTACATGGAGACTTACCACTTCTTCAGGCACCAGGCATGCATATGCTACACAAATGTACAAACATGCAAAGCATTAATATGAATAAAATACATTTTAAAATATATAAGCATAAACTTAACATTGCAAATCATCTAGCAGACAAACAAATGGGCATATCTTTGAGTCATTTTCTAGCATGGCTTAACCAAAGAGGAAAAACTATACTAGATATGAACAGCACCAGGCCATAGATTAGGGATCACAGACTGAATGAAAATAGAAAACTGAACCAACTGGATGGCTCAGTAGGAAAAGGCTCTTGCTGCCAGCCAAGACAACCTAAGTTCAATATCTGAGTCTCACATGGTGGGGGAAGAAAACTGCCTTCCATATATTGTGCACCCACTTTCACATCATAGCATATGCGTGCACACACACACACACACACACACACACACACACACACACTGAAACATAGCAACAGGAGAAGGAAGGGAAGAAAGGAAGGAGCTGAGAACCATCATTACTCTATTTCCTGACCACTGGGATAATGTGACCATCTGTTTCAAGCTCCTGTCACCAGGACTTCCTTACCATGGTAGTCTGTACCCTCAAACTACAGAAAAACAAACAAACAAAAGAAAAACCTTTCTTCTTTAAGTTTCTCTTGCTAGTATTTTTGTTTCATAGCAATGAGACAAGTGACTAATACAGAGTTGGAAGACTGCTGTCCCTATGAAAGCAAATTGTTTGAAATGAATTCCTACATCACTGCCAAAACATCATTGAAAGCTGCCATACAACTATGTACCCATTAAACTAAAAAGTGCCTTATTCCTGTGAAACACCACCCATTCAACCCTTTTAAGGTCAGGTATAATAGAAAGCTCACATGCATGACAATTCACAAAAGATCTGTAAATAAATGTTACCTTAGTAACACTGAAGATGGAGCAAAAAAACAAAAGAAAGTTAATCTGTATTGTCAGTTGATCTTTGCTACTGACAAACTGTAACTTCAAAAGGTGGACTTAATGTCCCCTAGCTTAGACTAGGCACACTGAAAAGATGGGAACATCACAAGTAGTTCGAAAGTGAAATGCCTTCCACATATTCATAAGCATGGAATCTTGATCCCCAGCAGAAGTTGCTGTTTGGGAAGGTCATAAAACTTTAGGAGGTGGATTCTTGCTGGAGGAATTGGATCACTGAGAGTCAGCAGTGTAACCTGGCCTCACCCTCCAGCTCCTGGGAGGGGAGTATATGCACTGTGAGAGCCCAGCCTCCCGCCCCTGGCTCCATGCCCTTCTTAACATAAGGGCTGCGTCTTCTTGGACCTATGAACCAAAACCAAACTCTTTCTCTTTAAGTTATCCTCGTCAGAAAATTTTTCACAGGAAAAGGAAACGTACTTAAGACAAGACAAAATTTAAACCTTCAGAAATTTAATGAATGTCCATTCCCCTGTGAATACACACATAGACATATACTTTCTTATAAACTTCAGAGTTCATTAAAAACCTTATTCAAATTTTACCTACATAAAAACATGAGTATTGTAGTATCTTAGTTTTTATTACTGTGGGTTATATAATGCTATGCTTTCCTTCCTAAATGAAAATGAACTAGTTTTCAAACTAAATATTTCATTGGCTATGACTGAGAAACTGTCTAACAGACATAGTTGCCATGGTACCTAAATCTAGGCAGCTAATCACGCTTTCTCATTTTTCAGCATTTTCAATGAGATATTTTTAATTAAGTAATTTCTTTCAAATAGAATAGTATTCATATAATTTTGTAATAACCCTACAAACAAAGAATTAAATAATGAAGTTGGAAGACAAGTAGCAGATGCTTTCAAAGAGGTGTATTTTCATATGCAAAACTTGGCAGAGTGATAAACTATTTCAGTGTTGAGTTAATATATTCATTGAAATTTTGAAATTGTTTTTATATTCAAAAGAACCTTCGTCATTAGAAATTTCTTAAAGAACAAAGCCTATAGTTTAAATGACAATTTTTGTAAATTAGAAAAGCAATGGCTCTTTATGGCATTTTCATAATACACATCATTATGTTTTCTCTGGATTTTCTTCTTTCTCAACCCCTCTTCCCTTCATCTAACTAGTTTTCTTTTTCTCCTCCCAAATATTACTGCTTTCTGGTTGCATGTCAAATGTATTTGTTCCCTTTTCCTCCTATGCTTTACCTTAGGATCTCTTCCTTTCTTTTCATTGTCCCTTATACCACAATCACACACACACACACACACACACACACACGAACACAAGCACACAAACATACATACATACATACATACATACATACATACATACATACATACATGTGGGTATGTGCGCACATGCACAAGAACATGTATACACATGAATGCATACAGGCATCCACATATACAAACATAAACACATGTACACAGGCACTCATACAAACACATGTGCATGCACACACAAATTCCATACTCTACATATAAAAATAGACATGCTATTTGTATTTCTGCAGCTGCTTTATTTTAACAAAATTATCTCTATTTCTTTACATTTGCCTCCAAATATTAAGCTCTCAATTTTGTTTACAGCTGAGAAAGTCCCTTGTGTGTGTTATCGGTAGCTGAACATTAGTAAGCTTGGAGACCATTGGGGATACTTGCAACATGGCCTTTGAATTCCTTTCCCAGAAAGGGAAGTGCCTCTTTGGGGCTTAGATCCCATATGAAGAAATGTAGTTATCTAGGAATGATTATATCTTTCTTCTATCCATTCTGTGGCTTTTTACCCGAGCCCTGGGTAAAGAGCCACAGAATAGATAGAAGAAAGAAATAATGATTCTTGTAATGAAATAATGTACTTTATCTTCCAGAAGCCTCTCCCCTCTTTCAGATATTTGCAGATTCTTGTGCATTTTGGGGCTGGCCTGCCCACTTTCCTGAGTCTAAACTCAACAAAAGAGCAGCATAGTCTTCCCTTTTCCGAGTTACAATTCTTTTCTTTTAGATACTGGTCACAGCCCAGGTATATGTTTTTCTGAGGCTCTAGGCCTTCTCACTCATTCTCTAAGGCTCTGCTCTCCTCACTTCTGTCAATTAGCTGCTTGCCAAACTCCACTGCAGAACCTGCCAGCCTCTTTAGACCCTAATTAAAAAATCACGACTCTGTTTTCTTATATACGAACCTTTTCCAGGCACTTGCCAAGATTAATAGCTTTCCAGTTTTATTGTTCTATCAAACTTTAATAAAGTTGTCCATAAGCCTTCTAAGTGCATTTTTAAATGTTTTAGGATTAAGAACACCAAAAGGGAACACTACTTTCCCCAGTAACATGTTTTTCTCACCCAGTCATTTATGGAAGTTCCATAATTATCTTCTGTGAATAGTTAATTCATTATTCACATGAATGAATAAACATTTATGTGATGTGTCTCCATGTGCTTCAGGTAAACAGTCAAGACTGGTATAGCTGGATTCTATGGTAAATCTACTTTCAGGATTTTGAAGAATCTCCTCACTGGATTACATATTGCTAAATGCCAGGTTTTTGGTTTTGTTTTGTTTTGTTTTGTTTGTCAACGTAATACAAGCAAGAATCATTGGTAAGAGTTGTATAAGAAAGAAAGCTGAGCAGGCGCTGAAATCAAGCCAGTAAGCAGAATTTCTCCATGGCTTCTGCATCCGTTCTTGTCTCAAGGTCCCTGCCTTAAGCTCTTGCCCTGACTTCCTTCCATGATATGGAACTGTAAGCCTAAATAAACCCTTTTCTCCCCAAGTTGCCTTTAGTTGTGATGTTTTATCACAACAATGCAAACCCTTACTACAGTAGTACATAAGTTTAACTTCCTGCCAAATAAACATGGTTTGAAATTTTATCTTTTTAACCTTTTAGGCAGTAGTTTTATTTTTTCATCTTTGATGATGGAATATTTGTTATATTGTTACAACAAGTCATCAGCTACATTTGTACTATATTTCACTACAGTTTGGCCTTACTTGCTACAATATATCAGCAAATGTAACAAAGCAAAGAAGAGCAAAAGCAAATTAAAAGTAAATAATTACAGGTGATATACTTATGCAGTTGGTAGTATCCCTGCTTTCAGAGCCTTATTTAGAAAACTTCCTTTTGATTGCACTGTGTTGGTTTATAGCTTTATTCCTGTTTTTTGTTTGTTTGTTTACTTTCAAACCAAGGTTTTACATTTAAATTCAGAGGCCTATATGTCAATGCCCTGGACACTTCCATTCCTAATGCATAGTCCTTGAGACTTAAGGAAAGGAACTCATTCCACTGTGTCTGTAGATCAGGCTGGCCTAGAGATCTGCCTGCCTCTGTCTCCTGAGTGTCGAGATTACAGGCATGCACCACCCTGCCCTGCTGTCATTGTTGTTTTTTAAACGGCCTCTTGTTGTACACCACAGGCTGAGTTTGAAGACACCAACTTTCTTCCTCAGCCTTCCAGTTTTGGGACTGCAGCTGGCAAGAACCACAATGACCAGCTTATAGACTTCCTATTTGACAAGACCTATTTTAGGAAGGAGAGCAAATTTAATGGTGCCTTTGCAGTCACCATACTTATTACACTTCAGTATCAAATAGCATTACCATCATTCTGTTTACAAGTTTCTTACTGGGCAAGTATCTTACTGAATACCTAGTATATTTACTCAAGTAAAAGCTACTAAAAATAAACAAAATTATAAAGAAAAAAAAAACCCATAACAACGATAGATACAAAGGTAACTAGAAGCTCTCCCAGAAAGTATGGCCTAAAGGTAAAACTCTTAGGCTTTTTTCAGACTGTGAATGAAATTCAACTGATACTACTCTGAGCTCTCTCTCTCTCTCTCTCTCTCTCTCTCTCTCTCTCTCTCTCTCTCTCTCTGTGTGTGTGTGTGTGTGTGTGTGTGTGTGTGTGTGCGTGTGTGTGTGTATATATATATTCATGTACATGAATATGTATTCATGTACATGAATGTGTATAAAATTGAGGAGCTGTTTAATTAGATGTTTATGCTTCATGTTGTCTTTGTGTATGTAAGTATATGAGCACAGCTTATGCGCATGTTTGTGGAGGTCAGTGAGGTCAGTATGAGGAAGACTAAGAAGGGCAAGAGTATCCTCTGTCACTGTCATTTTATCTCTTGAGACAGGTCTGTCACTGAACTTGAAGCTAAAGGAATGAGGCTGCAACTATCCCCCCTGTCTCCACACTATTATGGTTATAGGTGTGTAGAACCATAGATGGCTTTTTTGTGTATGGTTTTGTGGGCTCTAAATTTATAGTGTCATACTAGAGAAGCAAATACTTTACCCACTTAGCCTTCAGTCCAGTCCAGGCATTGTTTTTATGTAGTAATTTTAAAAAGAAATATTTGGCTTATTCTGATTGATTAGGAATTTATAACATATGCTTTTCTCAACGATGAGTAATATTTCTATTCAAAAATAAGTCTATATTGTGCATTTCTGAAGCCTTCATCTATAAGCTCCCCATTTTCCAAGCATATGACTTGCCACAGTCAGATATATTATCAGTGTGCTTCAAAATGGGTGGGTATTCTTCTTTTGTAATGTTTGCTTTTATTTGTAATTATGTACATGCATGTACACACATGTATAAAAGTTCACCATGTAGGCACACTGAACATGGAAGTCAGAAGAAGCTGTCATGTTTCTTGACTATAGATGGTTGTGAGCCACTTGACATGGTGCTGGGCACAGAACTTCAGTCCTCTGGAAGTGCTTTGCCCAGCTCCACGTGGCTGTTATTATTCCTTTTTTTTTCCTTTTTTTTTTCCAGAATGTCTATTCTACTACTATCCTGATCTTATAAGTTCCCTCACTCTGAAGCAGAGATCTCTGATTCTTATTCCAGTTACACATTACTTACCATAACTGCCTTTGCAGTCACCATACTTATTACACTTTAGTATCAAATAGCATTACCGTCATTCTGTTTACAAGTTTCTTACTGGGCAAATAAAATATCTTGAGACTCACTGACATGCAGTAGGATCTTGTTTGGGGCCAAAATAACTAATGTGATCAACATGCCATCGTGCAGGTGGCGCCTAATGTTTGTGAGGCAGGATAAGACCATGGTAAGAAGACAGGTCGGTGAGTATGAGCACTGAGTGCACAAGTCTGAGGACATGAATTCTAGTCCTTACCACCGGCATGACAGGTTAAGCATGGCTGAATGTGTGTAAACCCAGTGTGGTGGGAAGCAGAGAAAGGAAAAGGACTTGGGCTGGCCTGTGTGAGTGTCGCTGAAAAGGAAGAGTTTCAGAGAGAGATCTTGCTTCAAAGTAATAAAGCAGACAGTGATACAGGAAGCTTCCCAATATGTTTCTTTGCCCTGTGCACATACGCACATGTGTTCATATGTTCACATCCATGCACACATATACACATACATACACATACCACACACAAATACATATACTACACATATGCACCTATGTTGTACACACATCCACATTTACACAAGCATAGAGAGAGAACAGTAGGGATAATGAAGGGGACACGAAAAAAGAAAAGAATACCTCTACACCAAGATCAAGTATCTTACTGTGGTTAATAAAGAATTTTGTCAAAATAATAAAATTTACTGTGAAGATATCTTTCCTTATTTTTTTGAGAGTGATGCTTCCAAGAGGAGAGCAAAAACAGTTACTATACCATTCTAAAATTAAAAACATACTTGACCTTTGCATTAAATTGTATCAAGTCCCTTTGTCGCCTGTAAATCTGTTCTTCCCTAAGAAAAATATCTCACCAATATCAATCAAAATTGTCTTGGTCTTGTGACCTACATATACTAAGAATTGTTTTGAGATTTCTTCGGGAGAAAGAGAGCTACGTTTTAACTTTTATTGTCATCAGAACTATAGATTGTGATGGACTGGGACCCAGGCACTGCCTGCAGGTAGACAGACAAGAGAAATACATCTCCTTAGATTGATGTGCTTTTCCCTCAAACATTTAAGATGGCAACTTCTGAGGAAACGGACTGAATTTCAAATGAGGATGCTTCAAGGAAGGCATCACCACTGTTAGAAGGGAAGCACACCTGAGCAAGGAGTGAGCTGCATGGTCCTACATTTTTGTAGCATTGTGCTGATCTCAGGGGCTCCTTTGTAGTAGAACAGCTTTATACTGCAGTTAGCAGAGACTGGGGCACTGTGGCAGTCACACACACTCACATGCGCTACAGCACTGTGCCAGGCACTCACACTCATATGTGCTATGACACTGTGACAGTCAGTAGTCACACTCATCCCTTACAACACTGTGACAGTCACACACACTCACTTGCACTGTAAGAGTCTGCATCCTCAAGAGATCTGACATCATCGTTATCATATCACTTTCATTTGTTTTGCCTCCCTTCTGTGAAACACCCTAAAGGGAAGACCCAATTAACCCTAATTGAGGTTGAAAAAAGAGTCACCTTCTCTTATGAAAGTGTCACTTGCCTCGTAAATATTTGTAAAAACAAGAATCAAAATCTACAATGCTGTTTCCCTACTTGGAGCAGTCCACACCAATATCTCTTAGGGGCATTAGCTTTGCTTCTCTCAGCTGTCCATGAATTTATTCCTTGAAGTAAAAAGGAACTGAGAGGCCCCTCAACCCTAACACACATTAGCATGCTTCTGTGAGTAAACATCTACTTTGCTTCAAGATGAAACTCTAGCGACTCGAGTCAAGATCTCAGTTTCCTCTAAGTAGGAGTGCTTGGGAACCTCCTCAGGCTGGAACGGAGAACACCATGACACCATTAAATGCATTTCTTGGTGCAGGTGACAGGAAAAAAAAATCATACATTCTAGTTTAGAAAATGATTTCTCTGAAGTATTCTATTTCCAAGTTGATAGAGCCTGGGACAGCACATGATGAAACTTGGCAGCTGCCTAGCCAAAACCTGGAGCTCTATGTTCAGCGAAAGACACTGAGTCCAAGTATTAAGGAGTGATAAGAAGGACATCTATGACCCTTCTCTGGTATCTGTGTACATACATGAGTATGCACATTCACATAGATATGTACATTGCTTAAACATGCATACCCCTCTCTCTCACACAGACACAGACACAGACACAGACACAGACACACACACACACACACACACACACAGAGAGAGAGAGAGAGAGAGAGAGAGAGAGAGAGAGAGAGAGAGAGAGAGAGAGAGAGAGAGAGAGAGAGAGAGTATGTGGAGGGGAGAATACAGAGTAAATGTAAGGGATCTGTGAAGAGAAAAGAATGCCTAAACCTGGACAAATTTAGGTTTCGTTCAGGCTGAGAGTCAAGAATTTTGATAGAATAATAAAAAAAATTCCTATGCAGAAGGAATATTCCTCTTTTGCCAACCTGTGTCCCACTGTGTATATGTGTGTGTGTGTGTGTGTGCATGTGTTGTGTATGAGAGTAGTAAGTTGTGCATGGAATAAGCTTGTACGTCTTTCTTCTGTTATTCTATTGCCAGTTTGTTTCAGCAAATTCAATATGGAAACCACAGAAAGTGGAATAGAGGCTGTCTTAACCCATATACGAGCTGTATGAGACAGTAGATATATGGCTACACACCTAGAAAGATGCATGGCTCCTATAATTGTAGTGATGTCTGCTTTTAATTGCAACTTATTTGAGATACTCAGCTCTTAGACCTGTTTCCCAATGTAAGAGCAGGGAAGGAAAGAGAGACAAGATGCTTACAAGCATAGGAGAAGAGAGCAGATTCCTGAGTCTGATTAAAACTCTCTGACCAGCTTTGAGAGAGTTCCTACGCAATTACCAGTATTCACTGAAATGTGGACCAACACAACATTACCATTCCATTCATTATGTTAAAATAACAGCAAACCTGGCTGGTAATGGCCTTGGTTAGGGCTTCATCTGTTTCCTCAGACACTGCCTGAGAATGGAAAACAACCAAACCAAGAAACAGCAGCAAATCACTTAGCTATTTTTACGGTAAACGAATTCATTAGACTAAAGGTCAAGCAGGACAAAAATACAGTGAACATAAAGGGACCATGGGAAGGGGGTGGAACCCCAAGCACCCAGAATCTGGTTTGCATTCTTCACTCAGTCTAAGTCCAAAACTGATACAACAACAAAGATGAAAAGAGCTGAAATTTCACCCAGGTGACTGAGAGCTTCCTTTGCCCTGTATTTATTTATTTATTATTTATTTCCATGTTCAGCATGGCATAAACTGGGTGTGATGGGCCATATTGCCATTCCATGAACTCAGGAGATGGAGGCAGAAGGATCAGAAATTCAAAGCTATGTTTAGCTACATTATGAGTTTGCAATCAGTGAGGAATCTATGACACATTGACTCAAAACAACATCAAAAAAGACAAAATGTGAAGATTGCCCACTTAGCAATAGTACTTTCTTTTTAAATGAGATTCTTATATAAGTTCGAACAGGGACCATATTTAAGGTGGACATCTGCGCGACCTTTGAACTTAACATCTCAATTCTTGTTTTTTTATCTGTGGACCTTTGGAGAAAACCTCTCAATAGGATTATGAGTCATGCTTACAATCACAAATGAAGTCTTCAGTTCCTTCTGCCTGGTGAATTATCAGAATTCCTTTACCCTGTCTGACCCCTGATTTTATTTTTCTAAGCCTGTATAATGTACCTTATAAACTACCACATAATGCCATGTATAAAATGAGATACTTTAGGTAGAAAGAATCATGCCAGGTAGGCAAGATGTCTTAGCGGGTAATGGCACTTGCCACCACAGAAGCCTGGCTACCTGAGTTCAACCCCTGGATCCACATGAAGGTGAATGGGAAGACAGACTCCTTCACAAAGTTGTCCTCTGACTTCTTCTGACATCTGCAGTGCACACACACACCATGGATACACAGACAAGCAGGCAGGCAGACAAATAGACACACACACATGCACATGCACATAGCACACATGCAAATCCAGGCGAAAAAAATTAACAAAAATAAGTATACCAAAATAATTTACTACCTTTTGGACTAGATAAGGACAGTGTCCATTCAAGAGTGAGACTTCAAAAGCCACAAAAATCATATATGAGGGCCAGGAATAATAGTACTGACCTGATAATAGTCCTTTGCCATAAAGCATGACATCCTCAATACAGTGCTGAGAATCCACACAGTGGAGAGAACCAGGTCAACCATGCTATCTTTCGACTTCCAAATGCTTGCAGCTTGTCACTCCCACATGTACACATCATGCACATAACACATATGTGCAATAATAAGTAGTTTTAAAGTGAAGAAAGGGAATAAAATACATAAAAGTGTGCAATATGGATTATAGAGTTGAATTTACCATCAAATGTCATGAGAGAATTCTTGTAGACAAAAATAATGCCTTTCCACTCACTTTTATGTTATTTGAATAAATATCTTTTGTATAAAAGAACAAAGTCACTATTTCAGTTTTTAAAGGTTTGTTTTACAATTTTGTGTGTGTGTGTGTGTGTGTGTGTGTGTGTGTGTGTGTGTGTGTGTGTGTGTTTGTGTGACTGTGTGGTGTATTATGTTTCTAGGTGTACATGCTCACAGCCATGTGTGTGGAAGACAGAGTTTACACTGGCTTTCTACCCCTGTCACTCTCTGCCTTCCTTTTTGAGACACGTTCTCTCATAGCACCTGGAGCTCACAGACTTATCCTACCTGATGACCATGAATCAGATGGACCTTTCTATCTATGATCCCATTCCCCACACCCTCCCTATGCTCAGATTACAAGTGTCTTATATGTTTCAGGGATGTGAACTCAAATCCTGATGCTTTCACAGCACTGAATGCTTTCACCCACTGAACTACCTCCAGCAAAAAAAATCTCGTGAAATACACCCATATATGCACACATTACCGAACTTTTAAATAAGCATTCATTCATTCATTCATTCATTCATTCATTCATTCATTCTGTGTGGAAAGAAGCTCATGTGCCTCACCATGCAAGTAGAGGTCAGAGGACAACTTAAGGTATTTGGGTCTCTTTCTCCACCAAGTGGGTTTTGGGGATCAAACTCTAGCCATTCTGTTGTCCCTCTTCTGATATTTTTTTATCTAAATGACACATTCCTTTAAGGTAGTTAATTTTCTTTATGTGCATCATCCCACACTAAGACAAATTTATTAATTCACAAAACACACTGAATCTCTGACTGTGATACAGTAACTTCCTCCTTTCCCCTAATGGTATTCTAGTAATTATGTCTGTCCCTGTTAGTTTTTAAGACCTTTTATTTTCATGACGGATTTGTGGTGTGTGTGGGTGTGTGTGTGTGTGCGTGCGTGCATGCGTGCATGTGTGTGTGTGTGTGTGTGTGTGTGTGTGTGTGTGTGTGTGTGCAATCATGCTTGTCTTTTATTTTCACATGTGAGGTACTGCTGAGAGAAGTGTGTCACCAGGGACTGGCTTTGGGGATTCATCATCTGCCCCTACTTCCTATTACCCTCTGCTTCCTCTACAAGGGTGAAATGTGTCCCCTCTGCTTCTTGAGTGACAGACCAACTTCACTCCCTTGCTGCTAAGGCCTTCCTTGCCAAGATGGACTGTGTTAGTCTGGAAATATAACCCAAAATAAACTCTTTCTCACCAAAGATGCACTTGGTAAGGGCATTTTCTCACATCAACAGAAAAACAACTAATATACATACTGTATTTTTAAAACCATGTATGCACACATATCAATGCTTGAATGTCAGTTATTCAATATGTGAAAAAATATATCTAATAAAGTAAAATGTATGTACCAAAGAAATTAGTTTGTATTCATGTGAAAATTATGATGCAATAAAAATAATGCATAGTTTATTTTTGTGTTTATGGTGATAGCTCTCACAATACTACAAGAGTCATTTATCACTTTCAACATTGCCACCTCTTTCCTAGCGAGTAAAGTTAGACACTTTGGTCATTTTCTTAATGTGCGTTGATACTCTGAAGGGCAAGCTGTTGTTTACTACCAGATCAAGACAAGGGGAGTCTGGATTATTACTATATGCCACCAACTGGTTTTCTATCCAGCCGTATTTTCTAATTATAAAAGCATCTGATAGACATCTCTCTATAAGACCAGAGTTATCACAAGTAGCTCAGAGCACTCTCTGGAAACTGAGACCATATGCATTGTGTTCAACATCAGTATTCACACCACAAGAAGGAACCCAGGCATGAGATGGGGGGGGGTTAGTGGAATTTTGGGTCATGGTTTCAATTTTCACTATGAAATGTAGACATGAGCAATTACACTTTTTTTTCCTAATGCTTTAAAACTTTGCACTCACAATTTAAGGTGTGGTCCATGTGAATACAATACAGCTACACATGAGAACAGTTCAGGCTGTTGTTTGATCTAAGTACTAGGGAAGATAATTAATGAGGTGTGTTCTCAATGATAGAAAGAAGTATCTTTTCCATACTAAGCATCATCTGTGTCAAGTACATTAATCTTCCATAAAATCATGAATGAGGCTGAATTAGGGGACATGTGTAACCTCTCATGAGCCTAAACTTTTGAATTTCTATTATGTGCAATTGTCATACCATATAAAGGACACTCTACTATTTGCCTTTCTTATGATAATATTTTTATTTAAATTTGCAACAAGCTTGTTTCACGTACCAATCTCAGTTCCCTCAACCTCCCCTCCTCCCCTGTCCCCCTTTCTGCGCCCAGGGAGGGTGGGGCCTTCCATCAGAGATCTTCAAAGTCTGTCATATCATTTGGAGCAGGGTCAAGGCCCTCCCCATGTGTCTAGGCTGAGAGAGTATCCCTCTATGTGGGAAGGGTTCCTAAAGTCCATTCATATACTAGGGATAAATACTGATTCATTACCAGAGGCCCCACAGACTGCCCAGGCCTCCTAACCCTAACTAACACCACATTCAGGGAATCTGGGTTGGTCCTTATGCTGGTTTTCCAGCGATCAGTCTGGAGTCTATGAGCTCCCCCTTGTTCATCTCAGCTGTCTCTGTGGGTTTCTCCAGCCTGGTCTTGACCCCTTTGCTCATCACTCCTCCCTCACTGCAACTGGATTCCAGGAGTTTGGCTCAGTGTTTAGCTGTGGGTGTCTACTTCTATCAGCTACAGAATCAAAGCTCTAAAATGGCATATAATTTAATCGTCAATCTCATTACTGGGGAAGGGTATTTAAGGTAGCTTCTCCACTATTGTTTAGATTGTTAGTTGGGGTCATCCTTGTAGATCTCTGGACATTTCCCTAGTGCGAAATTTCTCTTTAAACTTATACCTTCTATTATGGTATGTCTTTTCTTGCTTGCTCTCCTCTATTCATTCCATTCTCTTCTCTCCTTCTCTTTACTACTTTTAAGACAGTTTTACTGTGTTCCAAGCCCCTCAGTCTCCAACATTCTGCCTCTGTCTCCTTTGTGCTGAGTATTTAGACATTCACCATCAAGCCGGGTGGTATTTGTATTCAAGTTCATAGAATCAAGTATTTAAACAGGAATCAAGAAGCAATGGTAGCATTTATTCTAGTCCTCAGTCTACATAGGGAGTTTCAAGATATACAGGGCTACCTATTCTGAAAACAAAAGAACAAAACTAAAAACAAATTAGTTTAGGAAGTATTGTGTAGACATAATAAAGTAATTGGACTTAATATGGGTGGAAATTCTTCCCATACAACCAAGCATGCTGTAGTTGAAAGGAATTTCATGATGGGAAGAGAAAGCATCACATCTATCCAGTCACTCTCCACTTCTCAGAACATTTGCAATGCATTCTTGTCATTCTAATGATTCAACAGTGATGTTTAGTGTGTGTCTATGGTGTTTTGAATGAGATGTGTCCCCATGCTCTTGGCATTTGAATACTTGTTTTTCGGTTGTTTAGGGGAGCTTAGGAGAGTCAAGTTAGCTGGAAGAAGTATGTGACTAGAGGTAAACTTTGTTATCTTTAAACTTTGTCCTCCTTGCAAAATTACTCTCTTTGCCTCATGCTTGAGATTCAAGACATGAGCTCTCAGCTTCCTCTTATTGCTGTATAAACATGAGCTCTTATCCCTGTGTAACTATAAATCCAAATAAATTTCATTGGTCACGGTGCTTAAATCAGTAACAGTAACTAATACATCATTCCTTTTACAAAATTTTAGGTCAGTCAATCTTGCCAAGGGTTCAAATGGGCCTCACTAAATGGTATTCAGAAGTGGTTGGCTGAATTTATTTAATATTTGAGCTTAATTAATGTCCATAAAAATTCTTCTATTATCTGAAATTAGGCATCTTTCAGGGGAAATTTACACTTAAACATCAAGTTCAACGTCTTAATCTTTAAACTATATCATCTACGCATTTGGCAAAGGATTTCTGTAAGTTATACTCAAAGGTTAGGGGCATTCAGAAAAAAATGATGTTTGCATTTTGCTAGTCTCCAGATTAAGAAAAAAAAAAAAACATGAGACAAGCAAATAAACTTTCAGAATTGAATTTGAAGCCAGATAATATAAACTGCCCATTTCTATCAGTTCATCCATGCTGATAGAACACTCGTATTGTTTGTTATAACTCACTATGGCCAGGAAGAATTTTCTACCAGGTACCTAGATTTCTCTCCCCGCTTTTCACACAACAGAGCCCGTATTTTGTGTTGCAATAAGACTTTAACTGATGCCTCTGAAAAGCCTTTATTCTCCTTTGACTTCATGTATCTACAATGACCGGAATTGTTTCAGAAAGCAAAAGGCAATATCGCTATTCCTGATAACATCTGTCAAAATTGCTTTTTCCAAATGCTTTTGATTTAGGAAAAGTCAAAATTCATCTGCCAGATGAAAGGAATCTCAGAAACTCATTTCTTTCCACATTCACCTCCTACTCCTGGGCAGTCTGTACCAATACTCCCTCTTCTGAGACTAGAGTGGTGTGGTGTCTTTCTTACATATTTCCATCTCTCTAGATCAGTGGGTCTCAACTTTCCTAATGTTGTGACCCTTTAATACAGTTCTTGGTGTGGTGACCCCCAGTCATAAAAATTATTTTCGTTATGTGGTGTTATTTTGCTTGTGATATAATAAATAAAGCTTGCCTGAAGATCAGAGAAGCAGAGCTGCCAGCCACTAGAGTTCTTACCTCTCCTAATATTCAGACGAAATAGGCCAGATCACATCTCTACTAATCCTCTGACCTCCTGTCTTCTTCTACCTTTTATTTCTTTCTCCACCCAACCATGTCACTCCTCTCTCTAACTCCCTAGTGATGGCGTTAAAGTCCTGTGATTCCAAGTGCTGGGATCAAAGATGTGAGCTATGTTTCTCTTGTAGACTGGATTACTCTCATGTAGCTCAGGGTGGTCTTGAACTCATAGTGATCCATCTGCTTCTGCTGGATTAAAGGTGGGTGCCACCTCTGCCTGGTCTCTGTGTCTAACTAGTATGGCTAGCTCTGTACTTTGACCTTTAGGCAAGTTTTATTTGCTAGATCACAAACAAGACATCATCACATCATTGCTGTTTCATAACTGTAATTTCGCTACTGTTGTGAATTTCAATGTAAACATTTTTGGAAATAGAGGTTTAGCAAAAGAGTCATGACCCACAGGTTGAGAACCAGCTGATCTAGTATGTTCTAGCCTATATAGTCTCAAAGCTTAGGATCTGTGGATTTTGTTGATGCCAGGCTGACACTACTGTTCTGTTCATAATCTAAAAAAAAAATTGGCATCTGTTGTATATTTGATAAAATGATTTGAGAATATAAAGACAGTCCCCATACTGTAAATATTCTGGGACTTTAAACATGGCTATGAAAGTTAAAATTATATCCAATGGCCAATGAGTGAAACTCAAAATGATTCATGGCCTATCAAAAATATTTTCTATTTTTTGAAATTGTGCTTAATTAGTGTGTGTGTGTGTGTGTGTGTGTGTGTAATTATGTTTTCAAACTAATTTTGTAAATATTTTGAAAACTATCCATTAAATGAAACATGGTGAAATGACAAATAGGAAACCAATATTTATTCAATATAATTAGAAACATTGCGATTTAAAGATTGAAGTTTTCTGTGTTTTTAGTAAGAAACATATCAAGTGCATTTTGAACAGCTCTTGCTGATCTTTATTTCAAGTATGATTTGAGTACTTACAATGCCATTTCTGCTCCTTCAGTTGTGACACATATTTCTAATTTTGATTTTTAATCAAACATTCAATATTTTATGCCTTGTCTGTCATGAAATATCTGACAATTACTTTAATGTTAAGTTTTAAGTCCATGGTACTCCATCTGGAACACCTTCATGTTTTCCACCTCATTATAACCTACTTCGTGTATGAATAGAATATCTGTATGTGTGTGCCCCACCCATTCACACAGAAGCACCTTTGCCCACTCATTCACATAGCAGAGTGTGTCCACCCTGTTGTAAATTTAAAAAGAGACAAGCAAGTGAAACATGTCATGCAACAGAGCTCACATGGGGGATTTTTTTATTAGAAAAAAAAGGGGGGATGGGAAAAGGGAGGAAGCATCTGGAAAAAGCAACAGCAAAAGAGAGAGAGGCAAAGAGAGAGACAGAGACAGAGAGGAGACACAGAGAGACAGGCAGATAAGCAGAGAGAAAGAGAGAGGGAGCAAGGGAGCGAGGGAGGAGAGAGGGGAGAGGAAGGAAAGAAGAAAGGAAGGAAAGTAGGAAGGAAGGAAGGAAAAAAGAAAGGGAGAGAAAGGAAGAAAGAAAGAAGAGAAGATTGGAGATGGACAGGGCCCTTTTAAAAGGAATCATAGTTAATGAGCACAGGTGGTACTCTTAGTGGCTGCAGCTGTGGGTCCATCATACCAGAACGTCAAGGACAGGGCAGTACAGATCCCTGAATACTAACACACCCTTTCACACAGGAGAGTCTATTCCCTCTCATTCACACAGCAGAGTGTGCCCACGCATTCATACAGGAGAGCACTCACCCCAATGTAATCTGAAGAGGGGCCTCTGAGAGGCAGTTAAGGGTTATACATGATTTCACAGAGATCTAGAAGTTGTTTTGACAGTATGGATGTTTGTGTAAGTGGGGATACTTGAAAAAATGGCCTCTGGTCTCCTCCATGTAATGACAAGGTTGACCAGGTGGCCATCTTCAGGTCAGCAAGAAGTTCTCAGTAGTGACTAAATTTGTGGGATCTTGGACTTCACCTCTAGTTCTGTGAGAAATTAATTTCTGTGGTTTACATCCCTGCTCCATTAGGCGATCCTACTGCTATGAATAATACAATCACTGAGTCCACCTTCATTCAGTTCCTCTAGCTTTGTGTCTGGGGACCATTGTGTGGCTGTAGGATGTGTGGCTGTACGATGAGAATCCATACTCCAGTTATTCCTCCTGAAGCACTACTCACACTTACTTTTAGTTATTTTGCCTACTACTCACACTTACTTTTAGTTATTTTGCCTATTAGAAGTTTTCATCTCTTTGCTATACTTCTGTCTTTATGGAAGCATTTTCTCTTTCAACTATCCATATTACATTTATTAGTTACTTATTTATTGTGTATTTGTGGGTATGTACATGCATGCCATGACATCGGTGTTGATATTAGGTGACAACTTTGTTGGAGGCAGCAACCTCTTTGAAACTGTGGATTCTGGGGACAGAACTCAGCAGCTGGTACCTTACACTAGAACCATCTCTCTGTCCCATGATATGACATGGTTATGAGCTTAAAACAAGAATGTTTCAGGACTCTGCAATGGTCTGTTTGTGAGACCTATACACAGCTGCACACACAGTGACCAGCAGAAAGAATTGCTAAGAAGAGCCTATGATTCTGAAGTTCATCTCGTGTCTACATGGTGACTACAGCACAAAGACCTAGCACCAAAGCTGGTTATGGAAATTTCTCAGAGTCAAATTTTAATGATGTTTTTAAGAGATAGAAGACACTTAGCAAAATGTGACAGCTGGATTTCTTATTCTGTTGCTCTGATAAAATACTATGACCAAAAGCTATTTAGGGAATAAAGGGTTTATTCTGGCTTAGAGCTCTGCAAGGATAGAGTCTGGCATGGTGGAGGAGGCATGTTAGGAGGAACAGAAAGTGAAGAGTTCACATTTCATCAGCACACAGGAAACAGAAAGGGTCGAACAAGTAGGGCCAGAACATATATCTTCAAAGCTGATCCAGTGGCATACTTCATTTAGCAAGGCCACACCTCCTAAAGATTTCCCAATCTCAAAAACCAGCACCACCAACTGAAGATTTACAAACGTTCATGGTCAAATACATGAGCCCATAGGGATATTTCTCAGTCAAGCTACCACTGTGGTATTAGTGTATTTCTATGTCTGTTCATGCCAGCATGTATCCAGTCATCTTTACTGCTTGAAACAGAAAACTGAAGACTCTTTTGCCTGAACCTCATTCTTGTTAGTATAGACAAAACACAATCAGCGAAGATCCCTTCAACTTATGTGCTCTATCCAAAACACCAGTTGTTACACAGGTATCTTTCCCTGTGAGCTGAAACTGTGTCCTTCCTTTCACCAAATTAAAAGTAGTGAAAAGCAACCAGGATAGCATTATTAAAACTGACTCTGTTGAAAGAAAAAGCAGACCTCTTATATTAAAAAGATATATATATATATATATATATATATATGTTGTATAATACATATAATATTTTTTAAAGATTCATTTTCTTTTTAATTGTTTATATAATATATATGTTCAAGCTGGGTGGTGGTGGCACATGCCTTTAATACCAACACTCTGGAGGCAGAAACAGGTGAACCTCTATGAGTTTGTGGCCAGCCTGGTGTACAAAGTGAGACCAGGACTGTTACAAAGGCAAACCCTGCCTTAAAAAGCCAAAAGACTATAATAATAATAATAATAATAATAATAATAATAATAATAATAATAATAATAAATAATGTATATTACTGCACTGCACATGTATATGCATATGAGTCCAGGTACCTGCAGAAGCCAGAAGATGGCCTTAATGCTATGAAGAGATTCCATGACCAAAGCAACTTATAAAAAAAAAATGTTTGAGGACTTACTTATAGTTTCAGGATTTCTATTCCTGTGAAAAGACATTATGACCATGGAAACACATAAAGTAAAATATTTAATTGGAGCTGGCTTACGTTTTCAGAAGTCTGGTCCATTATCATTATGGCAAGACAGACCTGGAGAAGGAGTTAAGAGTTCTATATATTTACATGCAAGTTAGCAGGAGGAGACTGTGAGCATATAAGTGTTACCGCAGGTTTTTCCCGCCGGCGCTAGCCTGCTAGCCCGCCGCCCGCCCGCCTGCCACCAGTGTGGGCCCACAGTCGTGCCAGCCCCAAATAAAACTCAGAGACTCCGTATTTGATACAATCCTGTTGGCCAATTACCACTATTGTTTATGGGCTAGCTCTGCCTTAATTATTAACCCATTTCTACTTATCTAAGTATTTCCACGTGGTCGTCTTATGAGGAGCCGCAGCGGGCGTCTTCCTTCCTCCCCGGGCTACATCTCGATTCCTCCTTCCCATTTCCTCTTTCCTCCTTGTCTCCTAGCCCCGCCTATCTTGCTATCTCATTGGCCACAGAGCTTTATTAACCAGTATGAGAAACATATATACAGAATAACATCTCCCATCATATAAGACCTCAAAGCCTGCCTCCACAGTGACACACTTCCTCTAACAAAGCCACACTTCTGAATAGTGCCATTCCCTATGGGCCAAACATTCAAACACATGAGTTCATGGGGGCCATTCCTAATCAGACTACCACAGTCCATGACCATTATGGCAGCAGTATGGCAAGAGGCTGACAGGCATGACACTGAAGCCAGAGCTAATTCTAACCCACAGATAGTAGGCAGAGAAAAGACTGTGATTGGGCCTGGTGTTTATTTGAAAACAAATAAACATTCCTGGTGACAGACCTCCTCCAACAAGTACAGACTCTCAACTCTTTCCTAAACAGTTCACCGACTGTTAGGAAACATATAATGAATCTATGTGGCTGTTCTCACTTGAACCACCATGCTGGGATTAAAAGCAGGACATCATGTCCATTTAATTTTTTCACATGGGGTCAAAGGATCAGAACTTTAGGAATCACAATTTCAAGGCCATAGCCATGATCCATTTTCCCAGCCTTGAAAGATCATTAACAGCCATATTTACATTCATAGTTACATGTGGACTAGGGAAATTAGAACATATAATAGATATGCATAGGCTTTGGAAAGACAGAAGAATCATATACTTGACTGAATAAAAGAAGATTGGACTTGATATTGATAATGAGGGAAAAGTAGTCAGACTGAGCCAAAATGACTATCTTCTTATTTAAGCTCAGTGTGACCAGTTGTCATGGACCCAAACAACCTGGTATACATGTGTGCATCTTCGGATGCTATCCCTGAATTTCTCAACTTAGTTTTACTGTTCAAATTTTGCTACAATTACTAAGGCATTCACATAGCAAATTTCTTTTCTTGACTGACTAAACTTACATTTCTTTCCCCAGATAGAAGGAAGCAGTTCAGTCTGAGTGAATCCAGTCATCAGCTTACCTTCCCTTTCTATACCTGTCATACATATGATCCTGGTTCACTCTGCATAGTATTTAAACTGCAATTACCTGGGCTTGGGAGATGCTTATTTAGTAAAACGGTCACCTTGCATGCTGGTTTGAATGACAAATGTCTTCTATAGGCCCAGGCATAGAATACTCTGCCCCTAGTTGGTGGTATTATTTGACAAGTTTTAAGGGGGTATAGCCTTCTTGGAGGAAGTATGTCCATTGGTTGGAGTCTTTGAAAGTTTATAGACTGGCATCACTGCCAATGTGCTCTCTCTGCTTTGTGGTTTCAGCTGAAGAGCTGAACAGCCATCTTCCTTCTCCTGCCACTATACCTGCTGTGTGATGCATGCTGCCATGCCTCCTTGCCATGCTCAATTCTTATCTGCCTAGATTTGTAAGCCAAAGCAAACCCCATTTTAAGTCACTGTTGCTCTTAGTGTTTTATCCCAGCTACAGAAAAGTAATTAATACACCCCAAAGGCATGAGGCCCTGAGTTTCATCTCCAGAACTCATGTAGAACAGCTAGGTTTGCTGATGTGCAGCTAACTCTGCAAAAGCAAAGATAGGTAGATACCTGGGGCTTGCTGGCCTGACAAGTTAGACTAATTGCTGAGTTCCAGGCTAAATACACTCTACCTGAAAAATAAGGTTGAGAGAGAGAAAGATCCACATAACTGTGGATTCATCCCAGAGAATCAGTAGATTTCCTAGAGAAGAGTTTCCTTCCATCTCACTCCTATGATGAACACCTACTTTCTTTTCCCAGGCAGTAGACCAGATTGCAGGGTTCAGAATCAGTGATCAAAGCACCTAGCACAGATTTGAGAAGTTAAGGAGCAATACGAATTTCATATGCTTGGTCTCAAGATTTACAAAAACTGAAACCCTAGTTCACTGACATCCATAGTCGGGACTCCTAAATCATCTGTCCTAGATACAGATTAAGATTCAGAATCCAACCCACACACTTGGCTTTTGAGCAAATGATGCCTCAAATATATCATTTAGAGAATGTTCTTTTAAATGAACTACAAAGAGTTTTTATCTGTTCAAAGTATCATTTTAGCAGATTTTTTATTTTTAAAAAATCAAAAAAGCTACTATTATCTTTCAAATTGATAGCACTTTCACTTTAGCATGTGAGGAATTATTTTTTACTTGTAACTACAAACAGGCTGATTTTCCAAATAGTGTCATAGTTTTAAAGTCCGCAAACAGGAAAATATCTCTTAGTAAAAGTGATTTATTTCCATTAACTTTATTGATTACCTTATGAGGAATATTATTATCAGCACTTCAAATTTGTGAAATATTTCAAACCCTACACTCTTTACATGTATAGGACTAGAGAGATGGATCAGTAGGTAAGAACACAAGGTACATAAACATGAAGACCTAAGTTTGAACCCCAGGACCAAATAAAGCAAAAATGAAAAACAAACCCTGCATATGTTACCCCAGTGCTGTGATGAGTAGGATCACTGGTGCTTGCTGGCTAGTCTATATCAGTGAGAGATGGCTTCACGAGGGAATAAGGTAGGAAACGATAGAGTGTGACATCTGGTGTGCACACTTGCATACATATGTACCTACATAGCACCCCCTCTGTAGTGAGGTATCCACCCCGCCCACACCTGTAGCAATGATCACAATTTAGGCGTGGTCACAGGAGTGGATGTGATGGAGGGAGGTTAGGTCTGGGGTCTGAGACCCCAGCACTTTCTCTTGCTTCCTGGTCAGGCTGTGGAGAGCATCTGGGTGGCATCCATGGAGCGGGAACCCGCAGCTGTTATCTGTTTTATGTGTGAGTGAATTCTCCCCAATCAACCTCACTTAATTTATACTGAGTCCAGTAAATCTTGATACCCACACACACACACACACACAAAGAATATACATGCATACACATCCAATTATGTATTTGTCAATGTCTGTGTGCTAATGGGAAAGTAAAATTTCTCAGAGTGTTGGTTCGGTTTAGCCAAGTTGGCACAAGCTAGAGTTGTCTGAGGAGAGGCACTCACCATTGAGAAGATGACTCTGTAGGATCAACATGTAAGTAAGCCTGCGGGGACTTTTCTTGATTAGTGACTAATGTGAGTGTTCCTAGCCTGCTGTGGGTGGTGCCACACCTGGAGATGTGATCCTGAGTCATGTATGAAAGCAGACTGACTAGCACTAAGCCAAACTCCTGGAATCCAGTTGTAGAAAGGAAGGAATGATGAGCAAAGGGGTCAAGACCAGGCTGGGGAAACCCACAGAAACAGCTGACCTGAATAAATGGGAGCCCATGGATCCCAGTCTGACATCTGGGAAACCAGCATAGGACCGAACTAGGCCCCCTGAATATGGTGCCAATTGGGAGGCTTGGGCAGTCTTTGGGGCCTCTGGCAGTGGAACTAGTATTTATCCCTAGTGCACGAATGGTCTTTGGGAGCCCATTCAATATGGAGGGAAACTCTCAGCCAAGAGACAGGAGGGAGGGCCTAGATCCTGCCCCAAATGATGTGTCAAATATTGTTGATCTGTTATAGGAGGCCTCACCTTCTCTGGGGAGTGAATGGGGGTGGGATGGGGGGGGTTATTGAGGGGAATGGGAGGATGGGAAGGAGAGGGAACTGGATTGTTATGTAAAATATGATTGTTTTAAATACAAACTTATTTGAAAAAAGAAAGCAGGCTGGGCAAGCTATGGGGGGCACTCTAGGAAGCATTCTTTCTCTTTGGCCTCTACTTTAATTCCTTCCTTCAGGCTCCTGTCCTAGTTCCTACCCTGCCTGATTTATCTCAGTGATGGAGTATGACCTCAGAAAGCAAACTGACATAAACACGTTCCTCCCTATTTGTGGTGCTGTTTTATCTTAGTAATGGAAACATAACAAAGATACTTTTTAAATAAAATATCTTCTTACAAAATAGAAAACTACTTTACTTACCATCAACCTTCAAAGGAATATAATAGGTGTTTTCATTATGCATAATCACTAATTCTAACAAATTCTTAATGGCTTTTAAAACAAAAGTTTTAATTGACCATAATCATAAAAGAACTGGTGGAGGGCTCTCAATTAGAGTCACAGTATCAAAAGTGGTCCAGTGACCATAAAGAGGTTTCTGGAAACATGCTATTATTATCATTGTTATTAGTATTCTATGTATAGTTCAGCATGTAGAGGTCAGTGGGCATCTTCCCGGAGTAGGTGGTCTCCTTCCATCATATCTTAAAGATCAAAATCAGATTTTCAGGCAAGGCAGCAAGCCATCTCACCTGTCCATCCCTGAAGTCATTAGAACACTTACAGGGAAAAAAATGCTTAAAAAGGACCATACCTTCAGAGTTAGAAGTGCACTCAGATATTCATTGTTTCTCCTATTTAAGTGAAAACACAAAATACCACTTTGAGTTCACTATGAGATTTGCCTTGAGCACTTGCGATCACTGCTCACTAGGAAGGGCTTGTACCGGCTTCTTAACTACACATTGGACGTGGTCATTTTTATGGGTGCAGTTTATTGCACCTCAAAGAACAGTGACCCAGGGATATTAAACCAATGTGATTCTTCGTGATATTTCCAGGACCAAATTCAATGTGGGATAAATAGCTCCTCTGATCACTTTAATGTTAAGTGGAAAATATCATGATAAACTAGCCTATACATGAACCATGTACACCAGCTTCATGATGAAGATAGAAATTACATATATATGTATATATGTATGTATGTATATATGTATGTATATATGTAATAGGGCGGGCAATGGTGGTTCATGCCTTTAATCCCAGCATTGGGAGGCAGAGGCAGGCAGACCTCTGGGAGTTCAAGGCCAGCCTGGTCTAGAAAGCAAGTTCTCAGACAGGCTCCAAGGCTACACAGAGAAACCCTGTCTGGAAAAACAAAAACAAACAAGCAAACACTTACTAATAGGACCCTGAATGAAAATTATCAGGGCTCTTCGGAGCACAGCCTTCTGCTTTAATTTTTTCTGGTCAATTGTATCCTTGCTGCTCTTGCTGTCAGACATGTGGATTACATTACTGCCATAACTCACATTTATAGCTATTAATATATTTCTCTTTTTCATATGGAGTAGGCTTGTTTTATAAAAGCTTCTTTACTAAACACTGCACCCAAGATACTTGCTTGTTTTTAGAGCTAATGTGATTGATGCCAGAGGCCCCATATGAGGTTTTGCCATTAATATATTTCAGAGGCTGTTCAGAATTTGCTACCAGAACTCATTTGTGATGCAAATCAAGTAAAAAGCTATGGCCATGATATCATAAAATACTGTATTTGTTAGGAGATTCAGGTATAATAACTGTGAGAGTTTGGCTAGAAAGTCTGTCTCCAGAATCACACAGAATCTTACAAAATAGCAATTTGCATTTATATGAGTACACAGTAGGCATGGTATATGAATGCTACTTCATTCATATACTTTAGTATATGAATGAACCTTAAAACTCAAGAAAGCAAGGTGGAGAGAAGGCTCAGTGGTTAAGAGCACTTGCTGTTCTTGGGTAATACCTGAGTTTGGTTTCCAAGGCTCACATCGCGTGTCTCATTCTACCTTCCTGTAACTCCAGTTCTGGTAGACCCAACATACTTTTCTGGTCTCAGGGAAATATCACACTCACATGCAAATGCATGCAGCCAGATGTACATACTTCTTTCTTAATTTAATGAGGAAGCTCCTTTAGACAACATCCTTGAAACATTTTGCCATTTGGAGGGAGAGAATGAATGAATGCCTCTAATAAGTTATTTGGGAGTAACATTATAGATGGGTCCACTTGATGTGGTCCTATGGAACACATTATTATAAAGGGTAGTTGCATGTCAGCCTAATATTTTATTTCTTAGAGGAAAATATAGCAATATTGAGCATTTAAAGAACATGTAGGCCTAATTAGAAGAAAATGCATGTGACTTTTAAAGAATGGTATCTGGCAAATATAATTAGTGATTTCATAGAAATACAGAAAATTACATGTCACTTTTAAGTGTTTTCCTTTTTTTATGTGTTCAACCACTTTTGTTAGTTTTGTGTGTACATATATGAATGAATATTCATGTATTTCAGTGTAGGTACATGTGTAGTATGGCACATGTGTGCAATGAGAGGACAACCTCTTATGTGTGTTTTCTGCATCCAGCTTGTTTGAGGCAGAATTTCTCTGTTGATCACTACTACAAGTACTATGGCTAGGTGGCTCGTGAGCATCTGAGGATTCTCCTGTCTCCCTATAGCCACACTGGGATTACAGATATATGGTAATTCACCGAACATTTATATGGGTCCAGGGATTCAAATTTGGGTCTTCATACTTGCAAAGCAAAAGTATTACCCCCTGATCTATTTTTTCAACCATATAAAAAGTATGGGTTGGAAAATGTAAGCACATACACACACACACAAATCAGCTGTAACCAAATTTACAAAGCTATCATTAGTAAAGAAATGAGGGGTATCGAATAAACCCTCCTTGTAGGTTTGTAACTGATTTTGATGGTATAGAGGTACTGAACAGCAATCTGGAACACAGATTGAATGTAAGCTTCCAGTGCAAAATCATGACAACAGTGGCTACACTCACTTTCGTCTTCAAAGCACAGGAGGCATTCATCAATACATGGCAACATTATAACACAAAGAAAATGATAATGGAAATGTATGGGAAGGCTGAGTTTTCTCATCAGAACTATCCATTTCCAAAGGAAGGGAACTGTCAAACTCCAGAGCTTCTACATCTTAGCTGTGATGAAGATACAGAGAGAGACACAGAGGGAGACAGAGGAAGCAAGCAGGAGTCTACCCCATCTGAAAAATTTTATATATTTATTTTTAGATGGATATGGATGTGCGTGTATGCCTGCCATATATGGGCAGGTTCTCACAGAGGCTAGAAGATGACATCAGATCCTATGTAGCTGGAATTACAGATAATTGTGATCTGTCCAATATGGGTTCTGGAAAATGAACTTTGATGCTTGGAAGAGCAGTTAGTATTCTTTACTATTAGACCATCCCTCTGGACCTAATCTACCTTATCTAGATGGATCTCTGTATCTCTAAAAGGGAAGCACAGGGCTTAAATGAATCTACAATTCCCAAGTCATAGTGCAATTGAGCTTTTGGCTTATTATTATTATTATTGGATTGATTGTTTGAATGCAGCTTCATCTGTGGTTCTTCCCATTAACAGCCAATAGCATTATCACAATTGCAATTTAAAAAATAAAATAAAAAAATCTCATTGTATCATGTCTACTGTGAAGCAAGAGTTCCACATAATAAACTCTGAATTACAAGTACAGGTCAGACTGTACCAACCAGTGCAACTGCCACCTAAATCTACATCTTAGGCCTTGGGTTAGCCCACTCTAAAATCTACCCCATCTATGACTTGCTGGAGTTCATGAAGAGACTGGTCCTGTCTCTGTAGGACCTCCATGACTCAGGGCAATAGCAAGATATCCCAGAGGATTTAGAGTCCAAGTGATGACGATACACCGGAGGCCTTGAATCAGACCAGTGACTCATTGCAACGAACATTCCCAGGTAGGGCTGATTGGACAAAAGTATATAGCTTGGCCATTCCCAATGCTGCTAGGATCAATGAAGAGGTGTTGGAAAGATGGAGAAGCAAGGTGGGTTTTCGTCTGGCTTGTATGTTTTGTTTTCATTAATTTTGGGGTGAGGCATGCTGCAGTGATGAAGGGTGCATCTGAAAGGACTTTGAGGTGAGCAGGATTGGGGTGCATGATGTGAAATTCCCAAAAAATAAAAAGAAAAAAGCTGGGACATAAAGATAGCTTAGCAGACAGAGGAAGTTGGGCACAAGCCTGATGACCTGAGTTTGACCCCAGATCTCACAAGATGACAGAAGAGGACTCCAGAGAATTGTCCTCTGACCTTCATACTCACACCATAGCATCAATGCATCAATACTCACAAACCCATGCCTACATGCACACAGGAAAATGTAAACACAATTCTTTTTAAAAGTCATACACTTTTAAAGTCATACACACATAAATTTTAGTGATTTAAAGGTTACAATATTAACCCCAATCAGCCAATTATCTTGTCAACTCATCAGGAATATGTATAGGACAATAGAAAGAATGATCCCTCTAAGCTGTCATCCTGGCCTTTCTATATCACAGGTAAAGAAACTTAGATGTCTACTACTTTAAGCCTTGACTGATGCCATTAGGCAGCCACTGAGAAAATCTATGTATCATCCCTTTCCAGGACCACGCAGCTTCTGTCTTTGGAACCAACTTTAATTTCAAGCTTAGTTCCCTACAAGAAATTTGCTCTTCTTTCATTCAAACTTCAGATAAATCTACAATAGCTTAAACAAAAGACAGCCGAAACCTGTCAGGATTCTGAGCATGCCAGCTAACATAATTAAGTGAATCTATCCATAGGCTGGCTTCTCGGGAAAGGCAAAGGATAAAAAATGATTCTCAACTAATAAAGTGAGTACAAATTCTGGTTATATGGTTTGAAATCCATTTTAGTGGTTAGCTGTGTTTTACCCACTTTTAATGTCGAGTATTGATGGGATATGTCATTCTGTAAATATGTTTTTTGTATTGGTTAATGAATAAAGCACTGTTGGCCAATAGGAAACCAAGATAGGCAGGGCTAGGAGACAAGGAGGAGAGAGGAAGTAGGGAGGCGTCAGCATGTAGAGACTTGAGAGAACAGAGGTCTGGGCCCTCTCTCCAGTAAGATGAGACCATGTGGAAATACTTAGATTAATAGAAATGGGTTAATATTTAAGACAGAACTAGCCAATAAGAAACTAGTAACTGGCCAAAAGCTTTTTTCATTAACCAGTAAGAGAGACATATTTACAGAATGACATATCCCATTAGAGTATGGCTAATGTTTATGTTTAAATTATAATGTAAATATCTGCTATTCAGGGTTTCTGATATATGACCCTCAGGTTGAGAATCACTGCCTTAAACTCTCAATCCTGCTCATCTACCTTTTCCTTACCTTGCTTAAGTCTCCAGTTCTTAAGCTAAAAGGACCCTTGGCTTTTGCCAGTCCCTACTTAGGGTCACTAATCCTTGAGAAGAATGATATTGGAGTCTGTTCTTGGCAGACACATGGATTTCTTCCCTGAGCCACATCCCAGCCCCCTGATATACAGAATTTGTAACTGGCATTATCTGATGACATGCTTAGCCTCAGATAAGGTCATGTTCCCATGGTGGACATTGATCTTCTTGTCTATTGAGTCCTTCACTTGGCCACTTATTCTTTGTGGATGTCACCCACAACAGGTCAATATTTGCTTATTTCTCAATGGTTAAGTTACTTTCAATGGCTTATGTTCTGTGATTCTTGGAGCATCTCAGAACTATCTTTAATATTCAAATCTATAATTAGATAAAAAAATCATCAAGAATTTATTATGGAACTTCTTGATTCTACTTATATTATAAGATGCCATTTAATGAAAACTATCACAGTACCCAGGCATAAATAATAATCCAAGATTCCTACTCTTATAGAATCTGATCTCTTTTTAAAAGAAGATTCAATTGTGTGTGAACATGTATATGTGTGTGAGGGGGGGTGTATCTATGGGAGCATGGGTTTGTGAATGCAGTTATCCTCAGAGGCTAGAAGATGATTGAATCTGCTAGAGATGTAGTCATAGCAGGAGTGTGTGAGCTGCCTAACATAGATGCTGGTTACAGAACATGGATCTTCTACAAGAATGGTACATACTTTTATGTACCGTTATGTTATGAGTATCAATACCACACTGCTGACACTTGGATTACTTCCATACTGCTTCTCACAGAAGGTGGTCTCTAGGAAAATTAATTTAATCTCAGAATAACAAAACTAGGCTTGAACCAACAAGTTTTGTCATGCACCCCCTGAAGGTCCCTAGTAATCTCCTATATTTTACCACATAGCCTGTCACATTTCATCTGCTCCAGAAATAAAACCTAGTGAGATAAAAGCCTTATTTATAAGCCATATCCATAAAGCCACTTGGGATGCTTTTTACAAACATTTAAACAGGGTTTAGAAATGGCTTGGGAAGAACACAGCACTTGGAGGACATGGATTTGGCTCCTGGCACTCCTAGTGCTGCTTACAAAATCATACATATCTCATAATCTGACCTCTGTGAACACTGCATACATGAGGTAATAAACACACATGCAAACAAACACTCATATACATAAAATAATAAAGAAAAATGTTTACATAAGTGGGGGCATATGGGTTAGGCTGCAGTTATGTAGGTCAGAGGACAAGTTTGTGAATTATATTCTCATTTTTTATTTTTACATGGGATCTGGTATTGAAATTGGGTTCTTGGGCTTAAATGTCACCTTGTGTGTCATCTCTCCAGCCCAGTTGGGAATTCATTTAAATATGTTTGAATTGGAAAAAAAAAACTCTTCAAATAAAGACTAGATTCCCCCCCCCCAGTTCAACATCCATATAGAAAGAAATTAAGGCTGTATATCTAGTCTTGTGTATCTTACAGAATTCTGTAAAAGATTTTGTTATTTCCCTATAACTAATTGTTTCAGATGAATATAAACTAACATCACTAGCAGTGCATTGTGAGAGCATGATAAAAATTAGTAAAATGATTAATTAAATGCCACTGAGAAATGGCATCAGTAACAAATATGAATAGAGTCACTATATCATATCTCCATTTTTGGAAACAATTTCCTCCTGCACTAGAAAATTTGTGATTGCTGTAACTTCTAACTCTGATAAACTCAGAGAGAAAAGTCTCCAAATTTTTTTAGGGGGGGTGATACAGGGTTTCTCTGTGGTTTTGGAGCCTGTCCTGGAACTCACTCTTATAGAACAGGCTGGCCTCGAAATCTCAGAGATCCTTCTGCCTCTGCCTCCTGAGTGCTGGAATTAAAAGCGTGCACCACCAATGCCCTGCTAATATGTATAACTTTTTGAATTATTTGTGTAGGTATTTCATTTTTAATATTACATGTCTTTTGCTTATATGTCATGGTTTCTCATTTTGTGTTGTTATAGGATTTGTGTGTAAACGTGTTTCTGAATCTGTATTTGCTCCTTGTGCTTTTTCTTCGGCTCTTCTTTCTGTCTGTTTTGCCTATTTGTTTGACCATTTTTATTATATATTATTTAATTTTTACATGTCTGCTTTCTGATGATAGAGAAAACAAAAAAGCATAAATTTGGGTGGATGGGTAGATGGGAAGGTGGGGGGGAAAGGGGAGGGGAAAACATGATCAGAACATAATGTATAAAAATATCTATATTCAATAAAGATGAAAGTTATCTTTTGCTTTTTAAATGATGTGCATGTGCGTGCACAAGTCTGTGTGTGGATTCACACATATAAGTGCAGTGCTCACAGAGTCTAGAAAAGGGTGCCAAATCCCCTGCAAATAGAGTTACAGCAGGTTGTAAGCTGCCCCATATGGCTGCTGGAAACTCAACTCGAGTCCTCTGCAGGAAGAGTACTTGCTGTTAACTGCTGAGCTGCCTCTCCTGCCCCTAGTTAAGTATTTCTGCCTTTTATTTTCACCTGCTATTGTGAAATCATGATGGCCTTTGGGTTATTTCCTAGTCATTTGATACTTCTTAAGCGTTTTGTAATCCCTGTCATCTAAGATAAGGATTTATGTAGATTATCATCTGCTCCTTCCTGACTCCTTGATTTTCAATGTTCCCTGAAGCTCCTGCTGCTGTGGGCTGTACATGGTTTACTTACTATCCATCATCACTGACAGAAGGGCACCTCAAAACAGGCATGATTGCTTTCCTCCAGCTCACACCTTCAGGTTCTATGCCATGGGAAACCTCCACTGTTTGTAGTTTTAACTTCTACAGCTTTGCTCAACAAAATAAAAACTATGGATTGGGCAGTAACATATGTATTATATCCAAGAGAAAAACACTCTACTTTCTCAATAATCCCACCAATACACCAGGAAGACTAACTTTCAAGCTCTGGTCATTTTATTTCAATGTTACTTTTGTAATTTATTTAGAAGTATAATTATTTTAGATGTTTTCTATCAGTTTATGTATTTATTGACAATTTCTTATATTTATATAATGAACTCTGGTCATTTTCACAGTTCCCCACTGCCCTTTATTAACCTACTTACTCTCTCCCTAAAATGCTTCTTCCCAAAACAAACCTCCCTAACCTTTGTGTCTTTGTATGTGTGTAAGACATAGAGTTTAATCAGCGCCACTAACATGAGCACAGAGGGTGTGCATTTACTAGAACATGGTCAAGCCCTAGTCTTAAACTATGTATAATGACTGAAGCCTTTCCCTGACTCTTATATACCCTGTTCTTTATTAGCCTTTAGCATTAGAAGGCTATTTGAGAGTGATAAATGGCAGCCAGGAGGGTTGAGGTTTACACAAAGGGAAGCCCGACCTCAACACAAAGCCTTTTTTTATAAATCCCATTTTCTTATGAGAATAAATGACCTCAAATTGGTCGTTGTTAAATATGTCTCATCCCCAGAGTTATCCTATTCATTCACATGAGATAGACTTTCCTATGACAAGTTACTTCCCTGACAAGGGGTACTTTCCTAAGAAATTGTCAGACATTCTTGACTACTGAGAAACTGAGTGAAAAAATATTTTACCCAAACATTTTTCATTCTCCACTTAATAATCTGTGTCATCTTTGAATATAGATCACTGGAGATGGAAAGTTCCAAAATCCAAGAAAAGGTTCAGTCCATTTCCACATTATTAACATACTATTCCAACAAGTGCCCTATAGCTCATTTAAAACATCACCAGGGATCATTTTAATGGACCATTAACGTATTTTAAAGGTACTTTTATAGAAATGAATATATATATATATATATATATATATATATATATATATATATATGTAAAATCTACTCATTTAAAGTTAATTAGGAAACTCTATTCCAGCACAGTAGATACTGCTCTAAGAGGAAAAATCTGCAGAATTCTGGTGACAAAAGTAGATTCCTTCACTTACTTCCAGTGCTAATACAGATGCCATTAAAGAGGAAACTGTTCCCACAGTCTCTGTCATCCTCCTGAACTGCAATGGGTCTCATTGGTTGTCTTAGAGTGAGCTCATTATATGGCTGACAGTCTTCATTCAGCAGTTGAACGCTGGTCTCTCTCACTGTATTTTCCTAGCACTGACACTCAACGTGTATTTGCAAGGTGCCACTCACTACAGACGCCCTCTACTGGTGTTCATGTTTGTAGATGCATGTATGCACCATGACAATGATGTCCAAGGTGATAGGATGGGCTGCTTTGAAAGAATGGCCATTTCCAAATTGCACAAATGCACTACTTCCTCAAATTATTCATTCCCCTGTCGCCTACAGTTCTCCATGCCAGCTTCCTCTTTCACTTTCACTGGATGGCATGGCCTCACAGAGAAAATGGATGCAATCAGAGGAGCACTGTCCCTCCTGCCACTGCCTCTGAATGCACCCAGCTCTATGTGTAGTTGTGCCCCTACTTTGTTATTAACTATCCTATTACCTTCTGTAAAAACACCTCATGGCGTGAACTAAATTCCAGCCTGTTGACAAGGACAACCATCTAGCAATTGCTGTCATTTTCTTTTCTTGAATATATATCACCTTAGTTAGCAAAACAACCCTACTGACATAAAACATGATAAAATGCAATTGATGAAAAATAAATTAGCTGAGTTTCTTTCTGCAGTTATGTAGAGATTTGTAACTGGTCAAAGAGATGAGAATACATATCTGTAAATGCTCAGTTCTAGGTGGGATGCTTTACCAGCCTCTAGCCCCATAAAGTTCAGAGAATATCATGGAAACGTAGGTAGAAATAATGTAAGAGTAGGAGATGGGAAGAAATGACATGCCCTCTTCTGAACATGACATGCTTAATGTGCTCATGAACTCACAGAAATTAAAGATGCTTGAAGAAAACTTAATTAGAGGTAAGCAAGCAAAATCCCAGCAAGAATGAAAGAGGAGTTATTGACACTTTGTGTCTTCTCAACATAAAAAGAACTTTCATTTGGTGTGTTGACTGACAACTTTCCTATGCTCCAGTGGATGGCTCCACACCCATGCACATAAGAGCAGCAATAACTCAACTCAGGTATTAAAAGAGAGAATATGAATTAGAATAGGATATATTAGGGTTGTCCTGGAGGAGCTGAAGGGGGAAACTGGGAAGAGATATAGTCATATTTCAATATTTTAAACAATATATTTAGTGTTCTTTTTTCATTTGATCTATATCCATGTTCAGTAACAGCTACCATGTCTTTTTGTTTTTCCTTCCTACATTGAAATTTCTTGGCAGAACTGATTCTAATTCCTCTTCTCTATTTTCCCCTTTTCTTGGTTCCATTTTAATCATGTTTCCATGACTTCACGGCAAACTTAAGAATCATGATCTCTATGTTACTATCATCAATGTCCTATTCTCAGTACTGGGACCTGTTCCCAGCAAACATTAAGAAGGATAAGTTTGGCCCATTGTTTTCAGCTGGACTCTGAGGCAAGGCCTCAGCAATGCAGCTACATTGACAAACCAGGACCTGTGTCACCTCCATTGTGTTGAGATACATATATTTAGTCAGCTATCTGACATTTTTCTTTGGATGTCCCAGGCATCTGGAATATACTCTGAAAAGTAATCGATTTTATGCACTAACCTGACTAAGTTGTACTGCACAGGTGTTTGATCACACATGATTGGAGGTGTTGCTGTTATTTTTTAAGATGAAGTTAATATTTAAATGAGAATACTCTGACTAAAACAAATTACCCTTTATATTATGTTGTGATCATACCTCATTATTCAAATGCTTTATATTCAAGACCAGGGATCGCAGAAGAATAATGAATTCTTTCTGCAAGCTGCCTTTGGAGTCAGGACCACAACACTATCCTTGCCAAAATTTGTAGCTTACTGGCCTCCTTCACATTGCTTTTTTAAAACCCCACTTTATTTATTTAGTGTCTGCATGTAAGCACGTGTACACGCATGTGTGCCATGGTGTACACATAAAGGTCAGATGACAACTTTTGAAAGTTAGCTGTCTCCTTCCACTAGGTATGTCCTAGCGATAAAACTCAGAAAGTCAGGTTCAGTAGCAGGTGACTGTGTGCCAAGCCATCTCACTGTCTCCATGTGAAAGTTTTAGATTTGTCACCTACCCTAACAGTTCTTGAGCTAATTCTAAATTCATTGTGAAGTCTCGTCCCACCTACCTCTCTCCTTTCCTCTCCCTCTTCCCCTCCCTCCTATCTTTGCACCGATACAAATATATTCATATTTTTCATATATAAGTACATAGCATGTATTTGTATATATGCATACATGTGGATATATGCATGTGCAAATGCACATAGAAAGATTAATATACATCTTTATTTATTCACCTTCCTTCTTTACTTACTTATGCTAAAACTGATAAGCTTGACAGAAACAAAACAAGTTCTTGGTGTATCTGGTATGCTTGCTTCTTAGCACACGGTCCAAGAATGGTGTCCTGTGAGATTTCTGAGTGCTTGTGAGAAAACTCCAAGAAATCAAGAGTCCTGTGCCTCAGTTTCTTCGACATTCCTGGAATGTGCTTTTGAGTCCCTCCCAGGTGTAGCAGATAAATGAGTTCACTTCAGATTAGTCACTACAACTGGCAATTGTTATTCATTTAGATGTCTCCCTGGAAAAACATGTTTCTGCCACAAGTGGCTTGTCCTTGTGAATGTATAATTTCCTCAGGTGACTCTCCGTAACCCTCACAGGGTAAGTTGTCTGGTGCTCTGAATAAAGTTGGCTATTGCGTGGCCCTCTAGTCTGCCTCATTTATAGGCCCCGTTCTCCCTGGTGTAGTTGCTAACAAGAGCAGGAACACCTGCTCACTCACATTTTTTTAAATATTTATTTTATTTTTATTTAATTTAGAAACAATCTTATTTTACATATCAATTACAGTTCCCTCACCCTCCCATCCTCCCATGACCCCCACCGTCCCTCCATCTCATCCCCCATTTACTCCCTGGGGAAGGTGAGGCCTTCCATGGGGGATCATCAAAATCTGTCAAGTCATTTGGGGGAGGGCCTAGGACCTCCCCTGTGCATTTAAGCAGAGAGAGTAGCCTTCCATGGGGAATGGGTTCCCAAAGTCTATTTGTGGACTAGGGATAAATATTGATTCCTCTGTCAGAGGTCGCACAGACTGCTCAGGCCTCCTATTTGACGCCAACATTCAGAAGGCTTGGTTCACTCCAATGCTGGTTCCCCAGCTTTATGGCTGGGGTTCTTGTGCTCCCCCTTGTTCAGGTCAGCTGTTTCTGTGGGTTTCTCCAACCTGGTCTTGACCCCTTTGCTCATCCCTCCTCCCTTTCCAGGAGTTCGGCTCAGTGTCTGCTTCTGCTTCCATCAGCTACTGGATGAAGGCTCTAAGATGGCATTTAAGGTAGTCATCAATCTCATTATAAGGAAACGACATTTAAGGTAGCCCCTCTCCACTATTTCTTACATTCATAGTTGGGTTCCTCCTTGTTGATCTCTGGACATTTTCCTAGTGCCAGATTTTTCTTTAAACCTATAATTCACCCACAATGTCTATATTACAGTAGTTAATATATTTTTTCTCAGACAGAAACAAAAGGCAAAGCAAAAACAAACAAACAATAAAAATACCATGGAATCATACTTAAATCTCTTATTTCTCTAACACATCATTTACAATCCATCATGGGATATTGTCAGCTCTACAAAATGATTTAGACTGATAGCCAGTCTTCAGCTTGCTACCATGAACTTTATCAAGCAGATCTGTCAGACTTTCAAGGCCAAAACCACAAATGGTGGAGAGGAAAGATCAGTGTTTCTAGGGAACCAGAGAAATTATACAGTACAAAACTAAAGTAGTGAGATAACCACAGTGGTGGCTTTACTCTGAATCTATAAAATATGATGACGTATGCAAAAATTAACATAGAAATTAAGCACCATCTAGGAGAGGCATAAAGATTCAGAGAAAGCATAGAGTTGGCGATTCTAAGAGTAGGTGTAGGTTTGTGATTTAACCAGACTAGTAGAGTGCTTTTCAAGGAAAAAAAAAAGTTCTTACCCAATTTTTCATGAAGCATTGATAACTAATCTCAGCCATGGCGCTTCTCATGTCACTAGGCCAGCTGCATTAACTTCTTACTAAGCTACTGTCTCAAGCAGAGTTGCTTGCTACTGCAAGAAGCATTATGTTTGCACCAGCCAATAATCAGTGTCCTGGTTAGTTTGTTTCCTTGTTTATTATTTATGTATTTAGACCAGCTTAACACAGCTGGAGTTATCTAGGAAAAGAACCTCAATTGAGAAAATGATGCCATAGGGTTTCCAGTAAGTAGGGAAGTCTGGATTGATATGGGAAGCACCATCCCACTTTGTGTGATACCATCCCTGGGCAGGTAGCATGGGATGGCATGAGAAAGCAGGCTGAGCAAGTCAGGAGAACAAGCCAGTAATCAGTACTTCTCCCTAGCCTCTGTGTCAGCTCCTGCCTTGGCTTCACTTCATAAAAAACCCTAAGATCTAAGATGAAATAAATCATTTTCTCACGGAGTTTCTTCTGGACATGATTGTCATCAAAGCTATAGAAAGCAAAGATGATCAGAACGGAGAGCTACTCCAATTAACCCTCCTCTGAAATCCCAAACACACTCCATGCTACTTCAGAGTAAAGGCAAGAAGACTGGATCTAATCAAACTTGGAACTACCAGATTATTTACATCTATGACTAGGCTAAAGAAATGGTCTACTTGCCAACCACCAAAGAGACTGTTACTTGGTCATAAAGTCTGTAATGAAATCCTGTAGTGAACAGAACAAAATATATTTATTATTTTTGAAAGGATACCTTGAAAATTAAGTAAGTGGGCATTCTCAGAAAATATATGCCAATGATTTAATGTATAAATCTAATCGAAGCTACCATTTTAGTTGCAGGTTTCTATATACTTTTTGAAACATTCAAAGATTATGTGAAATTCCAGACTTAAATTGGTAAATATTGATATATAAATACATGATAAAGAAATAAATATTAAGATCTAAAATTCATTGTAAAATATCTGCATTATTAAACAAATTTATTGTTACAGGATAGATGTGAAGATATGTTGCTCTCATTGGTTTTAATAAAGAGCTAATTGCAAATGGCGAGGCAGGAAGAGGTTAGGCAGGACATGTGTGCAGGGAAAAAAAGGAATGTAGGATGAAGGTCATAGTCTGAAAGAGACTCAGAGAGAAGCAAATGAACATGCTGTACTAATAAAAGGTACTGTCCTGTGGTAGAGCATAGATAAGAAATACAGGTTAATTTAGGATGCAAGAGTTAGTTAGTAACAAACCTAAGTTAACAGCTGAGCATTTACCACTACTAATAAGTCTCTGGGTGGTTATTTGGGAGACTGCAGTCCAGACTCCTGCCCCCCCCCAAAAAAAAAGAAAAGAAAAAAAAATACCAAAACAAAAACAACAACAAAAAAGCCCCTACAATTTATATTATACATTGTACAATTATCAAATATTTGGAACACTGAAATAAAATAAAAATGACAGTATGCATATTTGAGTAAGATCCGTTGAACAAAAAGGTGCATTAATATCATGACTCATTTTCCAATGACTTCCCTACTTTCACATACACATTTGCAAACTCCACTTAGGTTGGGCCTGCATATATATTAGATCAATGACAAGAACAAAGACAAGCAAGACCCCGATTTTATGCATTAGCAGAAAATGAAGGGAAGGCCATGTACTTGATCACTGCAATGCATAGAACGCACGCTAAAGAAAGGTGCCATTAAGTTTCTGGACCTGTGCACTTGGCAAGCTTTCATCTGTTCAGGTTCTGGCATTCAGCCCTTAATGGACCTTTTAATTAATGCAGACCTTGGTGCTTGCCATTTTCCTTTGCCCATGATTGTACTCAAGGACAAACTAGAGATGAGCCCTGTAGAAATGGCTATTGAGAGAGAAAGGATTGATGTGCACACAGGTGCTAATGCCAAGACAGAAACAGAAGCAACTGTTAGTGTGATTCTTTGGTCTGAAATGAGACCAGCAAACACCCTGGTGGTGTTAAAACTTGAACTGATCATATAGGTAGTAATGCAAATTAAGTAATAATAACAATGTAATTCGCCAAGACACAGCCTGAAGAGCAGAGCTAAATGTAAGAGAGAAGAGGAAGGGAACTAAAAAAGAAGAGGACTAAAACAGGGAGGAGGAAGGGCGGCAGCAAGAGAAAGACATAAAGCAAGATAAGGAGGAGGAAGAGAATGAAGATGAGGAAGAGGCAGAGATGGAGGAAGAAGGAAAAGAGGTGGAGGAAGAGGAGGAGAAAGAAGACCAACTGGGAGAGGAGAAAGATGCATGAGGCCAGTCAGGAAGGTAAGAGAAAGACAATAAAACCTTCCTCTCAGCTGGGAATCAGCAGAGTAAGGGCAGTACAATAACAGGTCCCCAGACTAGGGATGAAGGCCAGGAAGAGCATCTGGAATATTAGGGTGTGTCCCATGGTAAACAATGTGGCCTCCCATTAAAGATCAAGACAATCTAAACTCATTACTTCCCTCTTCTACAGGCAGAGGTATACTTTGAGATCTGGCTTGGGACATTTCCCTGCAGTTCTTTGCCCAACCTGACGATTCCTAGCTCACTTTTAAACACTCTTTCCTTTGTTTGGACGTTATGGGAGGTATTAACTATTTAAGCAAAGCCAATTTCAGATGTTCTTTATACAGATACTTCCAGAGTTCCAGGGACAAACTCAAATACATTAATGAATGCCTATTGATACGAAATGCATCCATAAATCAAAAACTGCCATATAAATTTACATTGTGAAAATAACAGCTTATTCAAAGAAATTTATTTTTGTTATTTAGGGTACAAAATGTATTGTATTCAGTGTCCATTTAAGTTGCATTAACTGGTCTCCTGCTATATACTGGGAAATATATAAATGCTAAGATAAAAGATGAATACAAATTGCCTCTCCTAGAAGTCAGAAGAGGTAAACTCTAATGGGAAGGTAGAGTTCTATTGTATGCATTGCTGTTTTTACTGTATTCAGGCAATGTGGTTCCCTTGTCTTGGAATGTGTTCACTCATCCATCAATGATAGGGTCAGACATGTCATATTACAAAGTCAGTCCATTTAAGAGTGAAATAGGATCCTGAAATCTCATCCTACATAAGTACAATTTGATGTATGAAAACCAGTTTATTAACACAATTCTGAAGAGTTACTCCTGAATCTGCCACATTCACTTTGTAAAATGGAAGGGAATGGTCAATGCTTTTCCTCACGATAACATGTGTGTTTGTAACATGTGTATAAATATATTTATGCATCTATGTTTGTGTAGAAGAATAGGCATAACGGTCATGTCTATTTACATAATGATGTTTGTATATAAATGTGTTTTATATATGTATACTAACGCGTATGCAAGCATGTATATGTAAATATATGAGTATCTGCCTATAAGTATGTGTGAATCTATATGTTTTATAAATTTGTGTGTGTGTGTCTATGTAGGTATACATGAAAGTATGCATATACATATGTCAGTATAAGAATTATGTATACATGTGCATATATATGTATATCGTATATTTGTAACAGCTGCAGACAGAGTTCCAGAGGCATTAATTACAACCAGGAGGACTAAGAGGTGATTACTTTTTTACAAAATGAAGCCGAAATGAACTTTAAATACCTGGAAATTGAAAGTGGTAACTAGCCTGCACAAGCTCTTCCCATCTCAAATTGTCTCCTGCTCCTGTACTGAAACAGTGCAGAAACCCACACCTGGATTTCCGTCAGGAACTAGGCTGTCCTTGACTCCTCTACACACAGTGAATCTGGTAAGTAACTCGCGGTCCAATCAGCATTTCATTCATCGTGCAACAGATGCAGCTGCATTTGCAAAGTCATGATGTGAACGTTTAGTTTAAAGAAGATAGAATTTTTCTAATCCAGATATATTTGTGTTATTTGAATATATTTTTCTGACCACAAAAGTAATACTAACTTATTGTAGATTGTTTTCAAAAATAAAGCGCATTTGCGGAAAAAATCTTATTTCTGCATATCTTAGTTACTTTTCTACCACTGTGAAGAGGCACCACAACCATGGCTACTTACAGAGAATGCTTTTAATTTGGAGCCTTGCTTATAGCTTCAGGGGTTGAGTCCATGGTCATGGTCATCGTGGTGGGAAGCATAGTTGGAGACCCACAAGCATGGTGGCAAAGCAGTAGGTGAGGACTTATATATTATCCATAAGCAAGAGAGAGAGATTGGTTTCGCCATGGGCTCTGGAAACCTGAAAGCCCACCATAATTACACACCTCCTCAAACATACCTCCTAATCCTTCCCAAAAGAGTTCCACCAACTGTGGGTCAAACATTCAAATATATGGGTCTGAGGGCTTTCTCAGTCAAACCAATACAATGTATACACCTTGACAGACATAGATAACTCACTCGAGGGTCTGAGTGCCATGGATACCACAGCAGATGCTGCTCTGACATTCACATCCTTCAAGTACATTGAGTTATACTGAGTTAGGGCCTTCGATTTTTTTCCTATTTTTTTTAATTAAATTTGAAACAAAGTTGTTTTACATGTCAATTCCAGTTCCCTCCTCCCCTGTCCTCCCACATTCCATCCCCTTGCTGCCCCCCCCCGGGAGGGTGATGCCTTTCCGTAGGGAGTCTTCAAAGTCTGTCGTATCATTTGGAGCAGAACCCAGGTCCTCCCCCATATGTCTAGGCTGAGGGAGGATCCCTCTATGAGGAATGGGCTCCCAATGTCCATTAATACACTAGGGATAAATTCTGATCCACTACCAGAGGCCCCTAGACAGCCCTGTCCTCTTAACTAACACACATTCAGGGAATCTGGCTTGATCCTATTCTGGTTTCCCAACTATCAGTCTGGGGTCCATGAGCTCCCCCTTGTTCAGGTCAGCTGTTTCTGTGGGTTTCTCCAGCCTGGTCTTGACCCTTTGCTCATCTCTCCTCCCTCTTTGCAACCGGATTCCAGGAGTTTGGCTCAGTGTTTATCTGTGAGTGTCTGCTTCTGCTTCCATCAGCTACTAGATGAAGGCTCTAGGATGGCATATAAAATAGTCATCAATCTCATTATAGGGGGAGGACATTTAAGGTAGCCTCTCCACTATTGCTTAGAAATCTGCCAGATTTCTCCTTAAATCTATAATGGCTCCTTCTATTATGGTACCTTTTTTGTTTTTCTCCTCTATGTTTTTCTTATCTCAATCTTCCTGTTTTGTGGTCACTTGTTTCTTGTGTTTCTCTTTGTGTCTTTTCTCTACACTACAAGGGCAATTGAATGGAAAATCAGTCATTGCACTGGAGGAAGAGCTTTTGGGATAGATTTGAGGTCAGTTTACTTTATACTCTAACAAGGCTACAGAAACTCCTTTCTTCCTCATGGGACCTCATCTTGTAAATGAGCCATTGCTAGTGTGCTAAGACTTCACAGCACAGCGCTGGTGACCACATGTCACAAAAACTGTGATGTGGACATGTCGAGCTCAGCAACACAACTCAGAAAAAGAAGACTACAGATCCTGGAATCCTTGACATCATTCACATTTTAAGGCAAATCACATTTCAAGTAACATTTGTTTCTTTACCTCTCCCCAAACTCGTGTGTGTGTGTGTGTGTGTGTGTGTGTGTGTGTGTGTGTGTGCTTGAGCCATGTAACATATGTGTAGGTAAGAGGACAACTAATAGGAAGTATCCTTTTTCCACAAGGGAGACCATGGGGATTGAAGTCAGGTCATAGGTTGATGGCAAGGCTTTTTTTTACCTACCGAGCCACCTCTCCTGCCCAAATTACAGCATTAACATATAGAAAAATATTAACAACCACAAATGTTTCATTGTTCTTGTTATAAGATAGACTGCCTACTGAATTCTGAGCAGCAAGCAACCATCAGCTATGTTTACACTGAGTTATTAACAATATTGTAGGAATAAAAAAGTCCATTTCTCTCCCCATAACATTGTAATGTCTTGATAGTATCAAATAACAAAAGTAAAGATTGAGGGAATTGTCCTTTCAATATATTAAATGTGCAAGGATGAACAACACAGATTTTCTCTGCACTGAATGTACTTTAAAAATGCCTTAGTCACTTGTCCCAAGGAAATCTCCTAATCCAGTTGCTCCAGAATCATAGAGGAAACAAAGGAGCCACCAACAGACTAGTGTGGAGGATTCAAATGATGTCACTCAAAGCAGAATTTTCAGGATTGCTCCCAGGAATGGACAAATTACACTACAAGAATTAAGATAAGATGCACTTCAAAACTCAGTGTGAACCATTCTATCAAATTTACATTCCATAAAATATACTCACCTGGTTTTAGAGTGATTTATTTGAATTCTAAGGTCTGTCTTTTTAGCCACAGTGCTTAAAGAAGATCTATTTTTCATGAATATAAAAATCTATAGTTTAATTACTAAGCTATTAAAATCCATATAAATAATACATTATGACCCAATTTAATTTCTCCCTGTGTTATACTAAAGCTTCAGTATTGGTAAGCATTTCATCAAAGCTGGTAGTAGCTATCTACACACAGTCAATTTCATGTGAATAGAAGGATCATCACTATCCTCCCAAATCATCACCTATCACCACTAGCTTCCTACAGCTGTAATCCTGAGCCTTCAGTAATTGAATTTGGAGTTTGGATTGGTTTAACTATCATCTTAGAAGCTTTTTATTTTCTTGTAGACCAGTAACTCTGTGGCGTGTAGAAGTCAAAGCATTTTAGAAAGCACAATAAAAGCCCTGTCTACATAGACACCCTCTGGGCACTTCTCAGTTTAGGGACAGCCTGTGGTGGGCTGCAGCTGCCTCAATTCACTTCACAGGAACAAGTCTTGGTGGCTTTAAGAATTTTGGAACCTAGTCCTTGAATAAGAAAATGCTATTGGGACCCCATCCCAGTAGCTAAAGGGATCAGTTAAAACTTTATCATAGTATTCCTGGGGAGCAAAAAGTATAATGCACACACATGTTTGTATGTTTTATGAGTAAATTATATATATATATATATATATGTATATATATATATATATATATATCACACACACAATTATATATATAATTGGATGGTAAGAAGGGCATCTGTTAAAGACAAAAATGAAAGTCACCATATGGAAACAGAAGGATAAAAGTCACAGGCTCTTCCTGCATAGCTCACTCTGGCCTGGAACTCTGTGTGTAGAACAGTTCAGCCTCAAAATGGCCGAACTTGCCTCCCTCGGTTTCTTGAGTACTGGAATCAAACACATGTGCCAGCGTTCTGGTACTTCGTTTCTTTTCTTTCTTCTTTCTTTTCTTTTTTTCTGTTTCCTTTTCCCTTCTACTTCCCTTATCCATACTTTCTCTCCTCTCCCTATTTCTTTCTTTCTTTTTGTCACAAGAGCTCACACTATATCCCAGAGTAGAACTTAAGATCCTCCTGCCTCAGCCTCTCCAGTACTGCTATTACAGGCTGAGCAGTCATTTTTCTTTTTCAAACAGAGCTCTTATCCTCACAGGATGCTCAAAGCAGGTGCCAAGGGCCCAAGTAATTACGCTTTGATGTGTAATAAAGTCTTAAAAAGAATGTTTTGTCTATTGCTAATTAAAATACTAGAGAAATAATGAAAGCAGTAAAAACAAACATACACATGTGAGAAAGTAAGGCAGAGTTGAAACCGGGAACCCAGATCCTCCATCTAAGAAATAATACTGTAAACCATAAGCTACAAATGTAAGTCACATACAGTGCAAAGAATAATGTCTGTATTCCCAGGGTTTGTCTTCAGTACTTCCAGCAAGCAGACTTCACTCTTCTAGAAAATTTGCCCTTGTAGATAGCAATCAGAAACTTCATGCAAGAACTTCCTAAAAATCTCTTTGACGATGAGTGTTCAGCTCTTCAGTGGACTGCATGTGGATGAAGCTCAATCGAAGAACACTTGGCTATCAAGCACTAGGAACCCCAGCTCTCAAAAATAAAGAAAACAATGATAAACATAAAATGATAGTTTAGCCTTTGAGATTTTTCCAAAGTTGACCTTGCTGAGTCAACCAAATAGAAGGCATTAGCATATGTTTGGTCGGAGCTGGGAAAGGAACCCCCATGGTAGAACAAGTCTCTAACACACAGGAAGCCTTGAGTCTGCTACACATGACTGCATAAAACAGGTAAAATGGTGCAAGCATGTAATCCAAGCACTAAGGAGATAGTAGCAAGAGATCCAAGGACATCCTCAAACAGCCTTGGTTACATGAGATGCTACCTCAGAGCAACAGAATCTTTGTCCATCCCAATTCAAGCTCTTCGAAGTTTCTTATTTTTAAACTATATTCCAAAATCTTGTAGACAACCCAATTTCACATTCCTTCCTTCAAATACTACTAAAACTCTAGGAAGTTCATGTGCTTTCCCCATGTAAGGACATACATTCCCCCCCCCTTAATTACCAAGTTATTTGAACTTTGAGCAGCTGTTATTCACAATGGACAACAATAGAATTTTCCATGTATATTTCCTCTTTTATGAATATTTTGAGATTTGCATCATGTGAAAGTCTTACAATTTACATATAATTAAATCAAAATGGAGCAAAGAAAAAACCACAAAGTGGAGGCCAAACAAATTAATCTAATTTTCTCTCAGAACATTAATGCAATGGTGAAATGAAAATTGTGTGATATTCAATTTATGTTAACAAATGGGTTATTTAAGAAGATATTGGCTGAATTCCTTCACAGGATTTCTGAATTTTAATATTTGTACTGTATTATAATTTTGAAGCAAGTATTAATAGTATAGGATTATAGAAATGAGTAATATGTAAATATTTAGAGACATAGCATTTCAAAGTAAGATAAGAGATAGAAATCCAAAGAAAACTCATTAGGGAAAAACTCACATTTTATCTTGAATGTTAACAGTAACTTGTTACTTTTAATTATGTAGGGAGCTATGGACATAGCTCAGAGGGTAGTAGCTCCTGTTTCACGAGCATGATCATCTGATTTCCAATCCCCAGCACCCACATATAATGCAGGGCATGGCTGTGTGTGCATATAACTCCAGAGAAGTGGGAGAAAGGAACAGGAAGATAGCTGTGTGACCTGGTGTCCTACAGATTCACTCCAGAGTCAGTGAAAATCCACCTCAATGGAAGCAGGTAGAGAATGAAGGAGAAAGATACCCGATGCCCTTCTCTGGTGTTCATGCACATACTTGAATGTATGCATCTACCCACATACACATGCATATGCACATACACCACACACACACACACACACACTCTCTCACACACACACACACACACACACACACAGACACACACACACACACACACAAACACACACATATACACGACTTTCAAGTGTGTGTATGTGTGTGCATCCTTAATTCCCCTATATATGATCTCTTTTATTTCCAACTAAATATGGGAATGGGCTGACTCCCTCTTACCTTGGAATTGTGACTGATAGTAAAACATTGTCGGGAGGAGGGGCTGGTAAGATGACACATTACATGAAGGTGCTTGTTGCTAAACTTGACATCCTGAGTTTGATTTCTAGAACCCACATGGGAGAGAGACCAACTCCTGTAGGTCACCCTATGATGTGCACTCTAGCACTCCTATGTATACACAAACACACATACACAGACACACACACATGCACAAGTGTGCATGAGGGCACATGAACACACATAATTAGTAAACACATATATAAATCATTAAACTTTCAGAGGAGAAGGGGAAAAGATAGAAGACGAAGACACTGGAAAAGATTAAACCAGAGAGAATGAGAGAGACAGAGGACACGGAATGTCATTACTGCACACAGTTAACAAAATGACAGGGAAAATGTATTGGCTTGACCTTTTAAAATGGAAATGTTCTTATTGCTATCTAATAAGGGAAGGCATTGTAACATGTTTAGAAATTGACATGTCAAATATACAAGTGATATTTCAATTAAATGTTAGGACATTGTGTAACACAATGTTGAGAAAATACAAAAAATTTGTATTAGCATGATTAACATACATTTTTTATTTTTTGTTGTTTCTTTTTGTTTGTGTTCTGGTGTGTGTATGAGAGAGAGAGTATGTGAGAAAGAAAGACAGAAAGACAGAGACAGAATTTTGCTATGTAGTTCAAATAATCAATCCTCGAGCCTCAGCCTCCCAAGTACCAGTAACGCAAGTGTGTACCACGGTTCTTTGCTATAATTATTGTTTTCTACATTCATCATATCTTGAAATTAATCTGTTGGCTATCTGGAAAATTAGCAACTTTTCTAATAATATCCCATGAAAAAAGATGACACCCAACTGAAAACATTAAAAGTTCTTTTCAAATTTACCTATTTACAGATAAAGGATTATGACTTATTAATTTTGAAAGCTCTGTCAAGCTCTTCACGCCACTGTGAGAGCTTGCATGATTGATGATAAGCAGCTTTTCCATGAAATGCTTGGAGTTGAGCAAGTTCTCAGCCTGTGAGATCTGACCATTCCCTTGACTGGAGTTCCTCTTGAAGAGTAGAATATTTAAAGGGGGTGAGAGGACAGATATGCTAGAAACGTTGGCAGACATCTAAATATGAAAAATAAAACCAATACACCAGCTTCACTCTCTTTATTTTGTAACTTTCTTTGTCTTGCTCTTGAGTCTCAATTTTCTTAAATAGTCTCCCTGTCTGGAGCTTTCATGAAGAGACCAGAAATTCCAGAAGCAGTTAAATAGGAGAATCCCATTGGATGTTCTGGTCCATCCATAGTCCTGTGGCTTGCCATAATTTCAACCAATACTGAACAGAAAAGAAAGTGCCAGAATAATGTAGAAGATAGCAATGTCTGGGAGTCTGCACATGCCCAAAACAGCTGAGCCATTGGCCTGGGCTACTGTAAGGATTCAGGCATTATACTGTCCATCCCTGTCACCTGGCAGAATGCACTCAGGCAGTACCTTGGTCAGCCCAGGTACAAAGGACCCCTTTAAAAGAAAGACCTCTGACCACTTCCGCTCTCTTTCTCACTCCTCTCATTCTTCTCTCTCTTTCCCAGTTTATTTCTTTCTCACTCTCCTGCTGTTCCCCTGGGCAGGGGCAGACAGGACTTTTCCTGTCTCCCTCTTTTCCCTCCCCCACCCGTGTGTGTGTGTGTGTGTGTGTGTGTGTGTGTGTGTGTGTGTGTGTGTGTCTTTCACTTTCCTTCCCCCTTCCCTCCCCTTTCTAATAAAAACATCTCACTTAAGCTCTGTCTGCCTGTCATGTTTGTACTTCCTCCTCAGTCACCCACGTCTGCCATGGAATCCGTGTAAGGTTCCAGACATGCTTTATTATAACAGCTACCAAGACTTGTTATCCGGGTTCTGACTGGCGAGAATCCTGTGTTTGTAACTTCCGTTTGCCTAACTCTAAACCACCAAGAGAAGACCCAATGTAGCCTACATCCTGAAATGAAATGGGCAAAAGTCTGAGTGTATGTGTTAGAGTCAAGGGGGGAGGGGGATGATTAAAATAGATAAAGATATGTTGTGTAAGGCAAGCTTCCACAACTCCATTTTCAACATAGACAGTGAGACACTGGGTAGCTCAGGGGCCACAGCCTCAGATTGGAGTTAAATAGAAAGCCCCCTCCCCATGGGCTGCTTTGAAAGCACAGTTAATTTGTTCATTTTAATCTCTGTTAGCTCCTTATCCCCAGACAGAAAGGCCAACCATCTAAGCATTTTAAACAAGGGGAGAGATGGAAGGAGGAACATCAGAGTGAAAATCCTGGACTGTAGAAAGAATGAACTTAGATTGTCAGGGCCGTAATGACGTCCTGCTCCTTTATGTCATCTAGCTGGCATACTCATCCAGGGCAATGCACGTGTGGTTGAGGCCATAAGTCTCAAAGAAGCATGTGATGCAGTATAACATGGGAATGGCGGTAATGTGCTGTGTAGTCATCTCAGTGTGAGACAGATGCCCACAATAGGGTACTGGTCCAGCTGGCAAAAGTGCCAGTGGACTGGGGACATGTATGTGTTGTAATTCTTCTCAAAGCCAGCAGATCCATAGGGTAGACCTCTCTGAACTTCAGACCCTTCTCATTTCCGTAGATTTGATTAACGTGTAGTTTCTGCTTCTCACTGAAGAGGTTCCCCAACCCCCCAATCTGTCTCGTACAAGGTGAGCAGGAAATTCCTGAGCCAGTCAGGAATGCTCTAGCAAATCTCAGTCAGCTCAGAACCTGGACAGTGGAGGACATATTTGCATTGCCCAATGTAGTTCATGCGGAGCTTGTGGTCCCTTTTGGTGCCCTTCAGGGTTTACCTGGTAACAAAGAAATGGGGTTGGTTGTAGGGTTCTTCTCTAAGAGCTATGCCTTCACTCTCCCTGATTTCCTAGGCTTCCTGTATCAGGCATGATTGCACTATTGTTGAGCTGGTCATAAGTTCAGTTAGAAGCTGTTGGTTACTGCCAAGCACAAACAGCACTAATGCACCCTTATTTTTATCCTGCCATTCTGGTTGTTGTTGTTATACATAAATGTCATAACCAGGTAGGACTTTTGGTTGCTTCCCTTCTTTGGAAGCTTATACTGGTCCCTTTGGTACCATGAAGGCTGGTCCTAAAGGAGAAGCCTTTTAGGTCTAATCTAGCTTGGATCCTCTAGATCTTATGTCCAACAGTAATGATGTCTTCAACAGTAGGGACTTACCTTACGTCTCTGAGGCGTATCAAGAACAATATCAATAGGATATGATGTTATATGAGATACTTGGATAAACCTAATCAACAGCTCAAATAAGGCTTATCTTGCCTGGTTTTGGGTTTTTGTTGCTGCTGTTGTTGTTAGTAAGTAGGTGGTTTTGGGGGGGCAGAATTATTAGCCAAGATGGAAAAATATAATATATATATACAAACTTAGATATACGGATTTTAGGTAGCTAGAAAATACTGCGATCCCTTATGACTTTCCCAGATATTCTTACTATTATTTTATCCTTCTCTGTCCTTTTCCAGTCTGGCCTTGAACTAAAAAATTCTCCTCCTTCAACTACTCAAATGCAAACAATGTAAATTGCAGGCATGAACACAATACCTAGCTCCAGTATTTTACATCTTTTTCATTATTTCACACCAGATATTTACTTTTGATATACTTGTAATTACATTGAATTTGATTTCTGTTGGGTTTTTTGTTTTAGTTTTTTAAATAGAAGTGGAATGCTGGTTTTTTTTTCTTTTGTGATGTTAATGCTTCAAACTATTTCTCTCTAAGCACTGGTTTAGTAGAATTCCATAAATATTGGCATTTCCTGTCCTCAATCAAATTGACATCAATGCTTTGTCTAGTACCTCTCATGAGACCTTCTCTAACAATGGGCATAGAAATTTGTGGCTTAGCTTTCAAATTGTCAAATAGCCATTTATGATGCTGCTCCGATCTTCTGAGTTCAGAACAGACACTCCTGAGGATTCCTGCCCTTCAAAATATATTGACACTATATCTAGTGTCTCAAACACAGTGTTTCTTTGAGGATTGTTCCAATATTTTTTCATATTCATCATTGTTTACTTAGATTGCTTTTGTTTTGTCAATTACAGAGAGATTATTAAAAAGTCTCAGTTATAACTAATAAAACATCTCTATTTTCCAGTTTTGATAGATTTTTGCTGAATGAATGTTTATTTTAAATTGAAAAATAGATTTAAATAAAACACAATATATTCTGAGGTTTTCTTCTTCCAACTCCTCCCAGATCCTCCCTGCTTCTTCAGTCAAGCAAATTAACACCTTTTCTTAACACCCTTTATTTCTCTGATTAAGGTACAAATGGGCATATAAAATAATAATACCAATAATAATTTAATGAAAGAAAAAAGAATAGGACAAAACAAGCAAACCACAGAAAATGAGCCAAACAGATGCATAGAGGTTCAGAGACATACATATTCTTACATACTGAAATCTGATAAAAACACAAAATGGAAAACCATAATGTACATGCAAAGTGTGTGTAAGATAAACAGAAACCCCGGGAAAGCATTCTGAGACAATGACTCTCTAGCTGGCCCTGGACCCCCTCAGGGGTCCCAGCTGGCCCTGGACCAATGAGGGGTCCCAGCTGGCCTTCTACTGCTGGCCATGGGGCATGGCCACCATAAGAGTGGTTTGTATACCCAGTGAGATGCCACTGGAGAAAACTGAGTTTTCATTTGTAAACAGTTATCACTTGAAGAGAGCTTCTAGTTTAAGGAATGTGGGCTTGTGTCCGCCTCTCCTCAGTGTAAACCTAATACAGTAGGCTCTTCCTAAAATATAAACATAAGTGAAGGTGATCTAAATGAAGGTGAGCTAAGTAACAGGGGGACAGAGCCCCAGTTTGAAAACTCATGTCCAAGTGAAGCTTCCAGTTCCAGGACTGAGTTATATCTAATCCAGATATTGGCAAAAGGAACCTCATGGAACCTTCAAACAACCTAGGCTATATCTCTCTGCAAAATTACGGTAAAACCCTATTGCTAAATACAACACCTACAGAACTCATTAAACATGGTGAAGTCAGGCTAGTGCCTACCCAAGTCTTTACCTTTACTGACTGACCACTGTTCATAGTACTGGAGGCCACTCTGTATTCTGAAAAAAAACCAACCTAGCTAAACACAATGAGACTTGCTTGTAAGACATGCTAATGGAACAGTGATACAAAGCTTATAGATGTCACCAACCAATATCTGGTTGGTAAATGGTCCACTCTGTGAAATGAGACTGATCATCAACATTTCTTAGGTTGGTGGCCAAGAATCTGAAACTATATAGGCCATAGACCCAGGGGAAAGCAGATTACTATTGTTCTGCTAAAGGAATATAACAATAAAATGACTCCTAATGACAATCTGCTGTATCTATAGAACAGTGCCTCACTCGGCTTTCATCAGAGAAGATTCCTCCTGAAATATATAAAAACTAATAAAGAGACTTACAATTAGACAATATATAGAGAGCAAGAAACCTTCAGAATACCTAGTCCTAAATGGGATGTCTCCATTAATTCCATCCCCTTGGTCCACAGGGATCCTTGTGGAGAAGAGGCAGAACCATGTAAGAGCCAGAGGGGATGGAGGACACCAAGGAAACAAAGTCCTCTAAATGCAGCAGGGCAAGTTCACACATGAACTCACAGCATGCACAAGGTGGGCCTAATAAAATCTCAGTTCTTATGGAATCTCAAAACTCTACAATTGTGTAGAGATGATTCTAATTTCCTGATAGACTGCCTGCATTTTTATTAAGAAAGTATTTTTTATAATCGGCAATACTCCTGATTCATTGCGTGTTTTGAGGGAGTGGGGAAATGCATGGCTTGGTGTGTAAAAGTGTCTGTAGCCTAAGACCAAGGGGGAACAGGTTCAGTGGACTCTCGGTATTCCAAGAGCTCCAGGAAGACACAGATATTTACCTGTCACCTCCACATTCGCAAACACACATGCACACCTTCACACAAGTGCCACTACACCCTTGCAAATATACAGATACATGCTGTATACACATGCAAGCAAGAAATAAAGCATACTTGTGCTGATCTGAATTTAGAAGTAGTAGCTCTCCTAGTTCTACTTATGACATAACATAAATGTAAACTAAGGCTTTTTTGTTTCTTGCCATACAAAGCAAATCTCATTTCCCATAGTAATATCAAAATCTCTAGCTTTTATCCACTCTGTTATCTTCCAACTTCTGATTAGAGTGTTCAGAAAAAAAAGATGGATCTACAATTGTTCTTTTGCCTTTTTCATGCTATACACGTGCACACACACTAATTTATTTTCTATTTAAATCACATGCTTCTTTCAACCCTTTTAAACATATATTTATTTTAACATTTCATTTAATATTTATTTAACATTTTCCTGTGAGATGTGTGTGTCTAACTCGTGAGCCTGTGTGTGTGTGTGTGTGTGTGCGTGTGTGTGTGTGTGTGTATACCATAGGCAGATGACTATCTATCAGTACTACCCATCTGCCTGTCTAGGCTACAGAGAGACAACAATAGGTTTAATGAATCACAATCTCCTTGTTGTTGCTGCTGACCTAAGTGGCCACAGTGGAATATCTTCCCATAATATCAACATTGCACAGTTAGATGATTTTCAATGCCCATGTTATTCTAAACTTCAAGTAACTGATATCATTCACTCATAGTTAAGGGCAATTTATTATACAGGCTTACACAGTACAAGCTGGTACTCTAACGATGGTAATCTGTACACTGTAGAAGTTAAAACCTCAGTCACTAGCCTCTCCATACACGAGACTGAATCCTCAACAGTCTCAGCTTGACACTCAAGACCTGGAGGTGTTCTGGAATGTTGCTTATCTTAAGACGATAGGGGGAGACTAAAGACACTAGACTCCTACAGCATCAGACAGCAATGGGGCTGATTTACTCACCAGCAAGAAAAGATGGCAGACAACACTATTTTTTGCCTTGGACTTTATATCTGGTTTGCCAGAGTAACACAATGCTCACTCCAGGGGAAGGTCTTCTCACCTCATTAATCTTTCCAGGAAATGCCTTCATTGGGAGGCAGTGGTGGCACATGCTTTTAATACCAGCACTTGAGAGGCAGAGGCAGATAGATCTCTGTGAGTCGAGACCAGCCTGATCTACATGAGCCAGTTCCAGGACAGGCTTCAAAGCTACACAGAGAAACCCTGTCTTGAAAAAGAAAAAAGAAAAAAAAAAGGAAATGACTTTACAGACCCACCCAAAGGTGAGTCTATTAATTGCTTCCAGATCCAATCATCTTGATAACTAAAATTAATCATCACAATACATTTGCTGTTCAGCATGGATTTGGAGTAAGTTGCAAGGAGGGTGTTAACTAGGAGGCACACACTGAATGTGTTCTACACCATCACAGCCGACTGAGGACTTTTAATAAAGGGAGAACATGTTTTATTATATACTTATGAAGACAAAGCTGTGGCTATTTACATTCAACATAAGCCACAACCTTATGTGGAAAATACATTCTGTTATTTATGCTATATATATCTAAGTCTTAAATAAGAACAAATGAAGAGATTCATTTCAAGCAATTTTGTTAAACACATATTTATGGGATGGATGGGTGGCTCCAAGGCATTCTCACTGCGTTAAGGACACGTCATGAATTTTTTAACTACTTAATAATGCATTTGCTTCAGGGGTGACTCCATTTAATAAATCATATAAGTGGTAATGAATTCTATCACACACTTATGTGGTGAGAGATATTCCAGTATCTTAAATACTACTTTCTAAAGGAGATTCATACAACAAGAGGAAAAGGGACAAGTAAACATTCTCATATAATAAAAGTGTTCAAGGAAACATACTCAAAAAAGTCCCTCTAAATCAAGTGGAACAAGTTCTTGAGTAGAACTTGAGATCACTTGCAATTCTTTGTGTGATGTAATGGTTTGGTTTTCAAGTGTTGTAACAAAATACACTGAAAGAATCGACTTAAGAAAGCAAGGGTTCACAGAGGGAACTGGACACATCTCATCCTGAGGGCAATGCCATACCCAGACGGCCATGAGTGAAGGATACTGCTCAGTTCCCTTTCTCCATGCTGAACAGTTCAGGATCCCTGCCAGGGCGGGTGGGTCTCCTCACCTGAATTAACATGATTCACATAACCCGTCACAGGCAATGGTCAGAGGCTCCTTTCACGGGCGATTCTGGATTCTGTCAGGGTGCCATTAATACTATCACACTTGATGCGTTATTTTCTAAGTAAAGTACACACACACTGCAACACTGTAGACAACAGAAACCAACATTGGTTCTCAGTGATGATAGATCAATTCTCACACTAAGAACCCAGCAATTTAATCTGGAGTGAAATACGAATGTGTCAGACATGGGAACATAAGCAAATTATAAGTTACAAGATAGTATGCTTGTGTGTAAATACCCAGGCCAGCTTCTAAAATTCAGACACAAAACCTTAAGTGGGCCAACACTAACCCTGAACAGCCGAAATCAAAGTGGTGAGTAATTTGTAATTTGAATAATCAAAACATTTCTGGCAAGACACACAAGAATGACCTGGAATGACATTAACTAGAGTCTAAGCTAGAGGCTGCCATGTGAGTCTCAATGAACACATTGCCATGCTTTCTGTCCAGTGAAGGATGCTCCACTGTAGTCTGTGTCCAGTAGGATGAGAACACATGAATGTAGTGTTTACCATTCTGTTTTGTTATCCAACTTTTAAACCCATGGTTTGTAGCTTCTTGTGGTGTGAGGTTTATTCTTTATTGTCAAATCAGTCAACTCAAAGCTTATCTCCCAATGAGTCTCTGTGCACATTTCCTGGAATGATTAACTGAAGAGAGAAGACTTCTCCTAGAGTGCATGGCACCTTCCTGAAGGGGTCTGAACCTAAGGAAGAGAGAAAAGCAGAACAATTTGCTTGCCTGCTTTTGCCTTTTGTTGGCAAGTGCATCTGTCCTGTTACTACTCTTGCCACTGCCCTTTATGGACACCAGAATATCCTTTGGCCTTTATGTGGATTAAAGAATCCTCCATGTCAGATTGGCTATGCTGAAGGACCCAGGCTATTGGTGGCTACTCAGCCTGAATCATGTATGTCAGAATAATAAATCTTGCTTTAACAGTACATATTCATTTATGGAAACAGACTATATATATATATATATATATATATATATATATATATTTATATATATATTTCATCAAATGTCCGAAGACTTGGGAGCTATAAATCCCTTGCTATATTATAAAATTGTGGTATTATAGTCCTTTTCAAAATAATCTGCAAAATGCAAACTATGTAGTCAATGTGTATTTGAGCTAAAATGAAACTGGAGAGAATAAAATACATAAAAAGATAAAAATGTCTGCTTCCAATTTACTTTTCCACAACAATCTTACTAACTAAATATGCTTAGCTCTGTGAAAATTACCTCAATGTAACACAACACAGCAAAAAGCTCAATCATTATAGACTTTTATTTTTCTCTTACTTGCTGACTTCATAGGTATATCAGGCAATATTCTACTGAAATAATTCCATTGGCTGGCCCCATCACGGCCTACACTAACATGATCTAGTTGCATACATATGTGCCGATAACTGTGGGGCCAGAAGATGACACTGAATCTCATGGAGCTCCAAGTACAGGCAGATGTGAGCTTCTCTATGGAGGTGCTGGTCCCTGTAGCCTAGGAACCCATCTCTAATCCTCTGAAAAAATTAGCACTGCTCTTAATTGCTGAGTCACCTTTCCAGCTGCAGAGAAGTAGTTTCTTAATTTTTACGTATGGGCATCACAATGGGGTAAGTCTCATCTGTTGAAGTGATGAGAGTTTTCTTATACTCCATTTGAAGTGTAAAGTCTTGGCAGTCTGCTCAGTTCATTTTGCCTTCGTTGATAAATGAGGACAGTGGCTAGGAGTGAAGCCGAAATGATAGAGTTCTGACCTCTATGCATGACTGGCAGCAGCAACCAGAGCTAATGGCTGTGGAAGCAGCAGCCTTTTATTGCTCTTTAAACTTAGGGCATATGTTGGGACAGTAAAAGCAAATGCAGTGGGAGCTATTGACATTGTATGTTTTTGCCTTATGCAGTTTTTTTCCTCAGTAAGTGACTCTGCAAAAGCAACGAATAAGCAACAGTGAAAGGATAATTACCAAGGGCCTTTTCTTCATTTTACATGCCATCACTTCAAGGTGGAAGCCAGAGTACAGTTTCTGTTTATGGGAGGGAGAGGGAACTGGGGTTGATATGTAAAAGATGATTGTTTCCAATTTAAATAAATTTATTAATAAAAAAGAAATACCTTGAGAGATACCTTGGTGGTTAAAGCGAATACTATAAAATCATGATGGCTGGCATTTATTTCCCCCTAACCCATCTATATATTGAGTGGCTATCCAAGACCAGACATGTGGAAGGTGTCTGGATTTGTCTGCCTCTAAATCTAAGTTGGAAGAGTGGTTCACAGTGATTCCCGTCATCCACCTTAGGCCTCTACATGTACACATAAACACATGCATGTCCATACACATGTGAACACATGGATACACACCACATACACATAAAAAATGGGAAGAGAAAAGAAGCACTTGTGCTTCAGCTGTTGGATTCTAAGTTCTGGGGGAAGTGTGTTTTCTAACCTTATTATGTAATTGTTATGCATCATTCATAGAAATTAGCATGATCTCTCATTGCACTAATAATAGTCCAAAGTATTTGTGAAGTACAAGTTTGCCACAAAGAGTGTTGATTAATTATTAGGAAAAAATGAACATACAACTAAAAAATGCTACAGTATCAGGTAAAGACATCTTTATGGAAATACCAGCAAGCCTTAGGCAATTTTGCAATTTTTAAAAGTTTGTTTATGTGTGTGTTTGTGTAAGGATATGTGCTCATGAGAGCACATGGCTGCAGAGGCCAGAAGAGGGCATCAGATCTTCAGTATTTGAAGTTATAAGTAGTTGTTTTGTTCTTCAATAGACTTAATATTAGATCTATTTAAGTAGGGAAGTAAACTCCAGCTTCGGTAAGAGCAATATTTTCTCTTAACCACTGAGCCTCCTGTCCTCAAAAGAAAAAGAAAAAATAATAAATTTTAAAGTTAGCTTACTTTTAGATGAATAGATGGCTAAACATCCACTTATAGCACTAATATAGCACTTATAGCACTAATTTCTTAATTTTCATTGCTCATTTAACAAAATGGGAGTACTTTTCCTCAAGTGAAGTGCTGAGAGTTTTCTTACATTGCCATTGGCTAGTGGAGGATTGACAGGCCTCTTTGGGTTATTTTACCTTCATTGGTAGATGAGCACAATTGCTCTGTAGAATGGTATGGCAGGGACCCTTAACCATCCTCATTAATCAACACGGGCTTGAGAATCCATGAGGTAACTAAGAACAGCAATTTTCATGCTAGAAAGCTATGTAAAGCAGGGGAAACCCAGTGCAGTCGTGAATGACTAGAGGCTATACAGGTACATAGCAGCTGCACGTGCTGAGCCAACCAGGCTAATTAACGAACATTGACAAATCAACAAAGGGCCAGTGAGAGTACTCAGTGAGTAAGTCCTATGTTCTCAATTAAATACCTGAGTCCCCCCCCCACTAAGGTTAAAAAATAACTCCTGAAAGTTGTCTCTGACCTCCATACTGTGGAATGTATGCACACACAGAAATATATATATATATATATATATATCCAAATATATATATATCTCCAAATATATATATATATATATATATATATATATATATATATATATATATATATTACAACAATCAAGGAATCAGGCATCTGCCTATTCCCCTACTCATAAATTCACACTGGAGAATGTGTAGCGTTGTAGCATGCTCACAACTCACTATTAAAATACCACAAATAATAAATGAAAACATAACATTACTCACATTGTCATGAATTAGAATGAAGATAGAAAGATAATAGAAACATATGGGACACAATGGAAAAGACTGCAAAATTCCCCAAGATATGATGAGACTGCTGGACTCATGAGCACACGGCAGCTGTCATTGCTGTACAACATTTACCCGAGATTATGCTAGACAACATTCTGGCAAAAAGGCACACATGCTCCCATACCTAACTGAGATGCTATGGTTAGTTGATGGATTTGGGTATGGGGAGGCAAAGAAAGTCAGTTTTCTTTAAGACTGTGACCCCTAATAAGCTAACCAAACTCCAGTGAACAGCAGAAATTAGACTTAGTGGGTCATAAAAAAAAAAAAACAAAAAAAAAAAAAACAAAAAACAAAAAACACAGAAAGCTGGGAAGAGACCGGAAAACAAACTTAGGAAGAGTTAGGGCAATGGGGCAGGGTGTATGTTCAAAATAGATTGTATGAATGTATGAAATTCTCAATAAATTAATAAAAATATTAGGTCTATTTAAGGAAAAAAAATCAAGTGAAAATCTGTTCATCTATGGGAAGGAAAAACTTAAATTATGAATAATTGGGAGACACATAAGCTGAGCCATAAAGCTTGATACAGCTATAATTTAGAAAAGCGGTATGGTTACACTGTGAAAATAAAAAGATCTCACATGTAAACACTGACGTGCACAAGGTCCTTTGCATTTACAGCTTGTGTTTTCAGTGGATCCCTCAGGGCACAGGACCGAGTCCTTTCTTCTCTGGGCCTCCTTCCCTTCTGTTTGTATTGTCCAATTCTGTGTGTTAGTTTTATTTTAATCTTATTATAGTTTAGTATATTTTTTATGTTACATCATATTCCCTTAGAAGCCTGTTTGATTACTAATGAGAGAAAGGGAAGGGATGGAGATAGGAGAGTACATGGCGAGGAGCTGGGAGAGAACACCACAGTCTTTATATATTATGGAAGAAAGTTATTTTCAATACAAGGTAGAAAAAGTAAAAAAAAAAAATATCAAAACAGTATTTTATTGAAAATTAGCATGAGGTAGGGTAAAATGAGAAAAATCTAGTTTAAAAGGTCTGAAATATTTTTTTAATTTGTAATAAACTGTGATGGAATGGTCTGTTTTCAACCAAATGACAACCCTTCTTGCCTCAATTATGCATTGATCTATTAGTTAATTACTTGCTTTCTTATTTAATTAATTGGAGGGTTTCGTATGTGGAATGGCATACATGTGGCGGTCAGAAGATAACTTGTAAAAAGAGGTTTTCCTTCTACAATGTGGCCCCAAGGATCTTTCATGCATGGTGGCCCGTACCTTTACCTGTTAAGCCATCTCCCTAGCCATCCACACCCCACAGTCTTATGTTGAAACCCTAAACTTGAATATCCCAGAGTGGTAGCACATATGTGTACTTGGGTAGACCCATGAATTCAACCTTGAATGCTACTCTTCACGTAACATAAACATTGTATTGGAGACAAGATCTCTAACTGGCATAAAACTCACAGATTTGTTCAGGCTGGGAAGCCAAGACATCAAGGGACCCATCTGTGCTTACCCCGTGATAATAGTCATCAATCACTAAGCCCTGATTGTTATGTAGCTGCTGGAGGTTGAACACAGGCCCTCGCACTTGCACGGTAGGCACCTTACCCAATAAAACACCTTTCCAACTAAATCTTCTTAGAAGAAGAAAGGTGGCCAAAGAAACAAAGTCACTGAGGCCACTGAGATCTACAGTTCTGGAAGAAAGACCTGTGACGGTGAAACGAGAAAACAGGCAGATGTGAGCCAAAGAGAGGTTCTAGAGGAAACCACAGCTACATGTTGGGGTTCAGCGGTAAATTGAGTGTCTTCATCAAACACATTTTCATTTTATTTATTGGTATTGCATCTCTCATTAGCTAGGAACTCTAAAAGATAACTGGAATGGTAGGCCAATAGGCCCCGTGATCCAGCTATTTCCTGCCTTCCCTGCACCAAAATTACAAGTGTGAGCAATCATGCCTTTAATCCCAACACTCCAGAGGGAGAGGCAGGCAGATCTTTATGAGCTCAAGGCCAGCCAGTCTACAAGAGTCCCAACCAGGACCATACCACTTGCCTGCCTTTCTTAAGTGAGTTATAGAAAGCCAACTCAGGGGCTGGAGAGATGTCTACACTGACTGGTCTTCCTGAAGTCCAGAGTTCAATTCCCAGCAACCACAAAGTGGCTCATAACCATCCCATCTGGTGCCCTCTTCTGGCATACAGGCACAGACTGCTGAATATATGAATAAATCTTAAGAAAAACTAGGAATTAAAGTCAGGTTTGTTTGCATGGCAAATACTTTAGTCATGGCACCACAGCCACAGGACTTTAGCCCTCAACTTTTATAACATCCATAGAGTATTCTGAATAAAAAGATTTAGGCATTTATAATGTCTCATATTTAAGGTGGTTAAATATATTCCAGAAAAATACATATGAACAGAAAGGGCAGTTAGGTATTTGACACTCATTGCTACCAGGAGCAAATAAAGAAAAAAAAAAAATGGGAGAAAGGAAAGAGGAAGAGAGAGAAGAAAACATTTGTTTGTTTACACTCCTACCCTATCCTATCTGAGTCTTGTTACTCAGAAAAAAGAATTGCACCTCTTAGGAAGTATTTTGAAAATGGCTTTAATTCATCAATTCAATCTTAAAGTAGAAATTAAACTGCTAGGTTAAATACTTTTAATTCTTTTTATCTATCCATTTCATTAATGCTATGGAAGTATAATATTTAATAAGGATTCTCTTGTCTTTTTTTCTTCATACAGAGTTAATCACAATACCAGCCTATAAATAGTATTTTTTATTTTAAAGAAAAGGTTATTAATTTCCACATTTCTTAAAGAGTACCCTCAGAAATAGTAGCTTGCCTCCTATACAACTCTTCATTGATACTTTAAAGAGGAATAGAGTAGTAACAACTGATTTTTTTTTTCCTTATTTGGAGAACTATATTCCCATTTAAAATGTCTATGAGCCAACTGTGACCCTTTGGCTTTTGAGATGTCAAATTTAAAAGGCTCTAAGAGTTTCAAGTTCCAGCTTTATAAATGGAAGTTTGTTCATATCACTTACCACATGAATACAATGGTATTCTTTATGCCTTTTAGAATAAACTCCAATGTCTTTATCCATGTGATAAAGTAGCCTATAATTCATTTTTGAATACTTTTCTAACCTGGTCACAGTACCTGCTCTTGTATCTAACAAATTCAATTTCTGCATTCTTCTAACAAAAGATTTATTTCAAGTCTTAGAATTCTCCACTGTGCTTCCCAACTGTGACCCTAGACGGGTACTATTTCTTCAGACAAAGTGATGTACTGTTTATTCCCACATGCTTAGCCCAAGCAATTTTCATCCACACATCTTGTCTAGATCACAATTTTTTTGCTGTTAGAAACCATCCAGGACAGATCAAGTCTAAGACTGGAGCAGCCTAGTAATTGTGATTTTAACCAAGTTAGGAAAGAGAATGGCCTGCCTTCCATAAACTATTACTTGGAAGAGGTAACAGTTCCCAATGTTCCCTCTCCTTTTCCCTAGTGTGATATTTAATATTAATAATTGATTTTACATGATTTGAAATCCTCTTGGAGACAACCATTTGGGCATGTTTATGGGAGAATTTCTCAAAATTGGGTTCCCTGAAGTTGGAAGACCCACCACCCTAAATGTAGAGTAGAGTTGTTCCATGAGCTGGGATCCAAGATGAATCAAAAGGAGAAAGTGAACTGAGTACCAGCATTCATCTCTACTTCCTGATTAGGAATGCATGTGACCAGATGCCTCATACTGCTTACAGCATCCTTTTCTCCCATGATGGAACACACCCTTGAACAGTAAACCAAATAGCTCCTTTGTTAAGTATCTGCCTCTGTTTGAATTAGGACAGCTCCCCTTAGGCTCCCATATTTGAATGCTTGCTCCCTAGCTGGTGGAACTATTTGGGAAGTATTAGGAAGTGTGGCCTTGATGGAGCATGTTTGTCAGTGGGTTGGGGGCTTTGGGGTTTCAAAGGTCCATGACAAGCCCAGTTAGCTGCCACTGCCTCCTGCTTGTGGGTCCACCACTGCCTCAGCACCATGCCTCCTCATGCCCTGCAATTTTCCATGTCATCACATTCACAGATTCTAGCCATCCACAATTGTAAACCTCAAGCAAACCATTTATTTTTTAGTTGTCTTAATCATGGAGTTTTATCATAGCAATAGAAAAGTAACTCAGGAAAATGATTTTCTTAGGTACTTTAGCACTACAACTAGAAAAGATATTGATATATGTGAAAATGCACAGTGGTTCAGAAAAGCCAATGACCTTTCTCTACAGCCCCTGACAGGACACTTCCTGTAGCAACTTAAAGTCCAGTACTTACAGATCCTGAGTAGAATTCTACCCACCAGGGCTGAAATTCTGCAGCACAACAGATGCTTTCTGTTTACAAAGTTGTACCATTTTTAGTAGTGTTACTTGTAAGTTTGAGAGCGATTTGGTTTTACTCTTATTTTTTCAACCTCTATTATTGAAAGACACAGAAAGAACATAAGTAGCAAGGAAATTTTCCATATATGAATCACAGCAATGTCTGGTTTCTCACTGGATGCAAAGACAAAATAGCATGGCTATTGCAAGCATAACAAGCATTTTAAAAGAAAGTCAAGGACTATCTTTTTAAAAGATCTTCATAAGAAGCACTCCTTTCACCACAACTTAAACACACTATTAAATGTTGAATAAGCCTGTAAAGAATTATTCGATATAGAAAAATGAATTTTGTGTGCATATTTAGTGTCACTGAAATTAAACGATGAACAATAAAATTAAAAGAAAAAAACTAAATTAACTACTTTAAGCATATTCTGATTTATAAACTAGCTTGTCTACTTAGTAGAACTTCCTGATACATGTTATACTCTAAAAATATTCAATAGAACTAAATATACTAAGATTAGCATTGCATATCTACCCTGAAAGTATTATATATAACACCTGTCTTCTGATATTCTCAAGAACTATTTTATACTTATATTAAAAAGGTACACATTAAAAAAAAAAGAATACTTCCTAATAAAAATCTACCAAGTCTAGTAACTTTTCTAACCATTTTCTGAAAGGTTTCAAACCTTCTCATGGTGGGATTAGAGAAAATTAGGAAGAGGAACACAAAACAAAAACAAAGAAAGTAGGTACACATTTTATAGATGAAATATTAAAGTTGAAGAATGGACAACTAAAAACTTCAGTAAGTGTAGCTCAGAGATTCACAGTAGTAGAGTTGGCAGATTTTTCCATGCACAATGTATTGTGTGTGCATGTGTGTGTGTAGTCTATGTGCACATAGGTGTATACTGAGGTCGGAAGGTATCAGGTGTCCTCTATGATCACTCTCTGTCTCCTTGGCTTAGGTTGGGTTCTCTCATTGAACCTGGAGCTTGAATGGCAGGTAGAAAACCCTAATGACACTCTTGTCTCTCCCCACTGAACTAGAGTCATAGACTTATGAGTTCATACTCAACTTTTGATATGGCTGCTGAATTTTTCATACTTGCACAGCAACTGCTTAGACCATCTCTATTTTTTTTATCTTTTCTGTCATGACACCAAACGGACTACTTTTCTATAAAATAAATTATTTACCAACAATAAAATGAATTATAGCTAATAAAGTTCAAAGTTCCCAGTGTTTAAGGCTTTAATGTATAATTGTAGGTTTTAGAGTCAAGGAAACAAAACTATCTAAAGTAGGATAAAAGGGATGGAAAGATATTTCAGTGTTAAGAGTATATGCTGCTTCTACAGAGGACCTGGAGTCTGATCCCATCACTTATGTATGGTGTCTCACAACTGCCTGGAACTCTAGCTTCTGGCCAACTGGTCACTGTGCTCACACAGACATACCCCTAAGGCACACATATGTACACTTGAGATAAATAAACAAATTAGATAAATCAAATGTCACCAAAATGTGAGGACTTTATTTCCCACATGTCAAGAGAAGAAAGGAATAGAGGCAGTTTCCTATTATCAAACATTCATTTCCAGAAAAGGCCCCAATGACCATCAAGTGTCTACCATATAGATGAGAAAATAATATACAAGTAGTAACGTCTAGGTTTGTACAAGGGCTCACAGAGAGAATTCATGTCCCTGGCCATTAGAGCGGTGCACACCCTTAAAGGACACTATGGCTATATTCACTTATTTCACTGATATTCATTTAACATCATTGAAAGAAGATGAGTTGTTAATTTCAAAAACATTTTGACTTCCCATTTCCATCCTCACTGTCCACCTTGTTCTTTCCTCCAAATTCATGCAGAAAACCAGAGAAAACACTGTTAAAGCATTAATTCTGTTTTCAACTTGACATTGGGCCAGATTCTTACACATATGGAACTTCAATGGGTAATTTTTAATCATTTAATTATACAAATGTTTTCTCTCTGTTGGCTGTTCATCTCAGGGTATGATACAGTAATATAAATTTGATTTGCACAGGGATACATTTTATTTCTCTGTCAACATTCAATCAAGCGTTTAAAAACAAAACTGGTATGCTTAGAGGAAACTGTTTAAAAACTATTGACATCAAGTGGTGCAAAAGGAGAGAGAAATGACAAAAAGAGAGGAAGATCATCATATAATTAATTCCTTCTGCAAAGACTCAAAGGGAGCATGTAATGCCACAAAGACGCAGCTGGAGCCATGGGACGTGTCATCCACAGAAATGTCATCTTCCCTTTGGTAGAAAATACCAGTTGGCTAACATGTAATTATTCACCACTAAAAATAGCTCTTGGGGCAATCATCCTAGCTTGACTTTATTTCTTTGAATGATTATGGTTAGGAATGGTTATTGTGTGTAGTCAACAAGCATTTCTGGGGACATAAACACAAATTGTTGGGTTGCCTTTTCCTACTTTCTGTGCAAGGGCTGTTTCTTTAACCTAAAAGAAATGGCGCTTGAGTGATGTAGACTCGTTGTCTCTGACATAATAGTGTGGTGAAATTCTTAAATGTGAGATGGTTCAGAAAGGGCATTTGCCAGAGGTTAAGTCAGTTCATCTACCACTAACAACAAAATTTGCTATTTCACCCCATTGTTGTCATGAGCCTATCTGTGGAGAACAAGAAGTCAATTAGCTTTGATGTGACAAAGGCATTTTACAGTAAATGGGAATGCTTAAATCATAAACGATTTGGTAGCTGGAAAGATGACTCAGCAGTTGAGAGTACTTGCTGGTCTTCCAAAGGACTTGAATTTGGTTCCTCGTACTCATGTTAGATAGCTCATAACGTTCTGTAACTCCAGGGTATCTGCCACCTTCTTCTGGCCTCCTAGAGAACACCCACATATAGTATGCTCACATATTGGTCAACATATACACATCAATTCAAAAAAATTAAGTCTAAAAATGAATTGAAGAGTGATCACTTATAGAGGAGACTTGGTGTCTTTTTGTCTGTGAATTTGCTATATTTAACAGGAATGTATTAAATAGACTCTAACATAAGCACACATTGCGTGCTACACTTATGTGAATAGTAGGTATACTCCAGATTTTAAAGGAGTTCTTCAAAGTCTTCACGGGCTGAAATGAGAAGCCTGTAAATCACCCCCTACTGCTGGGGAAGGCTAAAATTCACTGGCAGTGCCTAACCAGACTGGTCTCATTCCTACACTCTCAATGTTTAAGGGGACTTCAGACTTGACCTTAAACTACCAAGGTCCTATCATTTCCTTATTCAATAAATTTTGTTAATATATTGAGTTCCAGGTCTAGTGTCGTAAGTCAACAATCTGTAAAAATAATACTTTTATTTTGTGGCTAAGAAAATATCTCAATAGATAAAATGCAAGCCTGAAGACCTGAGTTAGAATCACCATCAACAAAGATACACTTGACATTGACCTGTAGTGTCTACAAAAAGTACACGTGTATATGTATGTTGTTCACACACAAATGCATACCAACACACATTAGAGGCAGAGAGGGAAGGAGAGAGGGAGAGAAGAAAGAAGAGACAGGAAGTTAAAACATCACTCTTACTTGGAGGTAGTGGCTATCAAAACTGAAACAGGTTATTATGACATAATTTGTACATGAGCTATAAAATGACTATTCTTTACTAAGGTGATCTATCGGTTTGCATCCTAGACTCCCTTGTGATTTATTCATCACTGAATAGAACCAAGGCAAGCAAGACACATTATTTTATCCTTACTCTTTCTTCTCCAGCCCTATTTACAAAGCTGCACTCAGTGAGCCCAGCCCTGATGGGAGGAAAGAAATTGGTCTCTCGCAGAAGTATACCACAATACAGAGTCTTTTGCTTTTGCTCAAAAGAAAGAAAGGCACCTAGTTATCTTCTTCACTCAATCCTTTTAATTAATTAGTAGTATTCCAATTACATTGGCCTTCTTCATGAAGTTTGTCTAATAAAATTAATTTCCTAGGAGATCTTGGATAATGAATATGTGGTATACAAATTGTCTATCTCCTAATTAGTGAACAGAATTAAAACACTTAAAATCAATATGATGAGCCCTAATTAATATTCAGTTCTACCTGCATGGTCAAGTTTGCTCCCAGGCGGTAGTCTTAAAATATCATTAAGAACATTATCAACTAGAAAAATGCCTATCATATTGTGATGGTATGTTTTAGCTGTCAACTGAGAACCATCTGGGAGTGAGACTCAAGGAGGGACTGTCTAGATGAGGCTGTCCTGTGGACATGTCCATGGGGATTGTATTGGTTATGTTAGTTAATTGGGAAACATGTAGCCCACTGTGTATAACACTCTTCCCTAGGTTTGGGCTTGGGTCTGTATAAGAGTGAAGGAAGGTAGCTTAGGAGTAGACATACATGCACTAATTATCTCTGCTCTTGAGTCTGGATGACAAGCTACTTCAAGTCCCAATTCCTTGACTTCCCCACATTGATGGGTTATAATTTCAATCATTAGCCAACCTACATTGCCTCTGCTAAGATCATATGTAATTCTGTTTCTGTGAAGAATAAAAAAGTGACATCATATAAAAGATTTCAATAAAGAAGCATAATAATTGAAAACTGCCTCTTATTCAACAAATATTTTTGAATACCAACAAAATGCAAGATAATGGGTAAGATTTGGAAGAACAGAAATAAAGCACAGCCTGGGGGATTTCCCAGAGTGTGTCAGGGAAAAATTGTTCAGACCAGATGTCTGTGGGGATTGTCATGACTGTCTTCTTTGATGTAGAAAAAAAAAACATGGAAGTGGGTGGCACTATTTCCTGATTTTTGCAACCAGGTCTTTTAATAGAGTAGAGGGACCTCGCTGAGGGTGAGTCCCCTGGCACTCATTTCTTTGCCCCTATCTGCGGATGGAATGTGACTAACTGCTCTAAGTTCCTGCCTTGACTTCCTGCACTGATGAACTGTGCCCCAGAAATTTGAGCCAATATAAATTATTTCTCCTTTATGCCACTTTTCATTAGTATATTCTATAAAAATCACAGAAAAGAAACTACAACACATTTTATATAATGTTTATGTATAGGATAATGCTAATTACCGCTGTCTAATAGTTAGGACACATTTCTTATGCTTAATTTGTGCTTTAGAGTTAATGTTAAAATAATAATAATTAGAAAAAAAAACAAGTAAAGAAAATTTCCAACTAGGGAGCTGGAAAGTGACTATGACCTTTTCTAGTTATGCTATGAGCAAATGCTAGAATAAAATGCGAAAAAAAGAAAAGAAAAAGAAAATTAATTTACTTAACAGGTATGTCCAAGCTGTTTTTATAGAAGAAATACAACTATAAATGATGTTATTACATGCATATGAATTCATCACACTGTGGTAAAACAGGCCCACCCATACATTGATGAGAAAATCCTCAACTAACCACCTATTGTGGTTTGGATGTTGCATGCCCCCTGTAGGCTCACATAATGGTGCCAACATTTTGAAAATGTAGACCCACTGGGACAAGTGGTTCCCTGGGGACATTTTTTCAGATTCTACTTCACATTCACTCTCTGCTTCCTAACAACAAATATGATGTCTCCCTCTCCTGCCACACACAGTCTCCACCCTAATGAGATGTATTCCTCTACATCTGATCTGTACTTCAAATTTTCTCCTAAGTTGCCTTTGTTGGGGCATTTTATTATAGCATTGGGAAAGTTAGCTAAGATGTGTATTTGTGAAGATTAATTTGGTTAACTTCCATAGAAACCCACATAGAAGAAGCTTAAGAAAGCCAAGACTCCAGGCTTGAGCCATCACTGATATTTACTCCATATCCATTGTGATTTTCTAATTCAAGGACTAAGGGCATTCTTATTTTATTTTATTTTCTCCATTCTTTCTTGAATAAGAGTCCATTCATTCCCTCACAAAAGTAGACTTATGAAATAGCAGAAGTTTTCTTCCTCTCATGACGTTTTCCTCTGTTTTCTTCTTTGAAATGGGAATGTTTGAAGATGGCATCCTAAGTGGAGGATACCGAAGGCTCTACTCCAGCTCACTATTAGAAGCAGGGAGGCACATGCTGCAGAGCCTTGCACTCCTACTGCCTTCCAAAACTGCCTGCTGCTACACTTCAGTCCAAAGTGTCTTTCCCTCCATTCTCCTGTCATGGTTTAAATTTTCCCATCGTGTGCTTCCACGTCTTTTTTTATGTTTATTGAATGAGTGTGGATGAACATGGGCAGAAATTAGAACAAAAGAGAATGGGAATGTGACAGCTTGGCCAGCTATCCTATCAGTCCAATAGGAAGCATGGCACACATCCAAGTAATCAATCTCTTTTCCAGTACCTGTTCAAGAGTTTCAGTACAAGGAATGTGAAGAGACCAAAGAACCTGGAAACTCCAGTGCTTTTATACTAGACTCAGATTCACGCCTGAAACAGCAAAGCAAATGCAGGAAAGCCTCTAAAAAAGTACCTGGTCTAAGAACAACACAGAAATGCTATTTCTTTTCAGTTTCCTGCCTCCTCTATTTTCAACAGTACAATTCTAGAATGCCAACCTACAGAACCCTTATTTTATTCTCCATCTAGCCAAATCCATCCTTCAATTCTAGGCTTTTAGCCTCAATAGCCAAATGAATGGTCTTATACCAAACACTACTAGTGAATTGAAAAGTGCTAGAGCCATTACAATAACTTCACTTCTTTCCTTGTTTTACTTCCTACACTACCTGTCTCTACTGAGTATGCTCTGTTTCCCCACTCTAATACCCACTAGAATACTTGGCTCATTTTACTTCTTTTCAACTTTTATTGCAATGTGGTTTACCTAGTAAGGTACATATGGCTCTTTCTTAACATCTCTGATACTAATTCACATTCTCATCCATTGTTGGGGCCCATAAAAATGGCTTTGCTTCATCTCAGCTTAAGGTCAGAGAATTGAACTATCCTTACTCTTTCAAGCTTGAAGTCATAAGACCTAAAGGCGTGACTACTGTTTGGTCTTAGTCCTGGATGTCTTATCTAAATAACAAGAGATTTAGTCTAAGGCATGGTTACTAAATGTTTGGAGAATTAACTAAAAACGTCAGTTTCTTCCTTGTGTCATGATAAAAAAGAGTTGTTTTTTTTTTTTTGTCATTTTCCCATTTTTGGTTGAAGTATACAAGAATGTTGAAGAATAAACTTAGCATATTCAGTATTATTGCTCTCCTGACTCTATTCTCTGTTTCTGTGTTTTCCTTAGCATCTTTATCTGCCATTTCTCAATCCATACTCCCTCTCTCAAACATAGACATGGGTTAATACAGACAGGCACCATAAAGACAGGTTCCCACACACAGGTTACTACAATCCATTCTGCAACATCCATATGCATGCCATAGGAAGACTTGCAAATCGATTTTTGTCTATACCTTGGTAAAGTACTGCAGTCTGTGGATTGACAACATCATTGTGCTTTGATTCTTAACTCATCCTCAATACATGGTATAAACAATAATCATGCAAAACCTCCCTAATACTCATGTCCTCACTTACAAGATGAGGAAACAATGTCATTCCCCATTTTGTTGAATTGTCTCATTAAACTAGCTCATTCGTGGGGTTATTATTAAATTTTTGACACATAAGGTGCACCAATACATAGATCACTTTGGTTTGCTACTGGTTTCAACTTCCCTAGAGATGCTTTCCATGACACTTTCATCAGCAAATCCTCCCACGATACCCACAGCAAACTACCCCATAATAGCAGTATGATACGGTACCACCTAATGGCCTTAGAGTACGTGTTATATATGACAATAGTAACAACTTGACCACAGCACTCACTGCTATGCTAGTAACACATGCCAGAAATTTGGGCTATTTCTTGGTGTTTGTTGTGTTCCTGTCTCCAGACTCTATCTTAAGTTAAATAACTTAAGTAAACTCCACATAACATTCAAGGTTAGAACTCTAGCAAAAACCAGAGCTTCATGACTTCAATGACTACTGCCATACCATCTTACCCACCTGCACTCAGAGAGCAGGCCTAACTTATTCTGACTTCAGTGTATACACTTTGTCCACATGGCAGTTCTGATTATAAACTTCAGGGCCTGGCCAGTTAGTGTGATCTCTGATCAAAGTTCATTAATGACCTTTTCCTCTGGTCCAGTTGCTGAGTCAATAGCCAGTTACCTCAAGTAATGGCTTCTGGCTGTGTGATCGTCCCAAGGAGAGGATGTGTGCCAATTAAGAGTGTTTCACACTTGCAAAGAGCTTTGTCCTGCTGAGCTCAGAACAGAGTCAATCCTAGCCTTTCGTGAATACAGAACCCTGCAAAATTAGAGGCCCTTTTAATACTTATTGAAATCAAGTGGAGTTCATATAGCCTGCAGAGAGCTCCTACATCTAGAAGGTAATGATTTCCTTCCCATTCACTTTCATAAGTGACACCCTGAGGCAGGAAGAAATAGCCAAGCACAATTGCAATTTTCTCAGAAGACTTCCACAAGCGAGCAGATCTTCATATTTTCAAACTCTTTCAAAGTTTCATATATGCCTTCTCTTTCTCCTCGCTAATATTTCTGTTTTGGTTGTACTTCTGTTACTCATGAAGTGATGCTTCTGATTCTTCTACACTTCAAGTAACACAATCACGACAACTGCATCTATGGATGAGTTTTCTAAATTGGATGGATTTTATGCCTAAATATTTAAGGCTTATGACATTTCACAGCAACAAACATTATGGGAAAATAATGGTACACACAAAGCCAAGAACAGAGTAAGAGGGATCAAGGACAGCAATGCCATCTCCATTCCTCAAACCCTTAAAGTATTTCCTAGAGCTCTCTGTCATTCTATGGAATTGACAGGGATTTTGGAGAGTAACAGAATATTACATAATGAGCCATACACTGTTTCGTTGTCAGATGTTCTAATGTATGTAGGTAAAAATCCTTCCTCATATTCTCCCTCCATTGATAGTCAAGAAAGGCAAAATATATAGTAGGTTTTAAAGAGTTCTTAAAATATTATTAATATTTCATGTAACACTTTAATATTTTTGACTAGAATAACAATGTTTTAATAAAGCTTAATCATTGATAGAGGAAAATGATACATATTTATATATAATTTAAATAATCTGGAAAGAGTTGTGATGTAAATCAGTTAACGAAGGTAAAATAACTGGAAATCATTAAGGGGAGAAAATGGATATTCAATGACTTAAAGATAATATCAAACCCATTAATTCTAAGCATTTCATAAAATGGCTGAGAAACACTTAAGGAAATGTTCAATTTCCTTAGCCATCATGGAAATGCAAATGAAAAGATTCCATCTTAACCTGTCTGAATGACCAAGATCAACACCACAGGCAACAACTCATGCTGTAAGGGATTTAGAGTAGGGGAAACACTCCTCCATTGCTGGTTGGAGTAGAACTTGTATAGCCACTTTAGATGTCAGTGTGGTGGTTCTTCAGAAAACTGATAATCAACCTACCACAAGACCCAGCTACAACAGTCTTGGGCATATACCCAAATGATGCTCAATAATATCACATGGACACTTGCTCAACTATGTTCACAACATCTTTCTTTATTTGTAATAGCCAGAACTTGGGAAAAACCTAGATGTTCCTGTACCAAGGAATGGATAGGGAAAATGAGGTACACTTACACAATGAAGTATTATTACTCAGCTGCTAAAAGCAAGGACACCAGGACATTTGAAGGCAAATGGATGGAACTAGGAAAAAAATCATCTTTAGTGGGGTAACCCAACCAAGATAGACAAACATGGTTTGTACTCATAAGTGGAGAAGCCTGATGTAGGGGAATCTCCCTGAAATTTATGGGAAGGACTCTAGTTTAGACTCCTAGTGGATAAATAGCTTGAACTGGCCATCTTCTGTGACCATATTGGCCTGGCCCAATTGTCATGAGAAGCACCATCCAGCAACTGATGGAAGCAGATGCAGAGACTTATAACCAAACATTAGGTGGTATTTGGCAATCCTGTAGAGGAGGAAGAGAAAGGAGTATAGGAGCCCAAGGATTAAGGTTATTATGAAAAGGCACATAAATCAACTAATCTAGGCTTATAGGAGCTCAAAGAGATAGAACCAACAACCAGAGACATGCACACATGACACTGACCTAGGCAAGCTATATATGTGTTACAGTTGTGTAGCTTGGTCCTCTTATGGGACGTGTATCAGAAAGAACAGGGGCTGTCTCTAACTATTTTACTGGCTTTTGGAACCCTACACCTCGTACTGGATAGCCTTGCAGCCTTAAAACATGGGGTGGTCCTTAGTCTTACTGCAACGTGTTATGCTATACTTTATTGATACTCATAGGAGACTGCCCTTTCCTGGATGGTAACAAAGAAGGAGGGGATTGGAGAGTAGGAGAGAGGAATTGGGGGAGAATTACTTGGAGGGGAGGGTGGGGAAGGCTTTGGCTAGTATGTAAAATAAACAGATAAATTTAAAATTCAGCAATTCAAAAAAGTTAGCAAATTTTTCCCATCTGTGCCTTCATCAAGATCACTTCTGTTTGGTGGAAATACATGCACACAATAAGGAAAGTATTTAACATAAAGATTTCAGCTTGAAAATGGAGCTTGGAACCTCAATGTACAATTGTATGCCCTTCCCTGTGTACTTGTTTGAAAGCACCTGTATGACACATTTCTGGACCTAGCCATGAAGTGTTTCCAGAGAAGTTTAACTGAGACCGGAACACTGTCTGTCAATGTGCTTAGCACCGCCTGATAGAATTGGGGCCTAGAATGTATAAAGTGGTCAAAGAGGAAAACATGCATCCCCCCTTTTTCTGTTTCCTGAGCTAGTGAAATGTAAGGCTGCAGCCACTTGTTCCCACCACAAACAAGAGCTGGTCCAGTCTTCAGTGCCTTCCCAACCTCAAAAGACTACATCTCCTAGAATCTAGCCCCAAATTAACATCTTGCCTTGAATTTCATATCCTCTGGTATTATGGTTTAAATGTGAAATATCCCCCATAGGCTCACATGTATGAACATTTGGTCCCCACTTGGTGGCACTGTTAGAAGTGGTTATTGAAACTTTGATGGAGGAATTGCATAGCTGGGGGCAAACCGTGGGGAAATTGCAGCCTATACTCACTCTTTCCTGCTCTCGCTCCCTGCCTCCCCCCTCTGTGTCTCTCCCTCAGCTTCCTTTGTTTGGGTGAAAAAAAAAAAGGATCAGATGGCCTCAACTTTAGATTCTTGGCCTCCTCTGCAATGTTGGGTCCTATTAATTTGAAAATGCAACCCAAAAGGAAACTTTTCTTCCTTCCTTAGTTTGCTACTTGTGAGGGGATTTTATCACAGCTTTAGAAAAGTAGGTAAGCCATCAGGTCACAGAAGCAAAATGACTGACCATGATGTGGATACAAATAAAGCAACACTGTGGAATACATTAAAAGTGTAAATTAATCATATTTTATGAAGACTGACAACAGAAGGACCCTGTGAGTCTAATATGACAGCAAAAGTATCAACTCAGAAACACTTTCATAACTGTAATCTTCAATGATTTAATAAAGGTATTGAATTGACTCAATAGTAAAGAGCATCCTACTTTTCAGACAGAAAAAGACATGGGTTTAAGAAACTCAAAGTCATGTGGTTCACTCATCTCAGCTATAATTCTACTGCTGATTAGGACGACCACATAGTACTTAGGGATGAAGCTCTCACACCCTCACACCTGACTGCTTTCCAGGTAGCACTGTAGGAAACCACAACAAGCCATGTTAATCATACCCATCATATGTGTAAAGGCTTGGTATCAATGGCTCTATCTTGATTTTTCTACTTTTGTTCATACTAGGGGAAACAGATAGGGAAAGACTCCAGGATGCATTCCTAGATTAAAACTGCCTTCCCTGGCACATTTGATACTTTTACTAAGAATTGAATAGGGTTGAGTATGCCAGGCTTTGACATAGCACAGCCTTTGCTCAGTGTATATGCTTCGTTCTCTAGCCCCATCCTCCTCCTTACCCTCTGTGCCCCATGGCTACATTACACCACTCACAATCAAGCATGCAGTCCTTCATGATCAACGGCTGTTTCTCTGATATATTCTACAATCATCAAGGAGTGTAGATGCAGGACCTTTAAGTAAATATATGTGAAATTCAAGAGATAAGTGTTCCCAAGTCTAGAAACAAGATCTCAATTCTGTCATTTGGAACAGATAAAGTAAGAAAAACAATCACAAGATGATATTTTTGATAGGATATTTCAGTTAAACATGTATATGTCTTGCAAATGAATGATTTTTCTTTCTCAAAAGGGAAGATCTTCATATTAAAAGTAGTTTAAAAGGGTGGAGAGACGACTCAGTGGTTAAAATCAAATACTTATTTCCCTTTTTAACCCAAGTTGGATTCCCACCATGTCAGGCAGCTCACAACTGCCTATAACTCTAGCTCCAGGGATTCCAATACCCTCTTCAACCCTCCACTGGCCCTTACACTCACATACCAAACCACACACACACACACACACACACACACACACACACACACAGAGAGAGAGAGAGAGAGAGAGAGAAAGAGAGAGAGAGAGAGAGAGAGAGAGAGAGAGAGCAATTTTAAAATTAAATAAACCCTAGCTGAAGAAATGATTCAATGGATAAGAGCTCTTGCAGAAGTCTTGGGTTTAATTCCCCAGCACTCACATGGTAGCTCACAACAATCTGGTACTCAAGTTCCCTGAGATTCATGGTTCCCTTTTGGCCTCCTTTGGTACCAGGCATGTTCTTGGTACACAGACACAAATACAGAAAAAACACTCATACATATAAAAATAAATAATACCATTAAACATGTGTCTAAAAATAAAATAATCTTTTCAAATTTTTAAACTATTTTGGAGTGGTACTGTCCTCGAATAAGGCATTGGGAAGTGTCTCCTATAGCTGTTTCCTTTTGTGTGTGAGTGTGTGTGTGTGTGTGTGTGTGTGTGTGTGTGTGTGTGTGTTATAAAAATGATGGATTTACAAGGGTTACAAGAGTTAACATGGAGAGAAAACAGTTTTTTGATTTTGAAGATGTAGAGCCGTGAAGTGCCATGCCTTAAAGTGGCACTGGCTTCCGCCTTACACCTTCCCATTGGTGAGGGCTCTCTGGTGTAAACAAGCCCTTATTTGGTTAAGTCTGTTCAGCCTGTCTGCTTCCATGTTAGAGTAGCCTATCTGCAGGGTCCACGTAGCTCACTGGGGTTGGTTAGATCAAGGGTATTTAATTAAGCCTGTGCAGGGGCCTCCCTGGGTCTCTCACAGGTCAGAGGAAACATGTTTCAAGGATCCTGATTAAAACTCCATGAAGAAGATCTTCCTGGAGTTGCATCTTCCTTGCTGGCAGGGGTAGGCGCGTACAAGAAGAGTAATCAGCTCTCCATTGAATAAAAGCAAAAATTAGAGATTTCTCAGACATTGTATGATGTGAGGTGTCAGAAAAATAAACACAAAGCACAACTCTTTGACCTGATAAACTGCACAAGTAAGACATCAGGTTTGATGTCAAGAACCATTTTCTATTAAAGTCATCTTTCCAGTTTTCTTTCTCTTTAAATTATAATTTCATACATTACTTATTATTAGTGTGCTGCATAATGTGGAATTGTATGCTACAGTGTACACGTTGATGCCAGCTGAATAACATTGTAGATTTGTTTCTCCATTTTCATCTTTATTTAAATTCTGGGGAGAAAACTCAGGTTACAATGGTTGCATCGCAGGTAGCTTTCTGACTGGGCCATCTTGGCAGCCACTTTCTCTTGATCCTTTTCTCTCCTAAAACACAGAAAGAGGCCTTCTGTGAAGTTCCCTTACCAATGTAGCACTGAACCCATTAATGAGGAACTACCTTCAACTGTCTTCAATCTCACAGAAACTTCATTCATCAAGGATGTGTATGTGCATACATGTGTTTGTATGTTCACATATATGCATCACCACATTTGTCTGTACATGGGTATGTGTTTGTGTGTAGGAAAAAGATCAACCTACAGCTGTCATTTCTTAATTGTTATCCAGCTTGACTTTCATTGCCCTGGAACCACCTAGCAGGCTAGGTTGGTTGGCCAGTGAGCTGTGGGATCTTCTTGTCTCTGCCTCCCCACTCCCCAGTGTTGAAATTACAACTGTGCACTATCATGTCTGATGTTTTATATGTATTTTGGAAGTCAAACTCACTCAGGACCTAAAGTTTACAAAACAAGCCTTTGCTAAGCTATCCCATAGGTTCTCATAAGGAAGATTAAAGTCATATCACAGTGGAAGACACTGAAAATAAAGATAGTGGCCCTAAGGATCTTTGTCCTAGCATCACTGTCTATCCTCTGGGCTCATTATGTCCCATGAAAGTAATTTATGACTGTATAAAGTTTCCAACAACTTATCTGGTTTTCCTCACCATTGTAGAGTGTTTTCAAATATAAACCATATGATCTCTCACTGGATTTCATATTTGGTATAGCTATGGAATACATGATAATTTAAGAAATTTACACACTTTTCATCTGATAATTTGGCTATGATCAGTAAGTTATTCAGAGATAGTAAATAAATTTTCAAAGGAGAAATCTAAACTCTCCTTCAAAGTAGAAATGTATTCTGTCTGCATCTGTACATGCAAAACCTGCCATTGTTTCCTCAGCTTGGAACACCCACAGAATAGGCCTCTGTGGGGTGGGGGTAGGGAGGTGACTCATCCTCAGCCCTGTGCCCTGCCTGCTGCTTTGAGACATGCTACATGCCTATCAGATATGTTATTGGAATTGCTTCCTAGAACTCTATCTTGCCATTTCCTGTGTGGGCATACACATGCATGAATACAGGTTCCTGTAGAAGCCAGAAGGTGACAGATGCCTTGGATCTGGAGTCATGGGCAGTTGAGAGTCACCACATGGGTGGTAAGAAATGAGCTCTGGTCCTCTGGAAGCATAGTCCATGCTCTTAACTACTGAGCCATCTCTCTAGACCATCTACTTCAGCATTAAATTAAGCTATAATCCTTTGTTCATCTTCCATAAAATGGGACAATGCTGTCCCCAAAACCAGAAATTCAATAAATATATATTTAGTCAAAACTAGAAAGGAAAACTGCAACTGTCCCATATACATTTTAGAGAGGAAAGCTCTGTGTTCCTGATGCATCTTCTACTGATAATAATCCAAACTCCAGCTTCTGCTTTAGTATGAAAGTACAGAAATGCTTATAAAATCATTTTGATTTTTGCAATGCCTCTGACAATGCTTCTCACCAATGGGTGCTATCAGTTTACTTGATCCTATTTTCACTCTAACGAAGCTGCGAATACTTCATGCTGGTGGGACAGTTTTCTAATCTTTTCCTGGTAGATACAGTAAAATGTGAATTTCTAAAATTCTGGGGGAAGATTGCCATTGCTATGCAATCTGTTCTTGGAAAATCATTTCCGTGGATGTTAGAATTCAAACAACTGTAAGTTAGTATTTGGCAAAGCTAGCTTTAAGTAGCTGATAAAATTAATGAAAATAGCAGGTTTAGCACACAAAATAATATTGCCACATGAAGATAGCTCTTCGAAACATTCCAGAAGACTGTCAAATTTTATTCAAATATTTAATTTTTGTTTATATCTTTGTGCCTGGATGTGGACATGGCCCTGTGTGTATAGGTTCTGACAGGGGCCAGAAGAGATAGTCAGATCTCCAGGACCTGGAACTAAACATGGTAGTTAGCTGGTCAGCATGGGTTCAGGGACTTTGATTCTCTGCAAAAGTACTAAATACTCTTGAATGGCAACCCATTTCTCTAGAGCCATAAAACAATGCTTTAAAAATAGTTTTAAAGAGATGGGAGATGGCTAAGTTGGCAAAGTGTCTTGGACTTATGACTACCTGAGTTTGATACCTAAAACTACAAGTCACTGTGGTGTTTGTAATCCTTCTTGGAGGCAGAGGCAAGCAGATACCTTGGCTCACTGGCAGACAGTCCAGCCTGCACTGTTAGCTCCAAGCCAGTTAAATGACATCTCCACAAAATACTATGGATAGAAACTGCATGTTCTTTCTCAAATGAGCTTTCTCCCTGTGATGGCTTTAATTAATATTTCTTGATTTTCCTTGAGCAAACACAACTCAAATTACTGTTTTAATTTGGACACTGCCCCAAATTAGCCACAGGAAATGGAGAGTAAGTTCTATACAGTGAGGTGTTTGACATATTTATCAAGCATAACTCGTTGAAAGAAGATAAGATGGTAAACATAAAACAATGCTAAAACTTATACTGTAACCCATGTATGCTGTGACAAGACTTCACATGTTCCTTAAACCCTAGGGATTTCCCAAAGGACCCAGAGGCTGCCAAGAAGGAAAGTGGGGGACCCGTGGTACATTCCAGACAGCGTGCCAGTAGACTCAAAGCTTTACTCAACCCTCACTCTCATCCTCTCTCTCTCTCTCTCTCTCTCTATCTATCTATCTATCTATCTATCTCTATCTCTCTCTATCTCTCCATCCTTCCTCCCCCTCTTTCTTTCCCTTTCTCCCACCCTCCTTTCTCTCTTCATCCTTTGCTCTGCCCCCTCCCTTTCATTTGTTGACTCACTTATAACAAGAGATAGAAATCCAACATTGTGATGAATTAAGCAAAAGCTTCAATAATGATTGCTGACAGTATTCCGTCATAAGGACTAAACACAGGGAGTGTCCAAATCATCAATTTTTTCCAATTATTTCATGTTGCTTAGAATAAATTAGGTTTATATTCAAAATTACATACTGGGTGGAAAAAGAACTATAATATGGGCATTTTAATTTTCTAAATTGTTTTCAAATTTTAAGTCTTGAGGTTCTAATACAAAATTTTAATGACAAATACATTTTTGTCCATTTGAATTTTTATAGAGTATTAATTTTTGGTTTCAAAAATATTGAAGTCAGTTATATTATTGACAATAAAAAATCTCATGTGTAATGTCAAATAAACATAAGTATATATTACAAAAAGACAAACCAACTTTGATTAGTGCTTTTTCTATGAATAATCATTATCATTTTGAGGGAGAAAGTTGAACTGACATCCCCCTTTCAATTTCCATCAGAGATTCAGAGTCTTATTCATCGTGGGGAATCACTAAGGACATATTTTGTGGGCTGGTGTGATGGCTCAGTGGGTAAAAGTGTTTACCATCAAATATGATATCCCAGTTATTAATTGAAATATATCTGAATTGGAAATAAAGGGAAAAAGACAGTCTATAGAGAAATACCACTGCAGTATAGGTATAGAAGGTATTTGAGGTTGAACTTAGGATTAGTTTTATTGGAGAGAAGGAAAGTAAACAATTCAAAGGGAATTGTGGAATTTCTCAAGAGATAGATAGGGCACACTGTGGTGAATATAGAAGGGTGGGAGGGAAAGACCAATCTGAAAGCTTTGTAGGTACTTTGGGGAAAACTACAAACAAATGATTATCCTCTCAATCATGTAGGTGATGATATGACCGCATGGAGTTTGGGTACATGTGAACCAGAGGAACCAACTGAAAACTCTAACCAGCATCTAGAACCATGATGCTTCCCCTCAGACAGGCTCACTTACTCCCTCCACCTGAGAGATGCATGGCTTTAAAAAGTGACAGAGCTGAAATGCCCAAGATGTGATGCCACTCAAGAGCAGGCACTGGCCTCCACAAGGTCGCATTCACATTTGTAAATAAATAGTCTCATCATTTTCAATCCTTCACTGTAAGAGGATCTTGGGGTAACGTAAAAGCTGAGGAATACATCATAAAAGCAAAATATTTCATCATGCCATGGAGTTACAAAAGACAGATTAAAGGATTAGTGGTGCGATAAATGGCAGCGATCAAGCAAATGGTCTAACTCCAAGGAAGAACGGGTGTATGCGTAAACAATGAATTGGTACATTTTGTTGTGCAAATGCAACATCAACAGAGAAAAGATACGTGCAAAGGATCTGCATTGAATGCTATTTGTAAAGACATGGCATTGGTGACATGTTAATGGCTTAGGTATACAACTCTTGTAATGAGTGTTTCAGCTCATTAAACCGACATGGGTATTGACAGCATCATGCTCATGGCTAGGTGTTACAGATTAGAAGTGGGGAAGGAGATCAGTTTTTAATGATTTATTAACGACTCTTGTTCCTGGTTAAAGCAATGAGAGAAAAGAGCTGTCTCCTATCAGTTTTCTCCATCCATCCCTCTCTCACCCACCCTCACCTTGGGAAGGAGAATCAGAAGGTACTCTGTGAAATTTTCCCTAAAGCTGAATTATTTACCTAAACCAAAGCATAGCTAAACTGGTAGGTGAAAGCAACTTTTCTGTAGATATGGAAATTACATGGCAAACTCTTAGGACTCAGGTTGTATGGGGCTATTGCCTCTTACAGTACATGTAAGTTATATAGGAAGCTATATGGCTCAGTAACTAAAGTCACTCTTTACAAGAATGAGGACCTGAATTTGGATGGCAAGCACCCATGTAAGAGCTGAAAATGTCTGCACATGATTGTAATTACAATGCAGGAGGATACCTAGATCTTGGTGGCCAGCCAGTTTACCTGAATTGGGAAGCCTCGGGTTCAGTGACAGACCCTGTCTCATAAAATAGAAAATGACTGAAGATTTCTGATGTTGACCTCTGGCTTCAATGTACAAGTTCACAATGCACATTCTCATGTACCTAAATGCACACGGTGACACCAATATACACACACGATAGATAGATACATAGACAGATAGATAGATAGATATAGATAGACAGACAGACAGATGATAGGTAGATAGATAGGTAGATAATACGTAGGTAGGTAGGTAGATAGATAGATAGCTAAACAAATAATTTCATTAAATAAAGAATCATCATCACAGAATCACTCAAAATGATTTCATCTGCTAGCAGGGGTTGAGAAATCCTTCCTTTCTCTCATAGTCTAATTTAAAGCTGGGAAAAACTTCCCTTGAAAGCAATGCCTCAGTTCAGTCTGCAGAGATGGCTGATTGGTTAAGAGTATGAACTGCTTTGCAAAGGGCTCAAGTTTTGTTCTTGGATCCACATCTTTAAATTTTAATTTATTTACTTTTATTAGTCTATGATAATGGTATAAGATAAAGAACTTCATTAGCATTTTATATGTTTATATAATATGCTGTGATTATGTTTGCCCACATCACCCTCCCTGCCCTGAGTTTCCAAGGCGGTTTCTGAAACAGCCCTCCTTTTATATCATATCTCATTGAAAACTCCTCAAACCTGCAGCCCTGCATCTGCTGTTCATAACAGACTGCCTACAAATTCTAGACCTTAGCTGTAAACCTCAAAGAACCCTTTGTTTAGCACATCTCCCCCCAAAAAATGCTACTTCTTATCACTGCTCCTATTAGATTGTTTCTATGTTTTAGCTGTTGAACTCATATCCTTTCATGAAACATGATTTGTAAGATATTAGAAGTCATTCATACACAGGTAATGGAGACATGTGTGTAACAGATGCATACATATATTTCACACCTGATCACTTAATGGGAGAGTTCACAACAACAGTCTGGCAAAATGAAAACATAAATAAAATATCCTATGTTGAACTTCTGAAACTCCTTAAAATGATCATTGTCCATTGGAAACAGTGCTAACTAACATTTAAGTCACAAAAGTACTTGTATGTCCGTAGAGAGTTATGACATGAGTGATCATTTAAAACAAAATAGTCCAGAGCTAAAGTAGTGTCTTAGTGGTTGAATCTACATGCTGCTCTTAAGGACCAGAAATATTTTCCCAAATACCTGCCACATCAAATGAAAATCAATAATTTGTAATTCCATCTCCAGTAGACTTTAGTGTTACTAGCTTAGGACATACACACACCAACATACATGCACTGGAGCACACACACACACACGCACACACACACACACACACACACACACACACACACACACACACACACGGAGAGAGACAGAGACAAAGAGAGAGAGACAGAGAGAGACTTTAACATACATTATAATAAAAATAGTGTAAAAATTTGAGGTCATTAACTTATTTCATTCCTTTTAATAAACTCCTTGGGTGTAGGAAAGAATTGGTGAGAATTCTGCGAGTGGCCACAAAGGACGATAAAACAGTAAGTGTTGATGATTTCTACCACACTTCCCTTTCAACAGAGACAATGAGAAACTTAGAATGAACAGATCTGCTTCAGTCTGTGCCTCAAATATAGCCTACTGTGCTGTTTCACCCAGATTTGAATAATTCTAAAATGAAGAAAACTGCAGCTATATGACATATTATCCCAGCAAACACTGTACACACAGAGACTAAAAATGAGCTCCAGGGAGGAAGGGAAGATTCCCTAGGTAGACATTCTAGTACTGAGCACAAGTCCCCTGGATTCTGCTGTAATACAAAGCTCCCATTCCACACTCAGTTTTAAAGGTTTGCTCTGCGTTCATTGTGTTTCAGAATCCTTGTGTAAGTTGGTCAAAGCTACACTTTTCCTACATTATACTTCAAGTACATAATGCTACATCTCAAGGTAATTTTCTGTTCCTGACATACCTTTCCCTTATTATTCTGGTCCTTGAGTTTGTATTTGATCACAGGTACTATGCTCATTAAGAGAGAATACATGAACTTATATTCCCATTCCGCTTCCTTCCAATCCTGTGGCCTTGACCACATTCCTCTTTTGCTTTAAACTGCGGGTCTTTGTTTAAAAAATGAGCATGTTTGTACTCAAACTCAGAGAATTTTGCACATTATCTTTGACAAATTAAATATGCAGGAAGTGGTGCCTGGCTAGCAGGGAGGTCCCCAAAGCATAACTTCAGTTGTCAGAATCATAATAATGACCCAATGAAGGAAGATGGTACACCTTCCTTTTTCCACATTCTCGTAGTACCATGCAAATATTAACAGTGTTGTCTTTCTCATTGCAAGCACACAGGTAATCTAGGCAGAAAGAATGGGAATGGGTGTGTTAGATCTCACCTGTGGGCACTCCTTTGAACATACATGAAGAAAATAAAACCTGTGAATATGACAGAATGTTCCACATGACTAAATGCTTGGCTTTAAATGATTAAACCACAGATTGTGTCAATTACTGAATGGTAAACAATGTTGTCTCAGGTTATTTGTTTCAGCTAACAATCTCAGAATGCACGTATTAATCAAATATAAACTTGAGGTCTGAAATATTTGACTCTACGTTATTCAGAGGTCTCAATGGACCATTGAAATTGACAAAATGAACTGATTAAGTAAAGGTAGCACTTTAGAGATATATACACACATACATGCACAGAAAGAGGGAAACATGACATCAAGTAAACTGAATTAAAAGAGTAATATGAGCTACCAAGGCCATGGTAATGTCCAGTTCTGATCTTCTGCTGAGGGTAATATCTGAATCAACACTCAAGGCCAATAGGATGAATGAAAAGGAAAAGGTTTTGAAAAAAACAGACTTTTCTTTACTTTTTTTTTTTCATTGATTTAGGATGGTTGCTGTGGGGACAAATGCCTCAGGAGTGAGAGGAGGCTATGGAGGACCTAGGGGATGATCAAGATTGGGTTCCATGTTGTAAATTTCCCAAGCAATTAATAGAGAATTATGTTATAAAAAAAGAGTGATATGGAAACATTTCATATATATGAAGAAATTTAAAGTTATGACTGGTTGCAAAGACTTCCTCTTTGCATAAATGATAAGCTTTTCTCAAGATCATTTAAATATAGTCAGAGAGAAGCATTCTAGTAACAATTCAAACAATTCCAAAAATCTCTCCTTTTTATTATCTACCTTCCCCTTATGTTTCTTTAAGCTGGTAGGGTTTTAAGTTATAGGTAGTATCTAACATCAGCATAGGTCATAGTACTTCCATGGACTCACAGGAGACATTGTCCCTTCTCCCACCACTGCTCTCCAGCGCTGGCCAAAGAAGACCCCACTTCTAACCAGACATGGTTACTGCCTGTGGATCTTGTCAAGGTAATAGATTCCTTGCTGAGTCCCATTTACTCTTTTAAACAGTAAATATAATGCTGTTCTTATTTTCCAAACAAGGATTTTCTAAGAACATCAAGTAAATACCATACATGGAAATGTTCTAGAAATACAGAAAGACATGTAAATTCTGATACACTGTAAACTTTTAGGTAGATATTCATCACCAGAACCTCCTATGTTAATTTGGCAACAATCTAGCTAACAGTCATCAGCCAAACTTCAGCCCTGTTTGAGTTAAAATTATAATCTAATCAAAGCATCAACATCATGAGAATCAGTGTGTAACAGTTAAAATAAAATAATATTGTGCTGAACCAAATTGCAAAATATATTCAGTTTCTATTTCCACCACATAGCGTGGTCATTTTAGCTAGTCTTATACAGCAAGATAGTTACTATGGATATGTTCCTACATCCTTGTTCTTCTCCCAGAATTCTCTCTTTCATGCACTGAGCACATCTGACCTCTATACCAGTTCTCAAATTACAACCCTTCTACAAAGACTGCTAATTGTTCTTTATTTCTCTAATATATCCTTCTAGTTCTAAGATCTGTTTGTAAAAGTATCCTCCACATTTATCACTTAACTTCTGTCTACTTGCTTCAGATCAATAGGTTCACACAGTGTCTTTTCTATGGGTCTGTATGTGGGTAGATACACATGAATGCAGGTTCCTACAGAGTCCAGAAAAGAGAGCTCTGTCCCTGGGAACTAGAGTTGCAAGTGGTTATGGACAACCCAACATGAATGCTGGGAAGCAAACTAAGCTTCTCTGCCAGAGCAAGACTAAGTGTTCTTAATTGCTCTGCCATCTCTTCGGTCTACATGTTCATGTAGCTGATACATTTTCTAAGAATCCTCATTACATTTAATTGATCTCATCCATGACACATGAATGTATGATTCATAATCATTGGCAGATATGTGAAGACATAGGCAAATGAAAGGAAGTCAGAGAGAATAAGGAAAGTTGTCCAGTGTCCCATGCTATAATGGACAGAGAACAGAGAGCATGAAGAGTACAATGAAGCATATTTTGAATTTAGAGGGAAATAAATTTCATCAAACCTCATCAGAACTCAGATGGGACAGTTCCCACAATTCTTCATGTATTTCTACTTTCTGCCCTGCTCACCTTTCAGACTAGTCATTTCATTTTAAAAAGCCTAAGACATATCAGAATATATGGTGCATGACTTGAAAAGAATCTTTATATTCACAGTTTTATTGAGTGAAGGGAGAATGTTTATTTCTATTTATATACTTGGATAAAGAAAAAGTCTTGGCCGTGTACCATAGATACACACTGGATAAATACAAAGAACGGGCAGATGTGTAAATGGATAGGTAAAAATAGAGACATTGGGCTCAACACATCTACAACTACACAGTTTCAGTAGGGAACCCAGTTATTGCACCAACAAAGTGTAAACCAGGCACGCTCGTGCAGAACAACACAGGAATTCATGGACATGATTTACTACACTGAAAACCTTTCTATGTCAACAGATTCTAAATCAGGCACCCAGCTACAAATCAACAAATTCTCTGTCTAAACACTCCCTTGCCATCCTGTTTAAGCAAGCTGACTTTTATTTCTTATTTCATTAATTATCAAAATACAATGTTCTATTTCAAGAAACACAAGGAAGGGAACGTGGAGCTCCCCTGAAGCTAAGTTTACGTTTCCAGTTCCCCTTAAGCTCTTCAATCATTTCACCTCTAAATCACGCAAATGCCTGTTTTCTTCCTGAGTGCTTTTTTTTTTTTAACTGAAATGTGAACAGTATATTTTATGAGTAAATTCTTTCATATTCTCTCTTGGTGTTTAGTATAAACATTGTTATTTTAAGATAAACTGGATTCGTTAAAATATTCACGTTACGAAAACTATTTAGATTTGAATTTCAAACAAAGGTTTGACTCTTTGCAGCTAATGTGGAAGATGACTTGGGCGTGAGGTTTTGTTGTAGATGATTATATTTGTCATTTCAAGCAGTTTAAGCCAAAATTTAACAAATAATAAGGCAATAAAGCGCTTCTAGATGTTTGAGAATTGTAAATGTGCTAGCCCTTTACTAGTCTTGCTAATAATTTGTTTACTGGCTTAGGAAAGTACTTTGCCACACATTGCTCTAAGGAGGAAACTAAGTCATGAGAAGAGTTCCATAGATCCCTAACCTGATTTTCAACTTTCTGTGCTGGGATTCAGCAACTGTGGGTAGCATCATTTCCACAGTTCTCCATTTTTGTCAAAGAAGGCAGCGCATATAGAGTCAGAGACAAGAAGAGGGCATTGGATCTCCCTGAAGCTGGAGTTGTAAGCAATCACAAGCTGCTTGATGTGGGTGTTCCAAGAACACTGGGCACTTTTAACTACTGAATCAACTCTTCAGCCTTGAAGCTTTGTTTTTATACTTCTGATAAGATCCATGGCTCTCATAAAAAATAATTCACTTTCCATCCCTCTTTTAAAACTTTTGTTATCCATATGTATGTACTTGTGGGTCTGTATGCCATGACACATATGTGACGATCAGGGGACAAGCTATAGGAGTCAGATCTCTCCTTCCACAATGTGGATCCTGGCATTGAACTCAGGTTTGTTGGCAAGCATCTTTGCATACTTGTCGGTCCTTGACTCTTATTTTATACTTATCTCTAAATGTTTTTTTAAGAATAAACAAGTTTCATGAATAAGAACAAAATCATTCTTTGACTAGGTGAATCTACTTACATTAAAATTTGAATTCTAGCAACTCCCTGTTTGTTAAAATATAATGGCATAATTATTGAAAATGAGGCTAGTATGGATTAAATAAATAAATAAATAAATAAATAAATAAATAAATAAATAAATAAATAAAAGCAGCAACTCCCAGTCATGGTATCAGAATCTGATTCAGTATTTGTCACATTCTGTTCTGGTATTTGCATGAATAAATAGGTGAATGTATAGAATAAAATTGTGAAGAATGTGTACATACTTGTGTATAGTGGGTTTTCATTCAATATTTTATTGTAAGCTTCTTCTAGTGTTCTTGCTTTTTTCAAATGATTATTTTTTACTGTCCAACATTCAGTTAAATATTTGTAAAATTACTTAGCATATGTTTAAGTTTGTATGTGTAAATCTATCCACTATTTTTGTCTTTATAAATTATACTGCATAAAATTGATACAATCTCCAAAGACATCAAGATATCAACTCACCTTTGCTCCATGTTAATATCAGCATGATTGATAATTATAAAAACTACAGCTTCATGGATTTGGAGGTGAAAATTGGGGCGGGATATGGTCATAATATTTTGTATACCTGTGTTAAATTCTTAGAGAATAGATAAAATAGATGTAATAAAAATGCTTGAACTTAAACCTAAGAATAGAAATGAAAGAATGCTTAAGAAGATAAAAGCAGAGGTCAAAGATGATAATTCAACTAAGTGAAGTTAAAAGGGGGACAGTAATGATCAACGGCTTCTATAACTCTACCAAGTTATGGTGACAAACTAAAGTCTGAGACCGGTAAAGTCATTCAACATAGACAAACAACAGCAGTGAAAATATATTTGCTTGCTTTTCCCAGTGCTGAGATCTCTAATCATAGCAAATATTGGTGTTTCTTAGATTAATGTCCTTCATTTTTCATAAAAGTGATAACCATTACTTTGCCATCCTGGGAGAGAAGCTGCAAAGGAGATTTATAAAGAAATATCAGATCTCCAGAACAACTCTAGAGACAGGACTACAAGCCCCCCCCCCATAAGATCTGTGAGGCTGCAGCCCTTCCAGATACAACTATTTCTGTATCAGAGAATTTAGTCATAATGATTAAGCATGTAATTCCAGTACCTGAGACGCCAAGACAGGAAATTTACTATGAGTTTAAAGCCACTTTGGGCTATAGAGCTCATTAGAGCTGGAGAATGTGTGTGTGTGAATGTGAATGTGTGTGTGTGTGTGTGTGTGTGTGTGTATGTGTGTGTGTGTGTGTGTGTGTGTGTGTGTGTGTGTTGTGAGGGAGTGTTCTACTTCCTTCTGTTGTATTCAACACATGTTGGAAAGCAACTTAGGAGAGGAAAGAGTTTATTTGGCTTACACTTCCAGGTCAGAGAGACATCAGGACAGGAGCTCAAGACAGGAACCCAAAGGAAAAAGCTCATTGCTTTTCTTTGGAGCATTTCTTCTCTCCAAGAAACTCACACACACACACACACACACACACACACACACACACACACACACACAAAGCAAAGAGGATGTTGCTTGGTAGCCTACTCACAGGTGCTTAGCTGGGTTATCCAGTCCAGCCCCACCTCTGAGGAATGTTGCCACCCACGGTGGGCTGTACCCTCCAACATAAATTAACATTCAATACAATTCACAGGCATGCCCACAGTTCAGCCTGCTCTGGTCAACCCCTCAGCTGAGACATCCCTTCTCAGGTGACTCCAAACTGTGTCAAGTTGACAATTAAATTGACTAGGACAGAGATGCTCCATATGACTGACAGAACAGTTGCTATCATGGACATCAGCTATTAGTACAGTGTGCAACTTAGACTAGCAGATTTTGGAAAAGATTCCAGATAGTAAAAAGAATGTGGTTAAGGGCCCAACTCTAGGGGTGTTGGGGAGCTCTGAGCAGATGTAGTCATTTATGTCACTGGCGAGTGGTGTGAAAAATACCTTAGCAGTTACTTGCTGGGACTAGGATATGTGCATGACAGCAGACTGCTGGGAGATTGGGGATCCCTGAAACTGTGAGAGAGGAGGATACATTTACTTCATCAGTAGTTTCAAAAATGATGAACACAATGTATTTATTCAAGAGAACCTACAACACAGATAATCTACACAAGTCACTGCCATGTAACAGTGTAGGCTCCTAAACTATACCTTGTGTGGAAGTCACTACGGTACGTGAAAATTCCTGAAAACAAAGTGTCATCTCAGACTTAGAAACATCGATAAGGCTGCTTAACAGATAAGAACTTCAGTGACTGAAGAGGTTGGAGTGCCCAGGTTCAGGAGCCTAATACTTGTGTTATCTTTTAATTATCTTAGCTTATCTTCAGTCCTTTTAGTAGCCATAATAAACAAAACCTTTTGAAATGTATTGACTTAAGGAACTCTAGCTGCCATCAACTCAAAGACTAAGAATAGCATCTGAGGCCTCTAGGTCAGAGTCCCGTGGTTTTGATGTAACCTGTCCCTTTAATATCTCCAGGAATGCATTTTAAATGTATCCCCTTATGTTTATAACTTTATTTGTTCTCTTACTACATGAATTTAACTAAACTGTTACCACACTGAAATGTGGAATTCGGTGTGATCTAAATTGGTCTTCCCAGACCCTGTTCAGTCATACTTGGGCCCAGAATAAATTCTCATATTCTTGAAAATGGCAGTTCCATTTTTACAATGACACTGTTGTTTGATTTCTATAATAATTAAGTTGAAGACATGTCAATTTTACTGACTGCGTATATACCTGCGTATATGGACATACCTGGTGAATTTGGGACATCATTATAATATTCATGAATGGAGAAAAAGCTCTATAAAGTGAGCTTCTCATAGATAAGGCTAGTCTCTGTGTTAGAAATGTGTTTGAAATATGTTCTGCCACAATGAATACCTACACAGCCTCTGGCCAGTCACCTTTTAACCCCAGAAGTAGAAGGAGCTTGCAAAGCTCAAGCCACAGCCCTAACTGAGCAGCTGTTAACACCTGATGGCTGCTGGGCTGAGAAAGTCAGTTTTCTGTGAGGGTATGGCCCTTTGCAAATCAACAACACTCCAGTAGATTACTCCATGCCCATGAATATTTAGGCAGCCATAACTGAACTTGGTGGGTTACAGGCAACAATCACAGAAAGGTCAAAGTTGGGAGGGGTCAGAGGACAATGGAAGGATCTGGGAGTAGAAAGGAGAAAAGAGGGGTGAATTTTGTCAATTTACATTTGATACATGTATGAAATTTTCAAAGAATAAACTTAGTATATTACAAAATAAAATAAGACAGGCTTGATTTTGTCCCTGTATTTGATAAAGTTTCTAGATTCAACCCCAGGTTTCCAGGTGAATTTAGTGTTACATGCTCTTACATGCAGCATGTGTAACATCATCTATCATGCTGCTGCACAGAGAAAGCATTCAGTGTTAGATCCTTCACTGGTGTTCACGTTGTTCACTGAATAAATGTGCAGATATTAACAATTTAAAAGGCAGATAGATTGCGAGACTTCAAGGTGACTTAAGTAGAAAGATGTTATAAATATGGAGATCTCAAGGACAAAAGAAACTTGGGACATGCCAGTTGTTTAGTTAACCATGAACCAGCACCCATCCAAGGCTGCACTGGCATCCTCAGATACATCATTGGAAAACCATCATACATAATGATAATATGCCAGAGCCAAGCAGGCAACCCTCCTTCTCTTGATCAGTAATGCATTAAGCGTTCATAGGATGACCTCCAAGAATTAAACGAAGCTTCAAAATGAGCTGAGCTTGAATTCATCAGGTGACGTTTATGTTAAGAAAATTATAAAAGTAAAGAATAAGTCAATCTTTCACTTTCATATATAATTGCTTATAAGGAGTTCAAGGTTACCCCCTCTATGATGGTAGTTCCCATTCAACTCTTTTGGGTATATGTGGATTACAGAAATAGCATCAGTATCTAGTGACTGTTAACAAGGAGAGTGAGTTTGAACAAAAGCACAGATGCACAGCTACTACCCTGCTAAGAATGAATCTGTCAGGGAGATGAGCTATGAGGCAGGGAAGTGCTCAATGGGCACAATCAATACATATTCTATAAATAGATGGGAATTTCAAAGAGAAATACTGTTTTAAGGAAATGAGAGTATTCTAAAGAGATTACTAGTGTCCCTCCATTTGAATATCAGATTTTTAAAACAATGAACCCAAAAGTATTTGAAATTTCCTCATGAACTTCATGGAGGAAGAAGAAGGAAAAGGCTGAAGCGTGGTACCCTAGAGGAGGAACTTGACTCAAAGGAAAGAGATTTCACACAGTTCTTACCATCTTTCAGGAGATGCAGGAACCTAGCCCATGATGAAACAATGAGCAATGTCACACCTTGACCACTACTGTTAGCTACAGATACACTTCTTTCTCTCTATTCAAGCCTAATCCTCATGTGAGGACCTAAAAGCCAGACTGGGGAAGAGGCATACTTCAGATTTCTTTATTCTTCCCAATATGACCACACTGAATAATTTCTTTTCTTTTTGCTATTACTAGTTTGTTTAATCAGATTATTAAGGCTGAGCAGTTGAACCTGGCTTACAGGGAAATGTGAGGACACAGGCGTGCATCATAATAACTCCAAGAACACTACCAGTCTGAAAACAATCATTGTCTACAAGCTACACATAACACTGCAACACTTTCAGTGTTATTTACAGACTCACTGCTCCCAGGACCTAGATTCTGTGTATTCCAATTTCAGGGGTTATTTTGATATCAAATCCTTTCATAGACACAATTTCTTTTTTCCTTCTTTCTTTTTTTTAAGGCAGGGTTTTTCTGTGTAGCTTTGTAGACCAGACTGGCCTCAAACTCACAGAGATCCACCTGCTTCTGCATCCCAAGTGCTGGCATTAAAGGCATGCTGTAGAGCCCTTATTGGACCCTAAGCCAGCTTGGGCAAGCCTGAAGCTATTGGCCAGTACTCCTTGCCCCAGAGCTGTTATTGGTCCTCTTCCTGTTTTGATAACACACACCTGGTGGTGAGGAGCTAAGCCTGAAAATCCTGTTATTTTCCACTGTGCTATAAGTCAGTATTTAAGCCCGCTCCATCCCCTCAATAAATGGTTTTCGGCAATCGGCATGCAGACCTAGCCATTGAACGAATGATCCGCTGTCTTGTCTCTTATTTCAATCTCTAGGCCTTCACCTGATTCGTGAACTAGATCATAATGTGGGCGCTACAGTATGTCCCACCACCTCCCTGCTTAGAACTACTTCTTTACTAGATTAGAATAGCATAGCTGTGGTTTACCCTGCAGAGCTTCCTCCAGGTACCACCTCAAGATCAAGTTCATTGAAGATGGTTAAGGAAATTGCAAAAAAAAAAAAAAAAAAAAATTAAAACACAGTGAATTTCAAAACTTGAGCAGTATAAAAGCAAATTTGTGTCCTAGATACTAGATACCAATTATATTTCAACCTGCCATGCAGTTCTTTGCTGGGCTGAATGTTTTCCTTAAGTGTTATGGTACCACAGTACCAATATTATAAACAAAATTAGAATGCATGTTTAAACAGTACAAGCTAATCTGAGAAGGAGATTAAAGGCTATAATTTTTTTTTCTTCCATTCTGAAGTGTGACTACAGTAATATCTACAGTTTGATTCAAAATTGTGATTAATAGAAAGGAGGATGAATCATCACTTCAAATCTAATCATTTCAAAGTTAGTAATGTTTAAAGAAGAGAATTCTGGATTCATCCCTTTTATCAGCTCCTTTGATTAAAACATGTGTTGACAATTATATGGACAATTTACAAACTTGTAACCACAACCTGGGATAATGACCAATGGGACACCCATGCATCAGGACAGTCCTCAATAATGACATATTTTACAAGCCATCTTTAACAATATAGTCATTTGTGATAAAAAAACTATACAATATAAATATTCATAGAGGAAACAAAAATTTTTTTAGAAAACTGATCCCAAATTTACCAACAATTACAATGGAAAATGCAAAAATATATTAAGAAAACCCTGAAGCAATCCAAATCAGACCAAATCAAACCAATTTAGAAAGAGCACACATTTAATGTATACAAAGCACTGAGATGGTCTTCCAGTTCCCCAAAAAGGACATTGGAGAGGGAGATCAGAAAAACCTTTTGTCTGTTCTCTGGGGGACAGTTTAGATACCCTGTGGAACTGGTCTTGAGTATCTCTGGGCAAGGGCCCATCATTTGGCTGGCTTTCTGAGATACAGCAGGGTTTGGAGGGAGATGGGGAAGGGGATCTTGGGTAGAAACTCCATAAATAACATTGACTATATGGATGCCTTGGGCTAGAGCAAAGCTTCAATCATAACAATATGTTCAGAAATAAAATGACAATAGGTGTCAAAGAAAGGCATTCATTCACTTATATAATAGACATATCCACGTTCTGGTTCCTTTCCTGGAATTATCTTGAGATCAGATTAATAAGTTTGATTTGACCCTTGCCCTCCTGAGTTCAGATATATGCTTTTAATAGTGTTTAGAAATTAATGGTTAATTTCTTATTATTAAGACTTTATTATAAAGAACTTGCAAGAAAACCATCATATCATACAGCAAAATAAACCAAAATCCCAAATCTATACATCCTAATAAAAATACATCTATACAACCAGAATAGTCATTCTGATGATTTGATAGAAAATTTGAGAAGAAATAGATCATTAATAAAATTATCTTTATCTGATAAAAAGGAAAACTTTGGCTCTATCTTACAAATGATCCCCTGGTGAAAATAAATGAAGTATTACATCTAGTACTTGAGATGATTAGCACAGTCAGACAAATTAGACACGCACACAAAGAAGCTTTGAACCTTTCTTCATAAATAATTTTTTCTGGTTAGTTTAGCTAATAACTCCTCTTATTAGCATCCATTAAGGCGAACAAATGTATAAGTTACCACACATATAGGTTTTGTTTTATTTTCATATTTAGTACCAAGCTTCAAGAAATAGTGAAGCCATTTCATTTCTGGGGCAGAGAAAAAGAACAAAGAATAGCAGTTACACCACAGTCAGTTTTAGATTTTGAAGACAGCTATAGCTGTAGTGACATACTGTTGAGATACTGTTTCTCTCTAGAACGAGCCTAAGTTCTCATATGATTTATTAACACACTTGTGAATATCAAAGAATTACAGAAGTATGTTCACTTCAAGCATCATTTTTTTTTCATTTTAAAGAGAATTCAAAACTGATAAAATGCAGGTAATGTTTTACACCTACCATTGATCCACCGAGCTTCTGGATTATGAAGTCCAAATCCTTTCCCCAAAAGCTCCTCTAGCGACAATCTTGTTTCTGAAGAATTTGTTAGCTCATCTGAAAAGAAATGCAAAGTCAGGAATCTGTTGTGCTATTTTTCTTACAGGAATGAGACATAAGATTTAAAATATGTTGCTTCCAAATATGTATTAACTAGACATCCATCTGAAGTGAGCATTTGAAATAGATTTTGACACTCAGAGATTGCTTCTTGACTCTTTGTTGTGTTTTGCAAGAAAGGATCTTATGAAGTGGAGACTGGCCTTGAATTCCTGATCATCTTGCCTCCCACTCTCATGGGCTATTATTCTAGGGGTGTATTACCACACCTGGCCATGAATTTTTAAATAAATCATAGAGTTTTAGTAGGAAATTGTTTTAGTTCGACATTGATTTAATAGAACTTTCTCAAAGTGTACGTTGACACACACACTACAGAAGCAGTCAAGAACTGTTGTTTCACACTATTCAACAAGCTCCACTTTTGCATCTTTAATCATAAGCCATTCCTCACCTTTTCACACTATTTAACTGTAAACAGCATTTTTGTAAAACTAAATATGAAAGAGGTGGGGTACTTCACAGTTGAGACAGAACTTCCTAATCCAAGACAATTCAAATACATAGGATAAATACAAAATTCTACCACACAATTACTACATAGCAAATACTAAGTGAATCATATTCTTGACTGCCAAGTTCAAAGAGTAAAAAGCTACAAAGAAATCAAGTACTACACATTAACTCTTGGAAGAGAAGTATGACTTGATTCTCTTTCTACATTCCGTAGCCCAGAAATGGAAGAGTATGTTTTGAATTACAAAGCTCTATTTGTAACACTCCTCCACATTCACAGGTTTATAGAAAACAATTTGTCACTTTCTTGCAAAATAGTAGCATTGTTTATTTGTGAATGAGTGGATTCTTCTTGGTGACCTTTTAGCTATGACCTTCCCTCTGGCTGAAAACAAAATGTCAAAGACATGTACTAATCTCAGTCTTTATCTTTGAAAAGTTCAGCATTTACTGTACCAAGAGCTTGCTGTGGCTTCTCTGTAGCTTGGAGCTCAGTCACTCATTTAAATCACAATCCCTGGGAGAGGCCTTGCCCTCTCCAAGGAGCAGATGAAAGGTGGTGTTACTGGGTGGGGTGGGGCGGGGGATGGGGAGTAGAGAGAGTGGGAGGAAGGGAGTAAATGGGAACTGTTATTGGAATGTAAAAAATAAATTAAAAATAAATTCCTTTAAAAAAAATCCAATGAATCCATTACTTAACACTATGGCTGCCTGCCAAGATAACTTTTTAAAAAATGTAAGAGTTATCTGATTTCTACTTTAACACTAGATGTGATCATATGCAGATGTGAAAGAATATGGTAGACAAAGACATATATCTGACTGTTTATGGAGAAATCAGAAAGGTCAAAATTGAACATCCTTGGAATTAGAGCACAGCATTTACAGGCACTTAATTGATTTTCCAGAGAACCCAAGTATGGTTCTTAGTACCCACATTGGAGAGCCCAAGAGTTCTTGTAATTCTAGCTCGCGAGCATCTGATGCCCTCTCCTCACCTCTATGGACACTTGATTGTGCAATGTGATATGCAGTTATAAATACATATGAATAAAAATAATTCTAAAGACATGGAACTTTCTGAATACTAACAAAAAGTTTCAAATAACAAGTGTTCCTGGAAATAGGAGACCTGTGCATTCAAAGAGGCTTCCATTTACAAAATAAAACCTGTGTTAGAAGGAGAGTAATGATGCAGGATGCTGAGGAATTTCAGAGACCTGGAACTTATCTTGCTCAAGATGCAACAGAAAGCCTCAGCAACAGATTGATTGTCATTGCCTACAAGAATTCAAATCCTGTAGATACTCTCAAAGTCAATTTGGAAGTTTCTAAATAAAACCCCAACACACTTTATCTTTTGCAAAGCTGGGAATTTGAACCCAGGGGCTCTCAAATCACAGGCAAGTGCTCTCTCTACATCTGAGCAAGTTTTACATACTTTGTTTACTGTACCTTTTAGGATAATGAATATATACACAAAAATATACACATGCGTGTGTGTGTAAAGGTATGTATGTAAGTATTTGACCTTTCAAGGAAAGAATACCACAGAAAACAAGCTTATGTATAAATCACAATTCAAATATTCAAAACCAACATTTCTAGTTCACCAGTACCTCCTTTGCTTTTGATATTTCTATTTCTGTGTGAGTGTGCACATGAGTTCAGGTGTCCACAGGGGCCAGGAGACCATACATGGTCAGTTGTAGGTGGAGTTGCAAATGGTTCCTGAGAGCTGAACTTGGGTCTTGTGAAAGAACAGCAAGCACTCCTAACAGCTGAGCCATCCTTCAAGCCCCTTCAAACGTGTCTTCTTGCATTACAAAACACATTATCCTGACCCCCTCTCAGCTAGTAATCTTTATCTCTTTATCTCTTTATCTCTTTTTCTCTGCATGCACGTGCGTGCACACACGTACGCACGCACAAACACACAAACACACACACACACACACACACACAGCATCAGAAAACCTTTTAAAGTTTTTAGTATTGATGCTGGGGACAATTTACCACTCTCTTTTTTATTACATTTGGAATATGCCATTTTTGATTTCTCATATAGTCTATGTTCCCACTGGATTTACTGCTAGCAGCCTGATGTTATTGAGGACAGAATTCTCCCAATGACAAGTGACTATGATAGATAAGATTAGTATATACTATACCACAAATAGTCAGCAATTCTTATACATATGAAATTCTGGAGAATAAAGGAAAATTACTAACAAATACTAATAATAATTGAATCTTTAGCCTTTCTGAAATTCAGTGACACCATATCTCTCTTTACTAAAGTTTTAACAATATGTTGTTTAATGTATATTTTTTATATAATTGTAGGGTCATATGCAATTCCAGTAGAAAGCTACCACAACCAGGACCTGCAGGACTCTTTAATCACATTCCCTCCATGGAGAACATTTTGCTACATACGAGTAGAGTAAAGGACTGAAGTGGTAAAGCTCCACACCGCTTGTTGACTCCATTGTGTGTTATATTCATTTAGTGTGTTTAGTTCTATGCCATTAATGACAATACCCATACCAGTCAAGATACACAAGAGTTATCACAAGGGTCTCATGAACCCCTTATCTTCTGCCGCCCCCATATCTCTACCCATCTACTACCTCTGGCAACCGGTATTCTTCATAGATGATTATAATAAGTACATTAGGTCAGTCTCAAAAGGTCAAGTTCACAAGCCTTCTCATATATGGAGCCTGAATTTTACATAGCTACTTAGCAGCTTTGTTTGTAACAATACACATATATACACACTTATGAATGTACAAACTGTAACAATGAAGTCTTAAAAAAAAAAAGGAAACACATATAAACTCACATTGAAACCTAATTCCTCAAGAATTTAAGTGACAATTGGACAGAGAGTTACGTAAAAAATGCTTACAATTTCATTCATTTTAATGAATGCCTCAGTGGTTTAATTGCAAAGCTAATTTACGGCAGAAAATCTTCAATGCCATTCAGTTACCTCAGTCAGTCACTCCAAGTGAACACTGCGAGATGGCCCCTAAGCAAACTGGAATTAGACTGCATATCATGCTGTCATGCAAAGCTCCTCCCTTAATAACTTCAGTGGAGGGGCTTTAAATTACTCCAATATCATAAAAATCTTTGCTAAAATTGAATGTTTCCTTCTATGGGGATTTATCTTTCTTAGTAAGTTTGTTTGAACATAATTCCCTTGAATTATTTAGAATTGAAATATAAGGGATCAGCAATGGCTAGATTAAAAATATTTCCTAAATGCTCATATGTTGAAAGGGTGATACCCAGAGCAGGAGAGTTCAAGGGAGGAGCTTTGGGGAAGCCATTAGCTCATGAGGACTCTAACCTCACCCACAGATTCATTTAGGGCAGTGTTCATATGATGAATATTAAGAGCAATGGAAACTTAGAGGTAAGATCTAGTTGAAGAATATAGGACTTCAGGGAATCCCTGTGGAACTATATCCTGCCCCTAGCTTCCCCTTTTAGTCCCACAACTTTCCTCCCTCTCCTTTCCTCCTCTTCCCCATTCCTTCCTCCTTTCATGCAGCCCCCATCTCCTCCACTCTTTTCTCCTTCCTTCTTTTACTCTCCACTCTTTTTCCCATTCTCCCTCTTTTCCTAAACCCCTTGCACTGCCTGGCTTTTTTGTTCTCCTCTCCCCCCCATATCTTCATTCCTCTGTTCTTCCACATTTCCTTTCATGCTCTTCTCTTGTATTCATTTGCTTTATAACAATATCCTCCAAAATGAAAGTCTTTCATCCTCGAGGAGAGCTTCTTGATAGAAAGTTCCAAACTGAAGCATCAGATCATTGAGAGTGGATCTTTAAAACTTTGCAAGTAAACAACTCAAGCAACACAGGAAGTCCCTGAAGCTAGAAGACTCACAAGCTTCTTTCCTCCACAAGGTTTTATAAACAGTAGGGGCCACTGGGGAAGAGGAGACTAATCTATGAATCTGCCTACAAGTTGTTCCTGGAGTTCAGGGGATGCAGCATTGGTGAGTCATCACACATGTAGGGGTTGGCTTTGTATATGCCACTGCCTTGCCAATCGTGCTTCTGTAATACTAGTGTGTTTTTGGTTTTTCCATGCTGGACTTTGATAGAATCACTTTGACTTGACTCAGTTCCACATCTTGCAAGAGTCCATGACTTCTTAGGAAAAGTCACACATCACAGCCATAACATGAGCAGCAACTCTGCACCCCGCACACTCTATCTACCATGTCTTATTTTGTTACAATACTCCAGAAACAGGAGTCAGAAACACCATGAGCCTTCATTTATAAGTCTCTAAACCTGTGAGAAAAATAACTCTTTTCTTTTTAAAATGTGATTTCCCCAAATATGTGACCCAGTGATTGGATCATGCTGATTGGGACTCACCCATGGGTTCTTCTAGTGCTGGAGATATGTGAGCATTCAGAGTGATGGAAATTTAGGAAGCAATCCATAGTTGAAGGGAGTAGATATTCAGGGACTCCCTCTGGGACCGTATCCCGACCCTAAAGTCCCTCCCTCCCGTCCCTCCCTCCCCTTCCTCTCTTCTCATCCTCAATCTCCTCTCCTCTTCTTCCTCTCTCTACCCCTTCATTCCTCAAGTCTTCCATTTCTTCTTCCTGTCTCCCTACATCCTCCCTTTCTGGCTACTTATATAACAATATCCTCCTGATAGAATGTTTTTCCATCCTGGTGGAAGCTCCTGAAAACCCAGGAGGTTCTAAACTAACAAAGTAGCCCACTTATATTTATGCACACCTGTGTTTATATATGCATGCCAGTCTGAAAACCTATCACAGGGTGATCATTGCTATTAAAGTGATTAATATTTCCAAACCATGCGAGACTATGCTAGGGTTATGAACACCACAAAACTCCAGAGAAATGGAGAATATAATAATAATAATAACAGTATTTACAGACCTATAAAAAGGACTCATAACTTTCAAATAGCTACAGGGTATAGAAGCAGCTAAATTGCTCCTTTTTGGAAATGTGAATTCTGTGCTAGAACAAAAATTGAAAAATTCACTCCATGTTCTTTCTTAGGCTTTAGTCTGTTATTTAAGATCATAGACTGCTATTGATATTTCTGTTCTTCCTTCCAAAAAAGGAATCCAATCTTGCTCTTAAATGGCCTTCTGAAATGAGTTGGCTGCATAATCTCAGAAGAGAAAAGTTACACCCTTCAGTACTGAACAGACAAAAAAAAAAACAAAACAAAACAAAACAAAAAAAAAAAAAACTAATTGATAGATTTTCAGTTCTATGGTTCTCTTTACTGGAAATAATTGTGTTACTTTTATCTGGTTTATTCTTGATATCAGAGGTTCTGAAATATTTTTTTTAATTTAAAAACCCATTTGGAACAATTTCCTGCTAAAACATGAATAAAAGGGAAAAAATCTAATCAAGTTATTCAGTATTCCTCCCAAGAAGAGGAAAGTCAGTCTGCTTCCTATGTATGGGACTGTCCCTCCATCTGTCTTCCAGTTAACTTGCAACTCCACTGTCTTTTTATTTGACTATCTCCTGCAATGTGCTTCCATTTAAAAACATTTTGTAATTATATTTTTAATTTATTTGTTGGTAGAGGGGGTGCCACGTCACTCCTATGGAAGACAGAGGACATCTCAGGACATCTCGGGACATCTCAGCGGAGTCCATTCTCGCCTTCCACCGTGTGAGTTCTAGAACTCAAACTCAGGCTGTCCGTCTTGGGGGAAAACACCTCAACTACTGAGCATTCTTGCCAGTCCTTAGGCATTTTTCTTACACAACCAGGCAAAGCTCCATGCTTCTCCCTCTTGACAGAACCAGCTAAAAGTACAGAGCACTTGTCATAGCAGCCAAGTTTAGATTCTAGGGTTTTAAAAATACTTGGTGTTTGTATATGCTCTAATGGGCCAATCAAATTTGACTGAGATTGTGTGTGACAGTTAAAGTACTCATTTCCATCTTATTCTTTGTTTTATTGCACTATGGAATGAAATGCTATCTCATAGACTAACTCCTGTCAAAAGTTACAGAATTGGAAATAATTTGGATCCCAAATTGTATCTTAAATTATTATTTCATCTGAATTTATTTTTATGTGTGTGAATGCATACATGCATGCTAGAGGGCATGACTGGAGGTCAGGGGACATTGCAGGTCTCTTTTCTTCTCTTTACCTTTATCACTACAGTCCTGGGACTAGAACTCAGCCCATATGGTTTGAAAAGAGGTGCTTTTATCTACTGAGCCATCTTGCCAGCCCCACAAATGGTGTTTCATGTTACCTAAATTATTAGAAAATGAACAGGACTGTCAAGGTGGCTCAGCAGGTAATGTCCATTGCTGTACAAACTTAGCGACTTCAGTCACATTCCTGGAACTCTCGGGAAGGTGAAAGGAACAAACTGGCTTCACTCACAAAGTTTGTTTTGTTGTTGTTGTTGTTGTTGTTGTTGTTTTGTTTTGACCTCCACAAATACACTAGGGTACACATACAACCCTCATGCATGCAGACATACACAAAAACAAGTAAATAATCAACCCAGTCAAAATGAGACATGAAACTAACACATCATTCTCAAAACATAAAATACATACAGATTTTTTTTTCTTTTAAATGCCATACCCTTCGCCACCAGAAACATGAAAATTAAAATTACTCTGTTATTTCATCTCACCCCAGGCAGAATGGCTAAGACAAAGCAGAAAGTGAGACAAACACCACACAATGACAACAAATGCTAGTGTGGATATGGGGGAAAGGAACACTATTCACTCCAGGTAAAAGTGCAAACAGGTATAGCCACTATGGAAATCGATGTGCAGTTTCCTCACAATGCTAAAAGTTGATCTACAATGAGACCCAGAAATACCACTCTTGGCAACATACTCAAAGGATTTCACAGCTTAATACAGAGATATCTGTACATCATTGCTTTTCTATTTGCAGAAACCAAGAAGCAGAAACAGCTTAGGTGCCCATTAGATAATGAATGGATCATGGAGTGCTGTACATTTACACAATGGATTATTGCTCGGCTATCAAAAAATGAAATTATTCAATGTATAGGTAAATGGATGGAGTTGGTAATCAGGCCCAGAAAGATTTATGGCACAGGTTCTCTTATGAATTGTTAGATATTTGGCCCTGTTTGGATACCCATAGAGATCAAGAAATTAGTGACAATGGATGGGCTTCAAGGGAGGAGCAACAAAGTACAGTGGCTAGAATGGTTAAGGGGAATAAAAGGACAAGAAGAGAGGAGTGGGGATGTGTGATGGGGAATACCCTTCTGTATGCTGTGAATATATGTTTCTCATACTGGTTGACGAATAAAGCTGTTTCAACCTATGAACAGGCAGGAAGTAGCCAGGCAGAAAGTTAGGTGGGGCTACCAGATGAGGAGAATGCTGGGAAGAGGAACTGCGAGAGTGAGTATCACGGAGACACCATCTAGCTACTGGGAAGATATGACTCCTGGCGTTTTCTGGTAAGCCAAGACCATGTGGAGACACATAGATTAATAGAAACGGATTAATAATCAAGCTAGCCAATAAGGAGCCCGAGGCATGGCCCAGACGGTTTATACTTAATATATGCCTCTGTGTATTCATTTGGGACTAAACAGCTGCATGCCCCGGTGGGACAGTGGGACAGAAACCTCTATGCACAGGCGAGGGTTCAGAGTACTTCAGGAGGGAAAATGGAGAAGGATGACTAACACTAAAACAGTATTTTTTAAAATTCACTAGAAATCTATCTTCCTAGAATATTTAAATATACATACATCTGTGTGTGTGTGTGTGTGTGTGTGTGTGTGTGTGTGTGTGTGTGTGTGTGTGTGTGTGTAAATTCTTAAAGTGCAGCTGCCCTGTAACAGGCCAAGAAATGCTACCATTAGAGGTGATGGAGAGTGATGAGAGAAGGAGAGGCAGAGATCTTACTGTTCTGAGTACAGCTTTGTCATATTCTGCTTTGGTTTAGGATTTTTTTCTTTTTCTTTTTGTTCTTGCTTTGTCTGCTTGCTTTTCTTTTAAGGAAGGATGCAACAGGGATTGGGAGGTTGTGGGAGGGCTCAGGGGTGAACAGAATTGGGGTGCCTGATGTAAAACCCCCAAAGATTTAGTAAAGAAGTTAAAAAAAGGAAAGAAACTATATAGTTCTCAGTAGATATTTAAGGAATAAGAATGCATATTAAAAAGAACATGGTACCACACACTTTTCTTTAATCCTAGCACTCAGAAGACAGAGATAGGTGAATCTCTGTGAGTTTGAGTCCAACCTTGTCTACATAGGAGGTCGAGGCCAGGGCTATGTAGTGAGACCCTGTGCCAAAAAGCAACAGATCTACAAAGATTACATGTTGATGGAATGGAAGAAAAGCACACAGACATGTGTGGGAATACGTTTATAAATAATGATTTTTCAAATCTGGCTTTATTCCCTTTGCAAATGAAAGGTCATAAAGAGATCCCTAGGCAGAGTACTTGCCTCAGTAAGTGTCAGTTATTATCATAATTTAAAAGACACATGGTACATTATACAGAAATTTTAAATTTTTTTATCTGAGAAATGTACAAAATAATTTTATTGTTTTATTGGGGGGGTGTAGTTTTTTTTTTTTTTTTTTTAGCAGCTACAACATGCCTGTGTATTGTCTCAGGTGTGTTATCACTATCCATTGTTCAAACATGTTAAAAATAACCTCAAATGCACCAAAATGAGTCAGTGTCACATTAAGGAATAAAGCTCACCACTTCCCTTTGGCCTAATTTGACCTGAGCCCATTCTGCATTCTCCATCTCCTCCTCTCCCCCCATGCTTCCAGTCTGCAGTTTGTGGGTGTCAGCCTCTGTAGTCTGTCTCTTGTGTATCTCAGATCTGTTCCTATCGCCTATGTCTCTGTAGCCGGGGGCTTTGTTCTGTATTCCCTGTAACATCGGGATGGAACAAGGCACTTTATAAAAATCTTTAGAATTTTAAAAGGCATTAAGTTACTGGCTCTGACTGACCCCAAAGACCCCCAAATGACCAAGAGAACAAGCACTACTGCAAACACACTATTATTAAACTGGGGCCCCATGTTGATTCCAACAGTTATGCCAGATGTTTGTTGTGTGAAGTTTCTTTCAACCCTTTGGCTGTTTCAGTATATGATTACCATAGCACACATTCATACACACATATTGCTCTGAGTCAGGGGCATGGAAGAATATGAAATTTAAGTTTTCAAAGCTATACAATAAATAGATTGTGAAAGCTGACTACAGGGGAAATCCAATTAACATAAGGTTGGTTGTTCTATAGGGTATTTTTTTGTTTGTTTGTTTTTGTTTTTGTTTTTTTTTTAGAGGTAGGTTAAGCAAACAGGCTGAGTATGCAGCAGGATATCAGATCCAGTCTTAAATGGCCTCAAGGTGTGTTAACTCAGCTGTGAAGTCCAGTAGAAGTTCCAGTCTCTTAGACTGTAAAAGATACTTTCATAAAAACATTGCCAGGCTACCTTTAACTGTATCTAACAGCTCTTAATAATTAATAAAGAAATGCATTAAAATGGGAAATTCATCCAGGTGTCTGTTTTTGCAGGGAGAACATTTGGCTCTGTCAGTTTGAAAGGCCCCAGTTATGAATAATTTGAATAATAACCTACAGATTAGATCTGTGTGTGAAAGAAACTTCAGGTTTCTTGACAAGGCCATGTTGAATTCCATGTCTCTCACTTAAGTAGGAGCCCCAAAGCAACAGTTTATAAATCTACTAAATTACATCTATTTGTAGTCCCTAGAAATTCAACTTGCTCCTTCTGATGTATTAGGAGTTGACCTTCATAATGTTACTTTCTTTTCTTAAACCATTTATATTTGACTTTTTTTTTCTGTTTATGACAATAGTTTTCTTATTTAAAGAAATAAAGGAAAAGTGAGTTTGGTAAATTCTTCACCAATGTTCTTCTCGTAAGCCTTTTGATTTTGATACTTTATATAACATACAATCATTTAACTCCTAGGAATTCACAAGGATGATCACAGCTACGACTCCTAGCAATATAGTGGAGAGGGTGTCTGAACTGGCCTTCTGTAATCAGATTGGTGACTACCCTAACTGTCAACATAGAGCCTTTATCCAGTAACTGATGGAAGCAGATGCAGAGATCCAGAGGCAAGAACTAGGCTGAGATCCTGGAGTCCAGTAGAAGAGAGGGAGGATGGATTATATGATTGGGGAGTGGAAGTCAATATCATAACAGGGAAACCTACAGGGCTCATGAATTTGAACTCATGGGCGATCAAAGACTCTACAGCAACAGCTAGGGAGCGCATGAGACCAACGTGGGCCCTCTGCATGTGGGTGACTATTGTGTAGCTTGGTCTGTTTGTGAGGCTCTGAGCAGTGGGACCAGGACCTGTCCCTGGCACCTGTCCCTGGAGCCCATTCCCTATGGTGGGATGCCTTGCTCAACCTTGATGCAGCAGGAAGGAGTTGTTCCTGCCTCAGTTGGATGTGGCAGACTTTGTTGACTCCCTATGGGATTCCTTACCCTTGCTGAGGAGTGAATGGGAGGGGGTAGAAAGGAAGTGAGAGGTGGGAATGGGAGGAGAGAAGTGAGGAGAAACTGTGATTGGTATGTAAAATAAATTAAACATTTTAAAATTTAAAAATTCATATAACTAATTTCATTTCCTAAACCGGGATATATTTGAATGCATGCTTTTCTTCTAGAACCTATTTCCAAGTGGAAGCATAATACACAAACCTTGTCTTCTTTATTGTTAGATTGTATGTAGTTGACCATTTTTACTTTGTGTGTGCATGCATAAATGTACATACAATAATAAATGAAAGTTACAAGGTAGAAAACTTTCAGTTGAATATTAACTATCATAATTTATAACACTCAAGCAAGTCCTGAGGAGTATGCATAAATATTCTACTTCATGTTAGTGGTGGAAGCTTAGATAAAACCGTACATGTCAAGCACTTAGTACAGCCTCTGGGATGAGTCAAGCTGTAGCAAGTTATCCTGTTAAAACAGAATTTCTTCTGAGCTTTTGCAAACTTACACATCATCATATAAACTAAGTTTCCTTCTGTTACATTTTGGACAGTATAAGAAAATCAGAAAAAAAATAAAATAGTAAACGTAACTATTCTTACTCTGCTTTTATTAGGTGTCAGAAATATGTCTATTTAACAAGCAACAACGGGGCTCTGAGAAATGGCTCCACAGTTAACAGAACCTGCTGCTCCTGAGGAGCCAGGTTTGCTTCCTGGTGTACATATTGGGAGGCTCACAGCCACCTGTAACTCCAGCTCCAGAAGATCTGATGCCCTCTATTGACTGACCTCTGCGGGAACTGAAAACACATACACATAGCATGCTTGCATACAAAATATAAAGAAGCTTTAAAAATAACAATTAGTTTACTTGAGGGAAAGTGTTAGACTGTTTTTGTTTTCTCTTTAGCAGGCTAATCGCACTGAGCAATGTGACATTCTTGTGTGCTCATCTGTGCTGTTCCTGGAGAAGTAAACAAGCAAAGACATTCCATAATTCCTATCAACTTAACATAATCTCCTTCCCTAATTCAACAAAATAAAACAAACAAATTGCATCTTGTTTGATGTTGATGTTTATGCGTGGGTCATGCAAACCTCAAAATCTGTAAAACATTATTTTCTTCTCATAGAAGCATAATGAGAGAGTTTAATTGCTGTTTTGACATTTTAAGACACAGGTCACACGCTTTAATGACACCTGTTAAATTATAGCTGCCAAGAAATTGTTTGCCGCCTAATGTAACATGACATTCTGACTAACTGTAAGCGGGAGCTATAATTGTGATAGCAAACAATAGTCATTGGGATGAACTCACTTTGAATTTCTGCATAACAAAAAAATCAGCTGTCACATGTCCAATCAAGTCCCTTATGTCATCAAAAACTATGCTCAGATAGATGTCTTTCTCTCCTTTTATCCAAACGGAAGCCAATGAATGTATTTTTTAATATTGGAGTGTACTTATTTTAGAGAGCAATTAAATAACTTTAATTGACATTTGTATAGTTGTATCATGAACTTTAGTCATTTTTTACTGACTCTGTCCCTTCTTTCTGCCCCACCCCCACTACCCTCCTTCTTCTCAATAAGTCCCCCTCCTAGCTCCATGAATGTCTTCTTTTATGTGTGATCACTGAATTAAAAGCAAGGGCGATTAACCAGTGATGAAGACCATAGAGGATAATGACCCACTTCCTCCAATTGTTAATGGCCTATCATCCCTAAAGAAGGGTTGCCTTCATTTCATGATAAAATATTGAGGGGCCCAGTTTGATATAAGTTCTTGTTGTGAGGGCTCAAGGTGACTGCATCTTTCTGGTTGTTGTCACATTACATGGACACAGAAGGCATTCTTTATCGCAGTGTCACACACAGCAAGTCTTGGTGTCAGGTCACATATTAAACATAACCTCAGAACACTAAGATGCATCAGTGTCATATTAAGGAGTGAAAACACTGATGGGCTCTTGAATTACAACCTCAAAGCTACTTTTCAGATGGACCCTGAGAGCTACACACTTATCTGTGGCTATAGACATGGGAATTTAGGAAGCAGTTTGATATCATGTTCATTTTGTGAAACATTTGTAGTATGTTCATGCCCAAGACCTGTGAGCTTATCAGCTATGGGTGTTTAGCTAGGTTTGTAGTACCAGGAATGCTTTTTCTCCTGTGGAATGGGCATTAAAAAGCAGAAATCCATGGTGAGGGAGGCTCAAGTGTGGAGAGGGATAGGAGAGTATGACAGGAGACAGGGTAGGGGGCACATAATTGGTGCTAAGGAGGTTTGAAAAATCGTCATTAAAATAAGAAATTTCCAAGACTGTCATATAAAAGATAAATGGATTTACCCTTCCCAGGAGATATGTTCCTCTTAGAAGTTATATGTTGACAAATACAATGCCCAGTGTCATATGTGGAATATACCCTCTTGAGCTGTTGTTCAGACATATTCCAGATATCTTCAAAACAGTACAGGATATTGCTCACCCACTCTTGGTTCTCCACCAGAACTTGGTGATAGAAACCAATTGTTTAAGACAATGTATTTTTGTCACAGAACATAAAGAAATCAAATTGGTACTGACCAGCAAGCTTCCTCTTTGCTGACTATCTCTCATAGTATGGAAGGTTCCATGCAGGCAGTTGGGGAGAAAAGTCATGACCAGTCTTACCCAACTGTGAACCCTGTAAGCTGTAATAAGGACTGAAGTGGCAAAGTTAAGTTGTTCTGTTTTGTCTAACATTCTATTTTATACATGTTTAATGAGATAAAAAGCATAGTTGCTATTCCTTTACACAAAGGCATGATTCCCTAAGTGTTGACTTTAACGTTGGTTCTATTGATTGTCATGGGCATCTGTCTGTTTTCCTCTATTCTTAGTCCTAGCCTTTAACTATAATGATCTACCTGAAATTGATGGATTTTAGACTCTACCAGGTAGCACAGTTCTATCAAAACATTAACATCACTATCCGAGTCTAGGATTTGGTGAACTATTTCCTAATATGGCATTTGAAACATGTACAAATGAGTCTGCTTCAGGAAGTAGAAATAAAGGTGTTCCCTGCTAATATTTGGTTAAGCTGAGATTAGCAATGAATCTCTGATACTTTCCATGTTCTGATTGGTCTGAAAAAAAAAAAAAACAATCTGTATCAGATGCCTGTCTACCAAGCACCAAAGTGATGAAAACTTTTAATTAGGCATGACAGCTAGAGCTAACACCAGAGACCCTGTGTCAGCAATCTACAATTTCAGTCTTAGTCAGCTATGATAAGAAACATGAAAGTCCATGGAGCCTGAATAATGGTGTCATATCAAGAACCTACAGATGTTATTTCAACATGACAGACAAATTGAAAACCTTGTTAAATATACTTCACAAAATATTATGACTAAAAAAACAAACAAACAAACTAGGTACTCCTGTCTTACAAGCTTGGAGAAATTGGTAAACTCAGAAAATATTCCTCAGAAAATTCTTTTCAGAACATGCTAATTCTCATTCTATATTTTTAAATAAATTGTGTGTATGCACACACAAGTATGTGGATATATGTGTGGGAAGGTTGTGTTTGTTTGTGTGTGTGTGTGTGTGTGTGTGTGTGTGTGTGTGTGTGTGTGTGTGTATGTGTGTGTGTGCATGTTGAGTGGTTACCAGAGGACAATCTCCAATTATCTCTTAAAGAATGTCTTCCATGTCCTTGTTCTTTGGGACAATTAAAAGAAACTGGTTCTAGAGCCCTAGGGATTCTGCTGTCTCCACCATCCCAGTGCTTAGACAACAAGAACATGGTACCACAGTCATATTGTGGCCATCAAACGCAGGCCTGCATTATTACAAATGAGCTGTCCCTCTAGCCTCTGCTATACATTTGATATAAAGCTGTGACTAGAAAGAAAATGTGTTCACATTAAACTGTTGCTGTGCCTTTAAGCATAAAGATATTTGTGCCACATTCATAGAGTATAATTGTTGACTTTACATCCATTGCCTTCCAAAGACGAAAAACATTACTCCTCCTCCTTCTTCTTCTGGGTGTTTCTCTATTTGAGACACTACGTGTCTTTGTAGGACAGTCATGGCTGTCCTGTAATTTCCTATGTAGTCCAGGCTGGCCTCACACTCAGAGATCTGCCTGTCTCTATCTTTCCACTGCTGAAATTAAAAGCATGTAGGCCCGTTATACCTTAAACTTGATACAAGCTAAAAAGTATGTAGGTTTGATTAATATACGTAAGTACTTGACTCTTCAATAAAATATTGAGTAAGGTTTTGTTCTTTCCTTTCAGAAATATTTCCTTTTAAAGGGAATACTTGATAGGTAGACTCAGTCTTCAAAAACAATCAAGTCTTCTCTTCACAAGGCACAGATGATTCTGACAAGCTGGGGACAGAGGCACCTGTCTGCAATTACTACTGTAACAAAATCTGTAATCAGGCCAAAATTACAGTGAACATGTGCCTGTCTGGATATGGGCATGCATTCCTCAGCATTTACCTGCAGACTTGGAGGCTATCCTGAGAAAAGCAGCTTCTGGTGATCTTTTGGATGTGTTTACTGATAGAATGTTTTTCACTTATACAATGTTTTCCAAGGTAAAAATAACACAGAGATTGTGTCAACAGGATCTGTGTATGTCTGTATTCTGGTCACCATCATTATATTGCTGCTGTCATTTTTACTAGGGTTTGGGACAGGCATTTGAGATGCAATAATTACAAAAGCAAAAGAGAACTTCATAAACCAGAAAACCCACTCTCTTGTCTCTATCTCTGTCTGTGTGTCCACCTGTTTCCATCCCCTACCTGTCATGTGTGTGTGTGTGTGGGGGGGTCATGTGTGTCTTTCTCCTCTGGCTGTCACCAGGCCTCAGCATTTATTCTCTCATCCTAGAATGAGATACATAGGTAAATTCCAGGTCCCTGGGATGCTTTGTTTCTTAGTCTGACAGCCAACAGCAGGGACAGACATGTCTGTTTAGACTACCTGTAGCGAGATATTCACCTTGTCTGCACCTGTGGCTTAGGCCATGACCATTGTGGCAGAGACAGGGCCGGACGTGAGCTGGAGGAAAAGGCTGGGAAAGGGTCGGGCTGGTCTTTTTTGGTGGTGGATGCTGGAAGGCTTAGGATCCAGTGGAACCCGCCACGTTCATCTGCCTATGTTGTGAGTTATTTCTCCCTTAATTATTCTATTCAGCCTAATTGTTTATCCTGATCTGTATTAAATCGTAATAAATACCTTCATCCCTGCCAGGCCAGGGTAAAATATTCATGCGCATCACATCCACTCATATCACCTCCTCAGCCCTTTGGGTTTGTAAACAGGCACTGGTGGTAACATAGGTATCTATTTGCTAAAGCACCATAATCCCCCACTATGACTTTGATTTTAATTTCATAATCTGTCTACCAAAAATAACATGGAATTCCAATGGCATTTGAATATGTGAAAAACATGTGGAAAATTATAAATTAAAAACAATAATTGTCACCCTCACTTGTTTACCTAATGTTATATGCAATTCAGTGCTTGGATTGGGTATGTGTGGAGATTTTCTAGACTTCTGTGTTTGTATGACAGGAAGAAAAGATTGTGGCAGGAGAGCAGGCTAACACGAGAGCATCTACAATATGTTTCAATCTCCATATCCACCTACCAAAGGTTTTTCTCCTTTCTCCTGTGTATGTTGTGCTGTACATGTATGTGCATGCATGTTTTCATGTATGTGAGTGCACAGGTGTGCATATGTGTTTGGATGCCAGAAGCTGATCAGCAGTTTTCTTCCTTTTCCACTTTAATCAGTAAGACAGGCAATGCCAATGGAACCCACAGCTTGTGTTCTCCCTAAATATACACTCTTCTATCCTGTGGCTGCAGCCTTCTTTGGCTGATACTAGAACAAACTTCTTAGGGCTTCCAAAATAGATTGAAAACCAACACCTACCCAGGAATCCTCCAGGCCTTCAGCAGCAGATTGGGACTAAAGCAATTACCAGGCTCCCCAACTTTCCAGTGTCAAACAGTGTCAAACTATATGGCCCATACTGTGTAAGCCATTCTAATAATTCTCCATTTAATATATATATATATATATATATATATATTATATAAAATACATATGTTATATATATGTATATATATGCATATATATATATATATATTACAGTCACTAAATAAATGAAAAAATATTCCGAGAGAATGAACCTATGAGGCAAAGATAGTAGAATCAGATTGGAAGGATGAGTTCAAAAGAAGCACAGAAAAGTGGAACCAGGTTTTTGCACCCATTCAAGACAGCAAGAGCAAGTGGATCATTTCTTGTAATTATGCTCAAATTCTTATGTTTAAGTGAAACACCATCTGAACAGTAGCTCCTCTTCCTGGAGCAGAGCCTCTTGGCATGCTGCAGTCACTTATTAGAGCCGTCACATTGCTCAATTACACCAAACCACAGATGCACAAATGAGACAGTGAGTGGGAGGCTCCTTGGAGCATACTGGGCAAGCCAGTTCTTTCCAGGAAATTATTTTTGCCTCTTATTTCTTCAATTACCTTTCTCTCGTCTTTCCTCTCCCGTTGGCTCCATTCCTTCCTTTCTCAGTCTCTCCAGAGGATAAATAAAACAACTGTCAACTATTTATTATGCGGCGTTTACATATTTGGAAGTCACTCTTTCTACAAAGATGGAATGTTTTACCAAGTCCCTCACTGAAGTGATTGATAACTGTCATTTGTGTAATTAGTCACTATAATTACACAAGTAAATGACTCTGAAATAGAGCCCTTGTTAATCACATTTTGGTTAACAGGAAATAAGTTCACTGTCTTTACGGATTTAGATAATGTTGAATGTGGGGCAGGGGCTGAAGTGTAAATACAAACACTCAGCAACAGATCACAACTCTGTTCCTTTTGTAGACTTAAGCTACTCAATCCTATTCCAAAAATGACTATGTTTCCATGACACTAAGCGTAGTTATTTCGTCTTTGCAAATAAGTCACATGACTTAGACATTTGTAGAACCAACAAATATTTGTCTTTAGATAGTAACAGAGACCACTTATATTCTTAGCAGCCTCATTGTAGCATCTCATGTTTCAGCTTCACTCAGAACACCCATGTAACATTCAAGCTACAAAATTCGCCATGCCATTAGCAAAATGTCTCATTTCACTTTTTAAAAAATCCAGCCTGTGTTCATCTGCAGAAATAAACCACCACCCTCTTAAGGTATCATGAGCATTCAACAAAGCACCATCCAAAGAGAGAACTATCGATAGATTACCTGGTGTTAACAGGATGACCGACATCGTGATGAGTGAGCATACTACCAAGATCACCAGCAGAGCGATGGCAATCCCCTTCCAGTTTCTCTGTGGAGGGCTGTTACTTCCCAGTTCCTGGAGACAGAGAGGGTGTTTCATGATTACACATGCTCCAGGACAAACATATTCATAAAGGAAAGATTTAGCATGGGCATGATCGCAGTTTGGAAGCTGATTCCAATCAGTTTTCTCTTCAACGACTTCTTTAATTATTTAATGGATTTCTTTGGGGGTGGGTGGGGAATCTCCTTTCCCTACCAGAGAAGGCAGCAGAGTTTTATATGTGCTGTCTTGTGTAGATAGTGCCCCTATTCATTAACAGTGGCCAAAAGACTCTGTAATAGCAATGTCAACTTGCATTTGCCATCACTACAGTAGGAGATACCACAAAGAACTGAATTATCATTTATTCTTGAAGCATTGCTGCTGTTTTAAATGTATGAGGAAAAAATATTGGAAACAAGAAAATGATTTAAAATGTACTTTATCATCAAACAGTATTACATTTGTCAATGAAGCAGGTCATTTCAAATAGTTTCTCTACTAGTCATTAAAAACAGTGTAGTAGCTAAATTAAGTGAGTTCTTCTTTATGAATGGTTAAAAATAATCTTTCTCTGGGCAATGTGTGGATATTGGCAAGGAGATAAGATTGATGGGATAGGGTAAACTTGAATATCTCTTACAATGCACGTAGTCAAGCTATTCTTTTTCCAAGTGAACCATGTTTTACCCTGCTGCCTAGAAATGTAGAAGTTTAATTAGCCAAAGCAATGTCCAGAACACACACACACACACACACACACACACACACACACACACACAAACTAAAAGTCTTGAAAAATCCATGCTGACACTGATTCTCATATTGTGATTGTACCATGAGTTCTGACATCAACACACTCAGTGTTCCCAACTGAGACAAGGAGAAACGAGTTCACAGGAAATGATATATGGTGAGTTACTCTCCTTTTCAAAGCAGCCATCCTAGCAACAATACATTTGTCTTTCACTACAACGACTTTCCATACACCTATCATCAACTTCTGCTTGTTTTCTTTTTGTGTGTGAATGACGTGCTGGAATTTGTGATGCATGTGTGTGGGTGGATGTACACGTTCCTACATATGTCTGCATTTGCAGAGGCCAGAGGAGGTCATCAGATACCCCAATCTATTATTCTTCCTCTTATTACCTTTAGGAAGGGTTTCTTACTAAAGTTGATACTTTTTTTGGCTCAGCTGCTGGCCACACACTCCAGTCATACTCTTGTCTTTTTCCCACCTCACAGGTGTCACAGGCATGTACACCCATATCCTCCTTTTTAGATGGGTGCCGGGAATCTGGACTCAGGACATCATGATTGTGAACCCAGTTCTCATACCCTTGAGCCACCTTCCCTAGCCTTAAACTATGCTAGTTTTCTTTCCTTTTTTCTTTTTTTAAATTAATTTACTTTTTTACATTCTAATCCCGGTTTCCCCTCTCTCCTCTCCTCCCACTTCCCCTCTCCCCCTCCTCCCATCTGCTCCATGGAGAGGGTAAGGCCTCCCCTAGGAAGTCTACTAAGTCTGTCCCATCAACTCATTGAGGCAGGACCAAGGCACCTCTCCACCCCCACACCCTGTGTCTAGGCTGGGCAAGGTATCTCTCCATATACAATGGGCTCCACTAAGTCAGTTTGTGCATTAGAGTTAGATCTTGGACCCACTGCCAATGGCCGCGTATATTGTCCCAGTCACACCATTGTCACCTGTATTAAGGGAGTCTAGTTTGGTCTTATTCAGGTTCCCCATTTGTCAGACCAGAGTCGGTGATCTCTCACTAGCTTGGGTCGGCTGATTCTGTGGGTTTCCCAATCATAGTCTTGACTCCTTTGTTCATATTATCACTCCTCCCTCACTTCGATTGTACTCCAGGAGCTTGGCCCATTGGTTAGTTGTGGATTTCTGCATCTGCTTCCATCTGTTTCTGGAAGAGGGTTCTAGTCTTTCTGGGATTGTGGATTGTAGGCTGGGTATCTTTTGCTGTATGTTTGGTATCCACTTATGAGTGAGTACATACTATATTTGTCTTTCTGGTTTTGGGTTACGTCACTCAGGATGTTCTGTTGTTGTTGTTGTTGTTTGTTTGTTGTTTATTGCTAGTTCTGTCCATGTGCCTGTGAATTTTTCCTTGTCATTGTTTCTTATTGCTGCATAGTACTCCATTGTGTAAATATACCATATTTTCTTTATCCATTCCTCAATTGAGGGGCATCTGGGTTATTTCCAAGATCTGGCTACTACAAATGATGCTGCTATGAACATAGTTATATGCTGGTTTTCTAACACCTCTCTTTCTTTTATACTTGTGAGCATTTATGTTAATTTTCTTCCACATAAATCAAATGGGTGCTTTACTATATCACTCACTTGAGGCTAGCTAACAGAAATCATAGGAGATAACAGATGACAAACTCTTCCCTGGAATGGATGGAGTATTCCCACAGGCTTTACGAAGTGCCCATCTACCACAGCAGTTCTCAACCTGGGGGTTACATATCATTTAACCTACATATCAGATATTTACTTTACGACTCATAACAGTAGCCAAATTACAGTTATGATGTAGCAACAAAAATTTATGGTTCAGGGTCACCAAGACATGAGGAGCTATATTGAAGGGTTGTGGCATAAAGAAGGTTGCAAACCACTGATCTATCAGAAGAGGTGTATGTGATGACGGGTAATCTCTGTGGGAATGCTTACATGCTCCTCAGAAGACAGTGGCAGGACTAATTACTAGCATGAATCAACCAGCAAATGTTCTGCAAGTTAACGAATATTTATCTCAAGAACAAACAGACAATGTTAGGAAGAAAGTATAATGGCTTGGGACCGTGTGTGGCGGGTCCCTGGTACCTGTGTTCCCATGGTGGATGATGGACTGCTACAGATAGATGGGGAAACAGAGACCTGCAGACCTGACTCATATTGAAAGTTTTATTGAGGGGGAGGCAAGACTATAAGGGAAGTAAAGACAAAAGATGTGCAGAGACACAGACACTGAGTCAGAGAGAGAACAGAAGAGAAAGAAGCAGGGGGCTGCAGACAGGACTGTGTGCCCCTTCTGGGAAACAGGGGGAAAGCGAGCAGAAATGGGTGAAGGTTTCTTTTAAAAAGCCAGGTTACATACACCTGCCATGTGCAGGTGGGTGAGAGGCTGGGCCAAGTTTGCCTGGATTACAACAGATAAATACGGTTGGAGAGATGGTTCAGTTAGTAAAATACCTCCTTTGAAGCATGAAGAGCTGCATTTGATCCAGAGTACCTATGTAATAAAAGAATCTAGGGATGCTGATATACTTAATCTCAGTCCGTGGAGTGGTTGTAGAGACAGGAGGATCTCTGGGCTTGCTGACCACGTGGTCTGTCTAAATTGTTGATTCACAGGCCAGCAGGAGATCCTGCCTCATAAAAACAAGCTGAACTTCATCCTTGACAATGGATGTTTACCTCTGGCCTGTTCACACATGTACACCACATGGAAATACACCTGCACACACATCCCTGCACACACAGAGAAATAAATCTTTCAAGAGTGTTTTCTTTAACCACATGTGTAAGAAAAATGGGAGATTTCTTTTTTACAAAAAGAAATCATTATTCCTGCTTAAAAAGATGTGCTAATACTTGGGGCTTTAAGTCTGAGCATTTATCTCACTGATTCTTCAGTATGTTTCTGAGCAGTCAGCAGCTGTTCTGAAACAAAACTACTTGCCTATTATCTGTTCCCTGTATTTACTTTAGTGTTTCAATAACTTTCCTACGTGCTTAATTCTGCAAATACAAGCACGACATTTCCCAAAATCCAACCCCATAGAAGTCTAAATTATTTCAAATGGGGTAACAGATTGTACCAAATCATTCCCTCTTGGGAAGCTGAAATTTTTAAAATTATTCTTATTTGAATTGCTTCTCGTCTGTTCTTATTGGTCACATTTTTTCAACTGTAAATAGCTTCAAGGATGATTTGGTCACAAGTAGTCCAAGGGCATTTATACTGAATTGTGTAGATTTAGCACATTTGAGATTCTTCACATTGAGCATCCAAATTAATTAATACATTAACGATAAACTCTGAATCACTACTAACATGCTGCTGCCACTTCAGGGAAAGAAATCCAAATACTTTCCCCCTGGAGCCAATTGAGTACGAGTAAGCCTAAATTTGATTTCTCTGCTTGCCTTGTGTCTTCCATTGTCCTTGCCTATCTGTTGTATGGGTCTGGATGTGTGCCTGTCTGGAAGTCACTTTCCTAATCTATCTGTGTCTGTGTGTGTCCCTAACAAAAGGCTGTGCTCTGTCTTTATTGAATGGCACAGAATGTATCACGTGGGAAAGGAAAGGACTACTTTACAGACATCATTAACTGAGTTTTACAAGGAATTAAGTCGCTGAGTACAACGGACACCAATTGACGGACAACAAATTTCATTGTTTATCAAGAAATATCTCTATGTTATACTCAACATGCATGGCGGATATTCATTTTGTAAGGTTGCTTTCAGCATATATTTTTTGTCTTCACTCAATGATTGTCCTAACACAGTTACAAATACACAAGCATTGGTCTCTGCATCAGGGGCTAGGAAGAGTGCCCGTCTTAAAATTATAGCTATGCATTAGTTTGGTTTGTGAGAGTGGATTACATCAGAAACTCAATACAACTAATGTTGGTTGTTCCACTGTCCTGCTAAAGGCTAGTTGAACAAACAGACTGGGTACATAGCAGTCTTAAGTCTTATGTAGCCTCAAAATGCATTAACTCTGGCTGTGAGGTCCAGCAAAAGCCCCAGTTGCTTAGAATTTATGAGATGTTTTCATAATGGTTTATTGCTTTACTAAACTGAAAATATCTTTAAAAGTAATTAAAATATCAACTTCTGAAGGTTGTCCTCTAACTACCAAACATGTACTGTGGGACACTGGTGCACATGCACGTGCACACACACACACACACACACACACACACACACACACACACACATGCACAATGTTATCAAAACAATAAACAAATGTAATAAAATTAATTTGAAATTTTTTATATTATTTCACATCAAAAAACAGCATTTAGATGTAATATTCAATAAATCAATTGCTATGAACATCAATTCATTTGGAATGCTTATAAGGTGTAGTAAGAAAATGTTTACCTAGATCTTGTTCAAAGAAACCTTTAAATATAGAACTCTGACAAATAGTCAAATTTCCAAAACAGCTACCCTGTATGATTTCACAAAAGGTCTGGTGTGATCTTGAGTTCTGAGTATGATAGTGTTACACAAGATGCACCTGGGAACATATTAAGATATTACATGTCTAATGAGCATAGAGCATACTGAACAGTTTGGCAGCTGCTGATCTAACACAAGGCAAGGCTAAATACAAATCACATAGAAATATCCTGAATTTATCATTTTCCACAAACTCCACTGTGAGAAATGAGGAAGGACACAAATTTCTTCAAATTGACATGAACTAATTATTATGCATAGTCAACATGTACAGAAGCAGGCTGGGAGAGGCTGTGAAATAATGCAGAATTCTAAAGCCATCCAAAACCTGTAATTATAAATCAGAGGTGCTCTTTTTAAAGGGAATGTCCACTTAAAACTAATATTGCATGTTGAGAAAACTCAGTGACTTGTGTGCTTCTTTTTGTTTGAGAGAAAATTAGACATAATTTATAAGTCAACCTAGACCAAAAATGAAAAAGAAATTGAGATACTATTCAAGGAAATCCCAAAATATACAGGAACAAAGACTTAACGTTTCTTAAAAATTACATTTATTAGTATTTGTGTGTGTGTGTGTGTGTGTGTGTGTGTGTGTGTGTGTGTGTGTGTATCTATGTGTGTCTGTGTGTGTACTCACAATAGCTCAAGTGTGACGGTCAGAGCTAAGACAGACAACTTTGGACCTGGTTCTCTCCTTCCATGATGTATATATGTGTGTTGGGGCACAGATGCCATGGCATGATGTGAAGGGCAGAGAACCACCTGAAGGAGTTAGTTGTCTCCTTCTAACTTTGTGTGTCCTGGTGAGGGACCTCAACAGCAAGCAGTTTTCCCAATGAATGATCTTACCCTCTCAGGATTATGGCTTATGTCTACAAGAAACTACTTTTTGACATCATTGTAAATGTTTTCTAGAATACTAAATCAACACATTGTTGGTACTAGAAACTGAACTCACAGCTTTGGTTACACTAAATAAAATCTTCATTCGTTTCAGTTTTAATTTTATTTTCAGACAGCCCATCACTAGCCAAGTCTGCCCATGAACCTAATCTTACTGTCTTTGCATCTGCAGTCAGTGAGATTATATACACATACCACTCAGAATAACTTAAAAATTATATTCATATTATCTTCATAATACATTTTTAAAAATAGCCAAAAGAAATTCTGAGGGTCAGTTAGATGGCTCAGTAAGTAAAGGCACTTATTACCAAGGCTGATTTTGTGAGTTCAATTCAATTCAATAGAACCCAAAATATCCCCGAGTGTTATTCTGCCTTACATATGTATCCTGTGACACATGTGTGAATGCATGCATACCCCCCACAGAAATGCAAATGTAATTAAAAATCTGATACAGAAATGTTGAAATCCACTTAAACAAATTGAATTTAAATTCAAGTTTAATGTCAAGAGTTAATAATGTGAAATAGTCTACTAATAAGCAATAATCAACCTATAATAAAATATGAAAGCAGATAATTTCTCAAATTTAAGTTTCAGTTAATAATCACAATGGCCAATGCCTCTTAAAATTCTGTAGTGTCTTCTGTAGTGTCTTTCACAATTTTCTCGTTTAATCTCTCTGTGGGAGAGGACTCTGTAATTAGAGTGATTTTTTATTTTTTTTATAAATTACAACATCAGGGGCCAAGGAAATGGCTCAGTCAGTAAAGTATGTGCAGTGCAGCCACAAGGGCCTGTATTCATTGGCCAGAACACACATAAAAATGCTTGGCATGTCAGTGTGTCTCTAATGCCAACACTAGAACACAAGTACAGGGATCCTTGGAGCTCACTGGCCAGCAGAGTCTAGCCAAAGAGATGAGTGCCAGGTTCAGTGGGAGACTGAAAACTAAGGTGGGAAGTGTTGGGAAAAGATAACAATGTCAACCCCACCCTACACTTGTGAACACACATTACCCAGATTTATTTCTTAGTTTCCCAGTGTGTGTGTGTGTGTGTGTGTGTGTGTGTGTGTGTGTGTGTATGCATGCCTATGTTACCTAGGTGTATGCGGGTGCCCACTGAGGCAAAAAGAGTGTGTCTCATCCCTGGGTGTAGAGGTACAGGCCCCTTCCTTTTCCAACACACAAAACGATGGCATTACCCATCTTTTAAAAACATGCTTATTACAAATAAATGCAGTTGGACTGAATGGGATGAAGCTAACAGCTGCATCACCGCTGGAATTTTGTAAGAACTGTAGAGTACCTCCGTGGCCTAAGTTAACAGTTACAGCCTAGCTCACCTGGACTGAGTGCCTTTTGTTGTTATTTGTTTTAAGGTTTTGTAGCATTTCGGTTTCCTTTTTCTCCATTACTTAGCTTCTGGAAGAAACAGAAATTGTATCACTTGCCTTTGTCATTCAGCTCTCCCCCAATAATTAGAATTGTGAATGGCATGCTTTTATAGGAGAAATACCATCAATTTAGAAGGTGGGATAGTTTGAAAGAAAATGGCTCCCATAGGGAGTAGCACTATTAGGAGGTATGGCCTTGTTGGAGTAGGTGTGGCCTTTTTGGAGGAAGTGTGTCGCTGAGTGGGGGAGGGTCTAAGGTCTCTTATGCTTAAGCTACACCAAGTGTGACATACAGTTGCTTCCACTGCCTCTGGATCAAGATGTAGAACTCAGCTCCTTCTCCAGTACCACATCTGCCTACACACCACCACGATGATAGCTAGATGAAACCTCTGAAACTGTAAGCCAGCCCCAATTAAATGTTTTCCTTCATATAAGTGGCTATGGTCATGGTGTCTCTTCACAGGAGTAGAGGTCCTAACTAGGAGAGAGGGGAAACAAGGATAATTACCAATACACTCTATAGTGTATTTGCATTTTCAATGTTCCAACTTGGAGTTCTTAGATGAAGCTAAGCATCTGTGCTACTTACAGTTCCAAACCACAGCTAAAATTAGTTTCAAAGTAATTAAGAAATAAACAGGGGGTGGGATAGATGGCTCAGCCTTTATTAGCATTTGCTCTTCTTTCAGAGCACTCATCTACTTACTAACTCTGTTCATGCACAATTGTCTGTATCTCTGCCAGCAGAACCATATACTTACCTACTAACAATAAGAATCCGGACCAGGCTGATTCATATTCTTTTGCAATGCTACTTTTTCATGGAATATTTAACTCTAAACTGAGCTCTGCCTGGTTAAAAACTGTCTCATACTCATGTGAGGTAGGAATATACACTCAAAATGTTTTCTAAACATCATACTGATGCATTAGCACAGCTTTTTATTTTAAGAACAAAGAACAAATGTTTGTGTCAGCAATGTGAAGCCTTGGGGGAGCAGTCATCAACCACATGGGAATTTCAGAGACATTTGGATAAGATCAGCTGACAGTTCATCTCAGGAGCAGTTGTGTGCAGTATATGGGATATGGGATGCTGGAGGTGGTGTTGGATGTGTGGCTCAGTGGGTAGAGTACTTACTTACAATGTAGGAAGCCCTAAATTTTATTCCTAACACTGCATTAATAGGCCATGGTAGCACAGACCTGTAATCCCAGCACTTAGGAGGTGGAGGAGGGAGGATAGGGAGCTAAAATTCATCCTCAACTATGTAGTGAGATGAAGGCATCCTGGGCTCCATAGGATCCTGTCTCCAAAAGAAAGAGGAAGAAAAGGAGGAATTGGAAAAAGACTAAAAGATTGTCTCATTTACAAACTAGGTCAGCAGCTCTATATCTCTGATTTGGTTAGCCAACATATATATTGCTAACAGACCAGGCAATTAAATTTAATTATTTACTTTGAAAAATATGTGTATGCATTTATTTTTGAATAGGTACTTGTCTGAGTGTATGCATTTACCATATGAAGGCAACCACAGAGGTCAAAAGAGACTGTAGAATTCCCTGGAACTGGAGTGGCAGCTGTGAGGTACCTGATGTGTGTGTGGGGGACTCCATCTTACTCCTCCCCAGGAGATACTCTTAAATGCTGTGCCATATCTCCAGCTCACATATGTTTTTTTTTTGAATGTAAAAAGAGTATAAAAAAAAATTTCTTCTAAGGTTGCAGAAAATTCTAGAGTAAAGCTGCCCTCATCTAGTCTTCAAAGAAAAGCACAATTTGGGGTACCCGGTGTGTCTAATCACATGTATTAAACTAATAATAAAATAAAAGAACAGGAATTTTATTTCATATGCCAAATTTACTTTTCAGTTACTTTGAGAATGTATTTCCAAATTATTTTAAGAATCTATAAAAAAGAATTATGAAGCTCAGTTGAATACAGATTGTACACATTTAATGTGGGATATTCGTCATGAGAGAATAGAGAAACCCTGGCTGCTTGCCCTGCCTACCAGTCAGTTCACTAATAATTACCTGCGTGAATTAAGATAAATCTTTTGTTTTTTAAGTATCAAACAAGAAGAGCAATTTATGTGTTTGTTTATTATTGGATGGAGTCGAGATGACACAGAATCCACACTTCTTTGTTAAAACTCTTTCGTATAACACACAAAATAGAGCTTGTGTTGGGTATAATTTCCGGGAGTTTTTCACAAACTAATATAGTGAAAATGGCCTGTGAGCTCTTTGGTCTATCAATGTAAGTCCTGTAACCATAATTGGTTAAATTAAATAAAGAAATAACAACTGTATGAAGTTGTTCATAAGGATTAGTGGCCTTTAAGGCAAGAAAATGTACTTCCTGTGAAAGAGTTTTAAGGCTTCTTTAAATCTTTAATAAACTTAGAGATTTTTGAAGTCTAAGTTTAATTCAGACTGTTGTTAAAGTAGATGTCCACATACACTGGCTTGATGGAGGAGGGAAGAAATATGAGACAAAGAAGGAAGGAGTGGAGGAAGGGGAGAAAGGAGGGAGGACAAGGACAAAGGGAGCGATGGAGGGAGAGACTACAGATGAGCTTAATGCCATCAAATAAAGGACACTCTGTGGGAATATTAATAGCCCATTCATTATGAAAAGAGGGAAATATTTTTTTTAAACACTCAACTCCATGCACTATGATATTAAGAAAGGAATCAAGGGAAAAGAGGTCCCTGGTGGAGTTCATTGTGAAATGTGCTAAAGATCACATCTGTTCTTATCCTTCCCCACTCAGGGATGGGGGGAGAGCAGGATAAAGTGCAGAAATGTCACCCTGGATGAGGCCGCCCCCATCCCTCCATTGTCTTTTCAAGGTAATGTTTAATGTGTTTCCTTTTCTTCTAGTAAGTTAAAGGTTGTAATTGCCCAAGAGTCAAATTAAGATCCCAAACGAAGGTTAAGCAAAATAAGACTGCTGGAGATGGCCAAGGAGCCCTGAAGCTACGAGCTGAGTTCAAGGCTGGCATTATTAATTTGCTCTTCATAACAGAACTGACCTTTACAGGGTACTGAGAATGGGGGGAGCACTTGGCAGCAAAACTGATCTCATCGTAACTAACTGTACTTCTCAACTATCACAGCTTGTTAAGCCAGGACCTTCTTAGAGGGATCAAATTGGCCTCTCTGCATAGTGCCAAGTCTCAGAGGACAGATCCAGCAAAAGGCTGTGGGTAGGAAGGCTTCCTCCTTTTCAGTAGAACCTATGACTTTCTCAGGAGCCAAAACCAATATTAAAAGAGAGAGTTTATTTTATAACTCAAACTTTGTTTCCCTAACACATTTAACATACTAAACAACTACCAGTTTAACTCTCAAACAAATCAGACATTATATACTTTAAAGCAAAATATTCTATCTAAAGTTAAAATTTCAAAGCTGCCTTTTAAAGAAGAGAGATGGAAACAGTCGCTTTTTCTTTTAAATTTAAACAAACAATGCGTATAGGAGACCGCATGTCTGGTACTATTCTATATAAAGGAATTCAGTGCCTTGACAAGGCAGCTAACAGTAAGATACCACTTAAATACCTTTTCCTCCAAGAGAAAACAGAAACAGAAATTAATGGAATGGGGCAAAACAGACACTAAATATGCTTTTAATTATTTTTATTGGGGCAAAACAGACACTAAATGTGCTTTTAATTATTTTTATTGCTTTTACTATTAAAATGTTAATCATTTCCATGCAGGTATTTTAAAAGGAGGAAAATTTTAAATTACATTTCTCCTGTTCATATCATATATATCAGTATCCCATGATCCCATCAGTCCAAATTCTATGTGTGTATAGAACATGTGTGTGTTAACTGCCCCCAGTTCTCACAATCACGGCCAGCTCTAACACTGTGTACACACATTACACAATTTAGAACAGAAAAGTTATAGAGGCTTTCATTTACATCAAGAACATGGTAGTTTTTTTTTTTTTTTTTTTTGGTATACTTTTGAGAAATTCCATGGCTCAGGAATAGTGAAATAAGTGCTAGGTGAGTTTTAATTTCTCCTGTAAGTATGCAGCACACATCATTTATGCCCTGCTTAGAGGATTGCCCCTCTAGCTCAAACACTTTGTGTGGGAACTCAGGCAGGAATGGCCTCAAACTAGTCAATGTTTCCATTCATGGATGGAAGAGAGCCTTCTTTTTCCCCCATTCTCTCTGAATAGAGTAGCCAGAATTCTCCAGAGTCCCTAGAATGTCCCTACCCTCCAACAATTTAAAAACAGATCATTCCTTATACATCATCAGAGGAAAACTGCTCCAAAGTGTCCTTTTACAGGAATTATAAGACCACAGGTTGTTTAATAGTATCCCTTCATTTTTTTCTATTATTTTTAAACTTTCATATTCCACGGGAGGAGAAAAACAAAAATCTGTCTAATGTCTGCATTGGGGAGGAGGCACCAGGGAGTGAGGCCCCATCTGTTAGAAAAAGATAACAAATTCTAAGTCTGTCCCTGCTGTAAAATTACCAGTGCTTGGCCACAAGAGAAAGGAATCATTTTGAGTTGATGCCTATTAGCATAACAGCAGCATTTGGAGAAGTTGGTGTTTTAATAGCTGATTCATTTCTGTTATAACCTTCTCTGTCATGAACACATAAGCGTAAAACCTTCAAGTAAACCAATACAGTGAATCAGTATGCGTGCCATTGTATATCTGCTCACTTTTCCTCTTGCCAGTTACGATTTTCACAGTGTGTGTGTGTGTGTGTGTGTGTGTGTGTGTGTGTGTGTGTGTGTGAACATACAGGCACCAAAAGAGGGTGTCACTCTTCTACCACTCTCCAGCTTATTTAGTTTAAGGCATGGTCTCTCACAAAACCTACAACTAGTTTGCTAGCCAGTAAGCTTCAGCAATTCTGTCTCCATCTGCCTGCCATACACACACACACACACACACACACACACACACACACACACACACACACACACACTTCATCTCTAAAATCAGGTACATATTTCTGTCCTACTTCAACCTTCTTGATAATGTGTGTCTATCATCACAATTGCCTTTTGGCTATGTACACAAAAGCCACTTTCACAAAATGGAGCAATGCTGACCACCCCTCCATGCTAGACATGGTCTCCATTAAGTCTACTTAGCACATGTTGGTGTTGTCAAACTTAATCTGTGAATCTATTTTCATGACTTTCTTTCACCATAGTCTCTTTCATCAATGCAAATTGATTGAGCAGGCTGGCTGGGCCTGAAATATAAAATCATAGAGGACTTGAGTACTTTCTCTCCCAATGGTGTATTACCTTTGTAATTTTACCTTCATTTTCTTTTAAACTGTATATGTGTATGTATGTATGTGTGTGTGTGTGTGTGTGTGTGTGTGTTTAGGGGTACACACAGAGGCTGGAAGAAGAATCTCTTGAACCTAGATTTATGGGTAATTGTGACCCATCTGACTTAGGTCCTGGGAAGTGAACCCAGTTCTCTATGAGAGCAACAAGTGCTCTTAACCACCGAGCCATCTCTCCAGCTACTCTCTTGCTATTTTTTTTATTATATATAATAAAATACAATATATATTCTATTTATTTCTTTGCTTTTATTTGGCTGTCAGAGGAAATCAATGGATGTGAATTTAGAGTTTATTTCTATAACCTTGCCAAGTTCTTTTAAGAACAGAGAGAAGCAAAGCAGGTGTGCTGGTGAATGTCTGTAGTTCACACACTGGAGAGGTGGTGTCCAGGTGATATACAAGCAATCATGGAAAAGAGGCAGGAGGGGGAGAAGGGGGAAAAAGAGGAGGGGGAGGAAGGAGAAAGGGAAGAGATAAAGAGAGAAAAGGTTTTACTGGTGACTGATTCTGAGTAAACTCCTTTTTTATGATGTTCTTAGAAAATGACCGAGAATGGGTACTTTTTGAATATTTAGTTAAAAGGACTGAAGGACGGGAGGACCAACAGCATCATCTTGGCATCTATGAGTACTTCAGGTTGGCCCAACTTACAATGGAAACAGGGAAGGAGGACAAGATGGAGACATGGGTTTGTGGGGGAAGAAAGCAGGTATCCAAGGAAACAGAAGTGCCAGTCAAAATTCATAGCAACCCAAGTTAATGAAGACAGTATCTCAAGAGCAAGGGCTCACCCCAACCAGAAGAAGATAATGCATCATCCTTAAAGCCCCCAACACCTCTCAGTGCCTATACTCATCTTTCATATTGATGGGAATCGAGTATATCCAAAGTGTAGCAATGACCATGCAGGAGCCTTTATAGGAAAGGAGTCTATCACAACCATCTGCCGTCTCTTTCTCACTGTTTTTATTATTACCAAGTACTCATTATTGTTGTGTTTCTGCTTATTGAGTACATTTCTTTATCAGTACCCCTGCTCCTTCAGCCTCCCATTTCTGAGTGAACAAATCTCATCTATTCATTTCTTATCAAAAGCTTATCTTTTTTACATGGTGATGAAACAGTAAGACAGAAGAATACCACAAGGAACTAGCAATAACTTAGTCAGTAAAATCCTTGACTTGAAAGTATAAGGTCCTGACTTCAGTCCCTGATAATCATATACAAGCAAAACACAGTACATGGGAGGAAGGGACAAGAGGATTCCTGAGGCTTGTTAGCCACTCAGGTTAGGCAAGCAGTGAGCTCCAGGTTCAGTGAGAGGCACAGCTTCAAAGTATATAGTGGAGAGCAATAAGGGATGAGATTTATGTGCCTTCTGCTCTCCATGTACACCCACCAAATGCAGAGATACACATGAAATTGCAAATAAAAAAGATTTTTTTTTAAATGAAACTAGAATGGGGGGGCATGGTAATGCTGCCAAGTGTATACCATATATAACCATGCATAGTGTATAAAAACTGATTCAAAATAAATGGCTCTACAATTGATTCATGTCTTTATTGTATGATATTTTATTGGCAATTGCATCACAGTCCTTCGTTTAAATGAAAATCTTACTGCACAGCATCATGCTGCTTTACCCCAGCAGCCTCATGCACCTCTGTTTATTTTCTATTTTGACTACATCGTAGTCTTTTGGGATTGATTTTAGTCTCATGGCTCTGGGAACCACAGGTTTCATATAGACAATAGAAAACCCAGGTATACAGGAGGCTAAGACACCTGGTAAGCATACTGTATGGTGTCTAGACTATGATTAAGTTGTGTGATGAAAACTTTCAAAGACCACATCCCATTGTTAGGTCATTTATGACTCTATTGTGTAGCAACCCACTAAAGGTGTGATGTGCAGATCTGGACACAGTAGCAGGGACACATGGTAAACATTATTGGTAAGGATAATCCATTATACCTGGGTATTTGGTGTATGAAAATGTTCTAGTAACTTACATGACAATAATTTAAAGTAAGCACAAATTCTATATGGAGAAACAAACAAACTAATCCCATTTGATATGTCTTAAAAACTTTCAGGATCTTGAAGTTTAAACTTTTCAAGATCTAGTCTTTATTTATTTATAGACTCCTGCTACTATCCAGTGAAAAACAAAGAATTTTATTTTAAAACAAAATCATAGGACTTCAAGCAAGAAACTTTTCATGAAAAAGAAAAAAGAATGACTAAGTGAAAATACAATTAATGATATTTCCATTCATCTGTGTGCACACACATAGTCTAGCACAGTGAAATATCATCAGGAACAACTCATATCTATGTAGTTGAATGTCAAGTTTTAGGTGTAAGGTACTATAAAATCTCAGAGTTTCAATGTGATAGTTTGAATGACAATGGCCACCGTAGCTGGTGAAACTGTTTTGGGAATGATTAGGAGTGGGAAGTATTGCCTTGTTTGAGGACTTGTATCATTAGGAGTAAGCTTTGAGGTTTCAGAAGCCTATGCCAGGCCCAGTATGTCTCTCTCTCTCTCTCTCTCTCTCTCTCTCTCTCTCTCTCTCTCTCTCTCTCTCTCTCTCTCTCTCTCTGCGCCTCCAACTTCCAGATAAAATGTGTTATGGCATAATCGTTTTGTACACTGTGAAAATGTATCATTCTGATTGGTTTAATAAAAAGCTTAACAGACAATAACTAGGCAGTATTTCCAGGCACAGAGGACACCACTCAGAAGGGCAGAGTCATGGAGGAGAAGCTAAGGGTTGCAGAACAAGCAATGCGGGCATTACAAAGTAAAGGTAACTGAGTCCCATTAAAAAGAATATAGGTTAAAGGATCTGCTAATTAAAACTGTAAGAGCTAGTTAGAAACAAGCCTGAGCTATTGACCAAGTGTTCGTAATTACTAAGTGTCCATCCATATCATGACTTAGGAGCTGACTAACTACAAAGAAGTAACCTCCCAGCTACTGAGCTACTGTTCCAGCACACGCCTGCCTCACTTCTGCCATACTTTTCGCCATGATAATCTGACACTATAAGCCCCTAACGAAATGCTAATTTCTCTTGGTCGTGATAGCTCTTCACAGCAATATAATAGTATCTAAGACACTGTGGAGATGACTCAGTCAGTTTGACAACTGGCTGAGCAACGTGAAGACTTAAGTTCCAATTCCCAGCACCGGTATAAAACGTCTGCTGCCGCTGCATATACTCCTATAAGCTCAGGATTGCCTGGCTGTCAGGGGTGGAGGCAGGAGGATAGCTGAGACTTTATGGCTGACAGCCTAGCTTCAGTTCCAATGAGGGATTCTGTTACAAAAGGAACAATGAAGAGAGTGACAGACTAGGGCACCCTCTGTTGTGCTCTTGCCTCCATAGGCACAGAAGGGTACATACTTCACAAGCACCACACACACACACACACACACACACACACACACACACACACACACACACACAAACACACACACTCAAGCACAACAGAAAACTAAACACAGCCCATAAGAAAGGAGGATTGGGCACATATGCAACATTATTTAAATGGACATTACAGAATTTTATTTTATTTCTTTATTAATTAAATGTATTCATTTATTTTACATCTGGGTCCCAGTTTCTAGTTTCTCCTCTCCCCATGCTCACTCCTTCCCCCTCCTTGCCTCCCTCTGCAGTTAAAATTTAGAAAGCAACCTGACACTACCTTCCTTGGATTGTTTATTTATTTATTTATTTGTATGTCCGTGCACATGCAGATGACCAAGGAGGCCAGAAAAGAGGGTGGAATCCCCTGAAGTTGGAGTTACAGGCTGTTGTAAGGCATTTGAAGTGGGCTGCGGGTATTGAACCTGAGTCTTCCCAGGAGCAGCAATTGCTCTTAGACCCTGAGCCATCTCCCTAGCCTTCTATCACATATATTTTAAAAATTCTTTAAACAAACAAATATTTAACCTGAATGACTGCCTAAAATCTTTCCATTTCTAGGATTTTCTGATTACAGAAAGTCATGAGAGAGGCAATCAATTTCCCGGTCTTCAGCTTGGGAAAGCATGGTCTATGCTACACGGTAGGTCTTTTAGAGCCTGCATAGTGGCATGGTGTTACAGATCCGTAAAATCCAGTCACCCTCAAGGCCTTTGTATTGATGAATGTGTTGAAAAGTAATGAGTATACAATGAGGATGTGGTCAGAGACCATTCTATGGTCACAAAAGGCTGGTTCTGAAATTCTCGTGGCTATAAAACTCACAAAACTTCCCAAGTACTACTTATTCTTATTGATGAATGGGCTTAGCACCAAGACATCCATCATTTAAGTAAAAGTGGAGGTAGAAAATTCTGTAGATAAATAAAACATCGACACACCAGCCATATAAATTGTTCATGAGGATGAAGATCGTGACATTGTCATATATCTGGGTGGTTCTTCGTTTTTAAGATGCAAATCAAAACATGCTGTTAATTCACCAGCTACTGGAAATTTGTGAGCAGGAAAATTCAATATGTTATGTTGGTTAATAAAGGCTTCAGTTAGAAATTTTATGGTCAAATTTAATAACATCCAGTTAATGACCTTGAGTACCTTGTACAGGAAGGTGGAAGAAATTATATGCAAGAAAGAGATGGCCATAGATCCATCTGTGGAGCTGTGGCATATTCTACTCATCTGATATTGATTATGGTAGATCAGAATTGTGAGCAAATGAAGAGGTCAGCACAGGAGGTTCTGCCTCAGGGAAGCTGCCTCAATGGGCATTATCTCCATCGTCTTTAAGGAGAAAACACTCCCTGACCCTATAGAACAATCATCTTCTCAGATGGCAATGGGACATTCAGGAAATGACAAATAATGTCACTGAATATTCATTACTATTAACATATCATGATTTAGAGAGAAAAAGAAATGTCTTTCCCATATATACACACACACATACATACACACACACATCACCCAAGGGAGATGTTTACATTGCAGGCTCAGTGATATTTTGGGGCTGAGATAATCTCTTCTACTTAGATGCTATTTTCAACTTGGTTCTTATCCTTCTTTTAGAACACAGTCCTAAATATATATGTTTAGTTTTCTAGACTCAAATAACTCAGCAAAATTGTAGCCAATCATCTCATAGACATCTCTGCCCAGAAACAGGGACTTGAAATGGAAATATTGCTATTGTACATCTAATCTGGAATAGATCAATGCAGAGGGACCAAAGGTAAGTTTCTAGCAAAGAATTATAAATTAGAAATACTTCCTGTCATGATTTGAATGTGAAATGTACCATGTGGACAGTTTGAACAGTAGGTCCCCAGTGTTTACACTGTTTGGGAAAATTGACAATCTTTTAGAAGATGGAGTATTCCTGAAGGAAGTGGGTTCTCAGGGACATGCCTTGAAGCTTTATACCTTGGATCCTTTTGCTGTTGGCTCTCTGCTTCCTCATGGAGGATGCAATATAACCAGCCACTGCTGCTCTGCCTTCTCTGCCATGATGGACTGAGTCCTCTTGCACTATGAGCCAAAATATACATTTTCTTTTATAGGTAATTTTTTCAGAATATTTTATTATATACATAGGAGAGGTAACTAAGACACTTTGCATTAAAAGTGTATAAAATGAGTATTATCTCTCTCTTTCCCTACTGTCTTTCCTTTCTCTCTCCTTCTCTGTTACCCCTACTTGCTCCTCTTGCCCCCTCTTCTGCCCCTCTTTTTCTCAGTCATCCCCATCTCTCTGCATCTACCTTTCCCTCTTCTGGTCTGTTCTAGCCTTGCTAGAAACCATTGTCTCATGGACACTTGGCAGATGTCCTACCAGTGAACATCACACCCAGCCCCAAGTCTTGATCAAATGCATATTGTCTCCAGGCCAGGATCCTGACAAGGTCAGAACACTGCTGACTCCATAGACATGAACCTTGTTTATAGATACATGTCTTCACCAAAACACTTTTCTAAATAACTTATTTCTCAGTAAGCCTTGTCTTTATAATTATTCCTTGTAGATATTTTTAAGTACTTTCTTAGGTAGCTTAACTTTATTACTGAGATATATATGAAAGTTCTCAAACATGAAATAAAGTTGGAGACTATATAGAATGCCATTTTCTAGATTCTAAATTAATGCTTCCTTTCTGAAATAGTTGGCTTTTTTATATTTCCCTACCTAGACACACACACACACACACACACACACACACACACACACACACACCATTTAAAATATTTTAAAATTATAATAACAAGTAGAACTAATAATATTTTAATAAATTAGATGTGAAGTTAAAACTGAATTATGTATCTCTAAAACTGAAGAATTTCTGGGAGTTTAATTATTGGCCTTCTCTCTGGAGAAGCAAAAAATACAGTATTACAAATCAATATTTGATAAATATTAATTATTATATAGATGTATATAGGTAGAGAGAACAATAGATGTGCCCATCCCAGAGTGTCAGAAATCGGGCAAGGGGTAGTCGTATCACAGTAGCCATTTCCTGAAATTTGAACTAAACAAATGTTTAAGATGCACAAATCACACTCTATGTAAAATTTTGCCCTAAAGCTTTATATAAAATAGGTAAATATGAAAACAGTTTTTATTAGTCACATTGAAGTGTTTCTGAAGTATGCTAATGTCTTGAAATTCCTCCAAAGTAAGCATTTAAAGTTAATGAATGAGTGAATTAAAGGCTAGAATGAATGTGTACACATGCATGTGTATGAATGTGTAGTGTGTGTGTGTGTGTGTGTGTGTGTGTATTGTGTATGTGTAGATGCATGTGCAAGCATCTGGGATGGTGGTGGGGAGCCAGGCTTCAATGCTGATTGTCTTGCGCTCAGTCTTCACACACACACACACATATATACATACATACATTTTCTTCTTTCTTTCTTTCTTTCTTTCTTTCTTTCTTTTTTTTTTTTTTTGGTTGTTCGAGGCAGAGTTCATCTGTATAGCTTTGGAGCCTGTCCTGGAACTAGCTCTGTAGACCAGGCTGGCTTTAGATTCCGCCTGCCGCTGCCTCCTGAGTACTATGACTAAAGGCGTGTGCCACCAACGCCCTACTCACATACATTACTCAAATATGATCTCTCACTGAACCAGATACTCACTGATTTGGATACACTGACTGCTCAGGAAAACCCAGAGATCCACCTGCCTTGCTACCCTAACACTGGAGTTATGGGTGCACACCACAATGCCTGGGGTTTTACATGGGGGCTGGCAATTTGTATTCATGTTCTCATGCCTGTGAAGTATGTACTTTACTGATGAAGCTAGTTCTTCAGCGCCATGAACACCATATATATATGTTTTCTTCCATCTCTTTGCTATAACACAGAATCCACAGCTTCAGCTTCCTCCTCCATACCCACTCCATTTTTTTTCCGAAGCTCTATTCCAGTCATCAGTTACAAAGAGTCAATACTGGTTCAACTTCCATGGGTTACCTGACACAGATAGATGTGTCTTGCCATGTATACATCAAGCAGAAAGCTTGATTAAACACATTTACAAATAACACTAATGTCACCCATGTTCCTAGTGAGGATAAAATCCTGCTATCTTATCCTGATATAGAAATATTAGTACAGAAACTCCATGAGCCAAAAATCTCTCCAAATGTTATTAAAAAACCTTCGCTGTGTAAACTTTAATGATGTTTGCATACGAGTGTTAGGGTCCATAATAACTCTTCTCAGAGTGTTTTATTATAAAAATAAAGCAAGGGTTCTGTTTCCTCCTGCAGTAATGAAAAAGGAATAAATATAAATAAACTAAGTAGAGCAAAGAACATGATTTAAAACCCAACAGTTTATTTATTAGTGCTAATGTAGAAGTTTCCCTAAATAATATATAGAACCCTAACTACAGCATGCATAAAAATTAACATAAACATCTTATTCTGTGGAACAAAACAAACTAGAAGCACACAAGAAAAAACAGATAGAGAAAGTGCTTCATTAGCTATGACGTGTCATTAGTTCATTCCCAATAATACTTGAGTCATAAATTGTATGTATGGATATAACGCAAAGAGAAGCGGCCATAATATAATTACACTTGGGAAAAACGACCTAATTGCTCTTGGGTTTTGTTTTAACAATTTCACTCTTAGATCCTCAGTTCAGGACCACAGACAGGGAGGTTTGCTCCTCCTTGCTTAGGCAGAATGAGAGAGGCAGCTAGGGGGACTAACCAACTTAAGGTTGTCCTTTGCTTGCAATCGATCTTTAATCTACTGAGTGTGGAACAGTTTGCAAGCTGGAAATGAAAAGTCTTCCCACCCGTGACAGGATGCCTTTTCTCATTGGAGTTCCACGCAGAAAGGTCGCTGCAGAACTTGCACACATCACAGGTTTTTTTTTTTTTTTTTTTTTTTTAGAACAAATCAACAGAGAGATACTCTTCCTAATGTGCCCTCCCTTTTGTTCTGTGTTGCATATTCAGCACTGTTCTCATGCAACAACACATTCCAACACAATAGCCCTGTGTCTTGCATCTCACCACGGCAGGTGTCGATTCTCCTTTTACAAGACAATTAGCACAGTAGGGATTTCCTGGGTAATTCCTGGGGATATGAAGGAGACTGTGCAAAGTCATATTGGGTCTATTCTGCCACTTACATCAAATTGGTGGCTACATTCCTGAAGTATTTTCCTTCTCCCACTAAGTCTGAAGACTGTTAACCTCAGAGTGTGGTGGGAAGTGAATAAGACAATGAGAACCCCGTCCTTAAAACACTGGGATATTGCAGACACTAAGTAGACGGTTAACTAACAGATACAGAGGCTGCAGAGGTGGCTCGGTAGGTATTGGTATTTCCTATTAAAGCATACTGGCCAGTTGTGGCCAGATGTGGCCAGGTGTGCCTGTACCTCCAGAACTCCAGGAGGCAGAGACAGGTAGGTCACTGGGGCTTGCAGGCTGAAAGCCTAGCTCTAGGTTCAAGCAGATAACAACGCTGCCTCAAGAGAATGAGGAGGAATGTCATCCTTCCTTGGCCACTGCATGTGCCCACAGGCATTCACACGTGCCCATACATACACCATGCACAGTCTCACACCAAAAGTAAATGAGTTAACTACTTAAAGAAAAAAGGAAGAAAGGTTTTCTGTGTGAAACCTACTTACAAACCCACAAGTCAGCTGTTGGGACATGGTGAGCAGTAACTATATTGCCACATGCTGCTCAAGGTGGTGAGAAGAAATGATTGCCCTAAACAGGACAAGGGTACCACCCCTTCAACAGCTCAGAGAATATAGCACAAAAGAAGGGGTCAAGTGATATGGAAAATGGCTGACACTCTTATCTTTTGGGCAGGACTCGGCCATTGCAACACTGAACTCACAGAGGCTATTTGTGCTTGCACAGGGTCTGCCTAAGACTGGTCCCATCAGCTCATGGAGCCTTACCCCTCCCTGAGGAATTAAGGGTATTAAGACTATGAAGGGGGAGTCATCATCTGTAGCTAGATGGCCCTGATTAAACTTGGCAGGCAAGGGCTGTCACAAAAATAAAATAACAAATGTGAGAAATAGACATATAGGGAGAAGGAAAGTTGAAAAGAGTGGCAGGGAGAGAAGAGAGAGTGAAGGATGAGATTAATCCTAATATATAATATATACATCTGAATTGTCAAATAATAAATTTAATTAATTATAAAAACTACAACGAGTAAGAAATAACATGAGAAGCTGTGGGGTTGATAAAATTATGAGGAATGGTTTCAATTTTAGAGCATGGTACGCACTAAGGGAAAGAAGAATAAAGCTAAATGATCCAGAGAATAAATGAGAAATTAATCTGACAAAGATTTAAAACCAACTCCTGTAGCTCATTGATCACCCATTGGTCCTTACAGTGCCTCTTTCTCTCCATGGTACCTTGGAGACATGTTTATAAGACACATGATCTAAGCCCGAGCTTAAGTGTCCTTCCTTCCCTGAGCATCACTTTCCCTTCCTTCATCTGAACACTCTTCCACACACAGACAACACACCAACCATTTCTTTCTCTTCTCTCTCCCTTTGTCCTCCTCTCTCTCACACACTAACGTACATAGACAATGCACATACAATCGTAGATTCACTCAAAATGCCCTTGTTTTTATCTTTACTGAGCTCTAAGCTGGTTTTGTTTATTTCATCGCAGTTGGTCTTTGGTGTCAATCATCAACTTGATAAAATAGGCAATCACCTGGGAATTCCTGTGTAGGATTTTCTTGATCATGTTAATTGAGAAGGAAGACATATCCACTGTAGATGCTAAGATCCTGAGCAGAGTGGAGAATGAGAGCTGAACATGAGCATTCATCTTTACCATTTGCTTACTGACTATAGAAATCATCTGACTAATTGGTTTCTGCTGTTTTGATTTCCTTGTCATGATGGACTTGAGCTATAAGCTAAAATGTTTTTTTCTCCTAAGGTCTCTTTCAAGGGATTATTTGATCACAGCTCCAAGAGAACCAAAGCAACCGGTTAACATACTTCCCTCATAATACCATGCAATGATAACTAAAAGTGTGGGAAAATATACTTAATGCCAGAAGCTCTGAAAAATAAGAAAATGAGTAGCTATGACTTAGTGAGGGCACACAGAGATTATAAACAATACATTGATAGGGTTTTTTGAGAGAGAATGCACTAGAGTTGGTCTTAATAAAATATGACTAGTTTAAGGAAATCAGAATGCTACAGAGAGGCTTGAATTGACAAAGAAACGTCAATTTTATCACCCCAATTAAGACCATATTACTAATAGCCAAGAGTATGATTTCATGGAAATAGATGTTTCCTTTTCCTCATGGTTTTTTTTTCTTTAGAATCATACAAGAGTGTGAGGTTGTGAAAAAAACTGACAGTTCATTTGTAATTGACAGCTGATCAAATGATCACAATCAAATACCGTGTTGTGTGTGTGTGTGTGTGTGTGTGTGTGTGTGTGTGTGTGTGTGTGAAAAATACCAGATTGATTAGAAACCAATCTTGTTAGGGTCTAAAAGAAAGCTCAATGGGTACAGGGTCTTGCCATCAAGGCTGATTCACTGAATTCAAGCCCCCAAACCTACTTGACAAAAGGAGAGATTCCTCCAAGATGTCCTCTAACCTATACACACAAAACACACACACACACACACACACACACAATTATTTTTTGTTTTTCGATTTTTTTTTTAGGTATTTTAAGAATATAACTTTATTTCAACTTCAGACACATCTTAGGGGGATATATATAATGTCACTGAATTATTTAACTTAGTAAGAGGCATATGAAGTATATGAAGGCTTAGAATTAAATGGATTACTATGATAGAATCTTGTGACTCTCTAGAAGTTCACATACATTTTAAAGGTGAAAATAAATTAAAATTATATATATATATATATATATATATATATATATATATATATATATGTGTGTCTGTGTTTATGCGTAGGTATGTGCACTTGAGTACCAGTGCCCATAGAAGTCACAAAAGGGCATTGGAACTCCTGGAGTACAGTTCTAGGTAGTTCCCACACAATTTTTTTAACCTTAAAAAATAAATAAGCATCAGCTCAGTTATTTTTCTTTTCCTTACCTGGTAACACATTTCAGATTGCCATAAACCTAAACATAAACACTTAAGTAAATATAATCTCCAATATTCGTGACCTATAAACCAGAGATATTAAAAACGAATACTTATTATCTCTACATTACAAAACCCTGAACCATTAGAAAGCAATATATAATCAAGCATTAACAACCTAGCATGGGGAGAGTATGTATCTTGGGATTCTCTTTTGCAGATCTCCGTTGTGGATGACTTATATTTCAAGCAGACTGTATATTGAGAAACTGAATGTTGTATTTTGGAAAGCTTTCCACTGATTAATTTTGGTGTGTGCATGAGATAAAGTATACTATTGAGTAGTGATTTTTCCAGTGCAGTCTTCAAAATGACGGCCTGGAATACTGTCACTGACTGACATGCATAAGCTCTGGACAGCCCCAGGAATGGCAAGCTGCACTATCTTCGCTCTTGGCAATAAATCAGGGTCTGAGTAAACTATATGAGCTAGGACCATATCTAAGAGAGACAGTATGTTCAGCCTACAAAACCTAGTTAGAAAAGGAGAGAGGCTGGCAAGTAAAGACACTTGACCCCAAGCCTCACCATCTGACTTTGATTCCTAGTCCCTCCTGGTAGAAGGGAAGAACCTTATCCTTCATGGTGTTTTCTGTCCTCCATGCCAGAACCCTGACACATGAGCAAACACAAAGCATACATACACGAACACACAGGCACAGCTAAATAAATGCAAAGAAACAAAAAGTTAAAGAATGCTTGAAGAGGATCCCTTGTTAAGAAACATGTTAAACGAGGCTGTAAGTGCTCTCAGAGAACTTGCTCTCTGGCCTGTGTGGGGTTTGTTTTGGTAAGAGCCTACTATGTCAGTGGAGGGGCAAGGAGGGCCTTAGCATTTTAAGACTGGGTTCTTAAAATTGAACACTTTGCAGTTCAATCAAGGAAACAAAACACAAAATATTCTACCAATTAAACAAATGAACGCACGATCGAAATTTGTAAGTCCTATGCTTAAAAATGATGGCTTCAAAGTAGAATTTATCTGCTGTCCCAGCTAAAGAATACGGCGACATTGGTATTTCGGCAGGATCTGGTACATTTCATGTAATTTTAAGGAAAGCCTGAAGGTATGAGATAGTCCATTTGCAGAGGTGGGTCACATTCAAGGTTATACTCTTCTCAGGTGCAATCCTCAGCAGTAAATACGTGTCATGGCTTAATAAAATATGTCTCCTGTGGCCTCATATATTGGAACATTTGGTCCCCAGCTGGTGTGGCTGTTTGGGGGAGGTTATGAAGCGGAGTGTGGAAGCTGCTAGAGAAAGTTCCCCACCGAGGGAGCTTTGAGTCTTATCACCTTGCTGAGTTCTCTCTCTCTCTCTCTCTCTCTCTCTCTCTCTCTCTCTCTCTCTCTCTCTCTCTCTCTCTCTCTCTCTCTATCTGTGTATGTGCTTGAGATGAGACATCTCAACCTCCTGGCCATGCCTCTTCCTTAAGTTTCAATTTTCTTCCTTAAGTTACTTCCTGTCATTGTATTTGATTTCAGCAACAAAAAAAGGTAACTAGTATGCCACATGAAAGAAATACTCTTTTAAAAGACCCTGTTTCGGTTAGGTGGTAGTGGCAGCACCCTCCTTTAATCCCAGCACTTGGGAGGCAGAGGCTGGAAGATCTCAGTGATTTCTAGGACAGCCTGGTCTACAAAGTGAGTTCTAGGACAGGCAGAGTAGTTACACAGAAAAACCGTGTTTTGAAAAAAAAAAAAAAAAAGACTGATGTGGGATGTCCTGTATGATGCTGTGAATATGTGTTACTTTTATTGGTTGATGAATAAAGCTGCTTTGGCCTATGGCAAGGCAAAATATAGCTAGGTAGGAAATCCAAGCAGAGATACATGGAGAAAGAAGGCAGGGTAGAACAGATTCCAGAAACCACTGGGGAAGCAAGATGTGAGGTAACAAGCCATGAGCCTTGTGGTAAAATATAAACTAATCAAATCAGGTTAATTTAAAATGTAAGAGCTAGCCAATAATAAGTCTGAGCCATCAGCTACTGAGTGATTATTTTGGAAGCAGCTGTGGGACCAGGCGGTACTCAAAATAACTCTCTGCTACATTTGGCACTGCACGTTGGGCATCAGATGTAGCACGAGTTCTAATTGGTTTTAATAATAAAAACCTGGAGCCAGATATTAGGCTATGAAAGCTGAAAGATCAGAGAAGCAAGGCTGCCAGCCACTAGAGTTCTTACCTCTACAAAAATCACCAGACTAAAAGAGACCTAGTTCCTGTTCCTGTGTCATCCCACCTATATTCCCCTCTCCACCCAGCCATCTCATTTCCTAAATGTACAGACCTCTAGACCTCTATGGTTAACTAGTGGTTAGCTCCTCCCTCTGATCTCCAAGCAAGTTTTATTTGTTAGAGCACCACAAAAGACTTCTCTTTCTTTCTTTCTTTCTTTCTTTCTTTCTTTCTTTCTTTCTTAACCAATTTCTATTTTTGTAAAACTATAAATGTAAAATGTGAGATGAGGAGAGGAGGTACTGTCAAGATGGCCAAGCCTGGTCACCAGAGTTTAATTCTGGGGATTTACATGGAAGAAGAAATTAGCAAACTCCCACAAATTCTCTTAGGACTTATATACACATCAAAGCATATGCTTCTACCCCTACTAAAGAAAGGAAATTTATATATATATATATGTATATATATATATACATATATATATATATAGTGAACTATAGTGCACATTATGCATTAACCTTAACCTGTCAGATATTTAGAAAGCAAAAAATTGAAAAGCAACCTTTATTTTCAGATGGCATGAGTGCTCACTCAGAAGACTGCATTGGTTCTAGAGAAAGGAGACTAGAATTACTACATGAATTCAGCTAAGACTTGAACTATCTCTGTAAAAATCAATAATCTTACTCCTGAGTAAGAAATCAATGTCATAGAGCTTTATCTTATTTTATAAGTTGCATGGCATTTACGAATATCTCATTATGAAAATTTCATGTTTTAAATTTAAAAGTGGTACTAATTTTTCATAACCAGCTTTGTAGTATAAATATATATATATTATATATTTTATGACGTGGACCAAATGGTTACCATCACTGCTTGACAACGTTCTAGCATTTTGACACTGCAGGCCACACTTCTTCAGAGACTTTTAACTTCATTTTTTTTTTTTAATGACTCTCACTGTTAATGTCCTTCCCTTTGGGGAATTTTGTGGGGGCTTTAGTAAAGGATGAAAGGTAGCCTCTCTAAACAATAAAATTATTTGGGGGAAAAAAATCCCTGCTACCTCAGATCCAGAATACAGTCCTAATTATACAAAGAACAGGAATGTAAGAGATTTACTAAATACAACTGATCTCAAGGATGAAAAGCCTACAATCCAAATCCAAAGCCCGAGGCCATTAAGGACAAGAGTTCAGTTAGTAAATGCAAAGCAATCAGAATAGTACTGTATAATGGGAAAATAGTAGGATGTCAAGACCTTCCCCTTTAGGAGCACATGACGGGGACAGTAGGACACAAAGGGTCACATTTAGGGGATAGCTCAGTGCCTATTTCCTTGAGGGATAAAAATTGCTCTTAAACTGTAGTATAGTGTCTGGTCCCCAGAAGAGGTCCTTTCCCCAAGCTCAGGCATTTGGATAAGTGCCCCCATGCCCTCGGGGCTTGAGGAAAGTTTCTGCTTGCAAGAGCAATCATTCTCCTTTTCTCTGGCAAGAGGAACTTGTGGCCCTTCCATTAACATGATATGACTCCAGCCTAGTGTCAAGGTCAATACTAGATTCCTCAAGCCCTGATCTCAACCCCACACCCCAGCTCACATGCCCCTTTCTCCCATTTAACCCTATGCGCCACTCTAGATTATAAAAGACTATTCTTTTTTCATAGACATTTGTTACGAGCAGATTTCCCGCCAGCCCGGCCCCACAGCTGCATCAGCCCCAAATAACACACAGAGATGCTGTAATAGATACAAAGTTTATGTTGAGTCAGGAAACCTCCCTTAAAGGAGCCGCGCAACTCTCTGTTCGCCTCTAGCAAACCGGGGCCCACCTGAGAAAAAGGAGCCTTGCTTGTCTCTGTTCTTTTGTTTCTAAAACCCCTTTTTAAGCTTTTGTTAAGTTTTAAGTGGAAGTTCTTAGTCTCCATATTGAAGGCACCATTTTCTTAGGAGCAGTTTTCCCGCCAGCCCGGCCCCACAGCCACGTCAGCCCCAAATAACACACAGAGACGCTGTATTAGATATAAAGCTCCTGGCGTGTTACTAGTGTTTCTTATTGGCTGGGTCCGTCTTAAATATTAACCGGTTTCTATTAATCTAAGTGTTTCCACACGGTCTTATCTTACCAGAGAAGAGAGACGGCCCGGACCTTCTTCTCAAGTCCCTACACCTCGACTCCTCTACTACATCTCCCAGAATCCTTTTCTTCTAGTCCCACCTATCTTGCTTTCCTATTGGTCAACAGTGCTTTATTCATTAACCAGTCAGAGAAACATATTTACAGAGCGTCTTTGCTGGCAGTTATCCCAATTCACTCCTGTCTGCCTCCTGCCAACTGCATACATCATTTTTGGGAGCTGGACTCTCCACCCATCCACAGAAGTAGGTCTTAGGGAGTATATAAAGCATGTAATTGTATTCGTTCAGCCAACTGCTATTTATCAAATATCGTTACTTGTTTGGCTTTGATGAGGACAAATATCACCATTAATACTATCAATCACAATTAAAAAACAAAAGCTGTAAGATAGACAAGGCAAGAAGGCCACTTAGTTGGTAAAGCACCTGGCTATGATGATGAAACCTGTGGTCCTACCCCAGTCCACATGCATTGGGTGAGGCAATACACCCCTGTAATCCAGGTGGAGGTAGCAGAATGAAACTCAATACTATTCTCAGCTATAAAATCAAGTTCAAGGCCACCCAGAGCTACATGAGACCTTCTCCCAAGGGGGGGGGAAATAATAAAGTTATGATTGCAGGCATTTTGCCAAAGTGAGAATGTTTCCTTCTATGGGTATATCGTATTTCTGAGGTCACGTGATTTCACAGTCACAGCTGCAATGGGAATTTCACTTCGCACTTACATCCATCCTGCAACATTATGAAATGAGCTCCCCTGAGGAAGAAGCATCGTCTTCTGCCAGCTCTCCTGTCTGTGATGTCTCAGACACAATTACTCTGTGAGATTTCTGTGGCACTGCTAACTAGTAGGCACTGTGAGGTGTGGGGATCCATAGAACACACAGAAGCGATAGCAAGGCTTACCCCACTTCAGAAGAAAAAGAAAGCTGTGTGCAGCCCTTCTCAGATGGGTTGATAGCTTCCTTCACTAAAAGCATCTCTTTCTATCTTCTACTGAAACACAGCAAAATCTCCCTATATGTGAAGAGGTGACTGCAGAGGAGAAACACAAGTTTGAGGGAGTAGCTAGACAGACATAAAAACTAGAAGAAATGACCCAAAGTTTCAGAGACACTATTGGATCTGTTATGAACATCACATCCAATGTCATCTCTCTACCTCTATACTTAAAGGTTACAGATAGTATAGTTATCACACACTCACATATACACACACATCTACTTAAGAATGTGTCTATATGTGATGTGAATATGAACTGAGTGTGAACTGTAGAGGCTAAAAATAAACAAACAAACAAACAAACAAACAAACAAATAAATAAAGGCATAGGATTCCCTGAAGCTGGATTTCCAGTGCTTACTAGCCCGGCAACACCCATTCTGGAAACTGATCTTGGGTCCTCTGCAAGAACATCAAGCACTCTTAACTGCTGAGCTACCTCTGCAATCCCTATCTATAGCGCTTGGAACAATAGTCCTCAACCTTACTTGTACTACAAACCTTTAATACAGTTCCTCATGTTGTGGTGACTCCCCCTCCCGACCATACAATTATTCTGTTCCTACTCCATAACTATAAATCGGTTATCATTATGCATTGCCATGTAAGTGTCTGACTTTTAGGATATCTGATATGTAAACCCCAGGGGCTGTGACCCAGAGCTTGAGAACTGGTGCTTCAGAGAAAACTGGGTAGATTCCTCACAAAATTTTTGCAGTAGCTCAACTTCAGCAATGCCCATCTGCCCAAGATTTGCATAAGATTGGGCCCATCAACATTCCATCAAGGAGGAGGAAATGGTCCATACATATCAGAGTGCCTAAATGCAGCTAATACTTGTTGGAGGAGAGATGCCACTTTCTTCAGTGGCATAGCCACAGAAAGGTTCCCCTTTCTCCACTGAATAGCTTCTCACCCTTGCTCTGGAAAGTAACACTAAACTCAGTGAGCAACACTCAGAGAAAAGATAAGACAGGAGGTGGTGTTAGTTCTGGCCATGGCAGCATCATGCTTTGGCCACTTAGGCAACCACATCATCACCTGCCATCATGTGCACCCATTAAAAGTGTTCCCCAGGCACAGTTCCCTCTCTCTCTTGACTTACTGGTCTCTTGTCCCTCTTGCTTTCTTATCTGTCCTTTGGCCTGCCTGCTTGTCTCTCTCATGTCCCCATTCTGAGATGGCCTTTCACTCTTCCCACACACCCCACCACATAACCCTCTTGCACTAACTGTGTTCACTTGGCGGTTCCTTTACTGGCACACCAGGGGAGGGCTCACTGAAAGGTACCCACTTCAACTTTAGGAGGGACTTGTTGAGAAGAGATCCAAAGGGAAGAAGGGAGGATGCGATGCGGGATGTAGGTGGAGGGGAGTGAGTAAGGAAATAACTAACATTTATTATATAAATGTATGGCACCGTTGGAATGCTTTCAAGAGAACCATCAGCTGTGAAAAATGGAAAGAAACCAGATAATCACACAATATGAAATTAATGCCTTCCGCCCCGTGGTGGATTTAGAATAGCCATGGAATTCTCTAGTGTGATCTACCCTAGGTAAGTAAGATTTAAGGAAAACTGGCTCCATTTGTGATGGTGATGCTACTTGTGAACTTAACAAATTTTAGAATCTCTTGGGACCTGGGACTCTGGGCATGCCTGTGGGAGAGACTGAGTATGCTAATTGATAGGGGAAGATTCATTTCAACCCAGAGGCAGTGGTGCTCTCCTTTAATTCCAGCACTGGGAAGGCAGAGGCAAGCAGATCTCTGTGAGTTCTAGGCCAGCCTGATGTATAGAGTAAGTGCCAGGAAAGGCTTCAAAGCTACACAGAGAGTGTATGCATGTGCTCACATGTATTCAAATAAATATATAATAAAATGAATAATTCATGACCTCTCAGAAAAGTTTCAATACGTAGAGATTCAAAGCTCTATGAAAAAACATCCTGAATATTTTTTTAAAAATGCCTTTCTCACACAGATTGAAGCTTCTTATTGTTATGTGTGTGCATATATGTGGAAGTATGTGTAGAAGGAAGGAAGCCCTAGAAAGCGTCCCTGGGGAGGAGATAAAGTGAGCTTAAGGGAGAGGAATGGGAAGGGTACCAGTACACTTGATAGAAAAATTGAAGAGGGAACACATACTAAAAATAACATGGGGCAACAGGCAGGATGATGGGGAGAGGAGAAGCTAGTGGAAGAAATGGTAATGGAAATTAATTATAATACATATGAAAATCCCATATGAAAACCTGCTACTTTGTAAGCTGATTACAAAATAATTTGGAGGCTGAAGCAAGCAATGGCTTGGGCATAAAGAGCCCGAGTCTTCCTTCAAAAGGACCTGAGCTCAGTTGTCAGAATGCAAGTTGAATAGCTCCAAACCAAACTCCAGCTCGGAGAGGTCTGATGCCCTCCTCCAGCTGCCATAAGCAAGTGCACTCACATTTAAATAAACACAGATGTACATAAACATAATTTCAAAAACTCTTCAAATAGTAATAATATCTTAAATGTCTTTATGAATTGATATGAATCTTTTCACCTACATCTCTGAAAGTACATGACACAGATTGTAAAGCTCTCGCTACCATATATTGAAATCATAATAAATTTTGTCTACTTTAATGTATCTAAACATAAATGTCCATTTCCATACACACCTATTAATAACATACAAATGCTTACAAACAAACCTCTAATTCCAAATTCCAAAATCTTAACTATTTACCCTACAATGAATTCAACCAATACTCTGAGCAAAAACCATCTGCCCCACTGGAAATTATTTAGCTATAAGACATAGAGTAGCAAAAAACAAACAAGCAAAAAACTACAGAAATATATGTTGGTTTGCAATCACATGGCTGTATAATGTAAACCCAACAATGCTTTGTTCTTTGACAGTCTTACTAGCCAAAGGAAGCTCAACCACATCAGGCAGAGTCCCCTTTGCTAAGAGGGGACAAGTGACAAGCTTACCACCCATCAGGTCAAATTCCTACCCATTTGGAATCTAGCTAGTCTGACTCAGTTTCTTTTTCTTCCTAAAAAATAAATAAAGTTAATTATCATTTATACTATGAATGTTTTGGCTGCATGTATGTTTGTGTATCATTTGTATGCCTGGTGCCCACAGAAGTCAGAACAGAGTACTGTATTCTCTGAAACTGGAGTCAAAGATAGTTGGCTGTGTTGGTGCTGAGAACCAGGAAGAGTATCCTGTGCTCTTAGTTGCTGAGCCATCTTTCCAGTTCCCAAGGCACACTTTCTTAAACTGTAGATCATGATCCATACAGAGCCCTATAATCTAATGGGACAAAAGATAGGCAATAATGAGACCTTGCTGCATATATAACAAAGATACAACAAAGAGTAATTCAAAACTGGTTTCATAATAAATCCTAGGTGTTTCTGATAGTGCTAAGCCATGTTGTGTCATGTGACTTCACACACACAGCATGTACACTGTACACTACACATGTTGTAAAACCTCACACAGGTGGACACTGTCTCTGACTCCAAGTATGTAATACTCTAGACTTCTAATTTGTTAGTCTTATAGAAACATGGCCAGATTCCAGGGGCCCTCTCAAAGCTTCCTGAGGACTGGGAACATCATGCAGTGGAGCCTGTCCCTGCTGACTGACTGGCCTATCCTGGTCCCACCTCCAACCACAGTAGGAGATAAGCTTGAGCCAGTTTCTGGCCACCTTCCAGGGCCCTGCTCAGAGCCTCCTGAGGCCTGGGGCTGCCTACTCTCCGGGGAGCCCATCCAGGCAGACAGTCCTGTGCAGAGTCTGCCAGCATTCTCCAGCCTCCACCCACAGAAGGAGCCTACTTTCCCATGCCAGCCTACAATCCACACCACTGGAATAGCTAGGAAACAAGGAGGACCCTAAGAGAGACATACATGGTCCCCTGGAGAAAGGGAAAGGAACAAGATCTCCCAAGAAAATTGAGAGCATGGGAGGAGGGGAGAGGGAGTTAGGAGGAAGAGGAGGAGAGGTGGGCATGACAGAGCAGGAAGATTGAGTCAGAGAAAGAATAGAGGAGAGCAAGAAAAGAGATACCATAATAGAGGGAGCCATTATAGGTTCTAAAAGAAATCTGGCACTAGGGAAATGCCCAGAGATCTACAAGGATGAGCCCAACTAACAATCTAAGCAATAGTGGAGAGGCTGCCTTAAGTGCCCTTCCCGATGATGGCATTGACTATCTTATATGCCATCCTAGAGCCTTCGTCTAGTAACTGATGGAAGCAGAAGCAGACACCCACAGCTAAGCACTGAACTAAACTGGAATCCAGTTGCAGAGAGGAAGGAGTGATGAGCAAAGGGGTTGAGAACAGGTTGGAGAAACCCAGAGAAACTGCTGAAGTGAACAAGGGGGAGCTCATGGACTCCCAGCATAAGACCAACTCAGGTCCCTGGATGTGGGTGCTAGTTGAGAGAACTGGGCAGTCTATGCGCGGCCTCTGGTAGTGGATCAGTATTTATGCCTAGTATAGGAATGCACTTTGGGAGCCCATCCCACATAGCAGGCTACTCCCTCAGCCTAGACACATGGAGGAGGGCCTAGGCCCTGTTCCAAATGATATGAAAGACTTTGAAGACTCCCCATGGAAGTCTGCTCCCTGGGGAGCATAAAGGGGATGGGGTGGGGGTTGGTCGGGTAACAGAGGAGGATGGGAGGGTTCAGGAACTGGGATTGACATGTAAAAGAAGTTTGTTTCAAATTTAAATAAAAAAGAATAAAAATAAAAGAAATGTGACTGTTCAATGACGGAAAACTAAGACATTTAGCATTTTCCTATCAGTTCTCAGCAAGTAAATATCAACACAATCTATCTTTTGATTATATTGTGTTAGAATGTTTGATTTTAACAACTGATGCTCCAGCCACCTTTCCAAGTCTTGAAATGAATGTACATGTATTTATTTTGGCTTGAAATTAGAACAGAATTCCCCCCATTTTTAGAAACAGCTGAAAATGTAATAGCTATTTTATGCTATGTATAGGGTGCTCATATGGTTTTTGAAAGAACTCAATGTTGCCCCAAACCTTTATCATCCCCCATTTATTTTCTGCTGTCATTAATAACAATAATTGGACAGAAACTTTAAAATGCCAGTGAACTCCTGAAAAGTTTAAAAGTCTGTGTTTCAAAATGTCTTCATACATTACCCAATCATCCTGTACGTCCAGCATACTTCATAACAAATCTGTAACTTGTCTGGAAAAAAAAATGCCTTCACAAATTGCTGTCTATAAAGCTAGATTTTCATTAAAACCTCAACTAACAACGGAAAAAATATGAATGAACTAAGAAGTCACATAGTTTGGTAGAATGACTTTACATAAAATGATTTATCCTCTTAGCAGGATGCGAAAAACAGTGCTTAAAGAGCCCAAATGGCTCATAAACATTTAATAAAGCACTTCCCCCTGTAACATAAAGGCACGTGTGGAGTGTAAGGAAAGCACTATGGAATCTGGCAAAAGAGAAGAAAAAAAAATCTCACAAAGTTTAAGGGAAATTATCAAATTATCATTTTCTTTCACATCTAGACTCAACTCAAGATGTGCTGAGCTAAAAGACAGTGTTGTCTTCACAAGGGACATTGAAGGCAAGAAATGCTTGCTATAAGGTTGCTCATTATCAGGCACTGGATCCCTGTCCAGCTCACAGCCCCAACCCCCGAACCCGCCTCATGCTCCTACCCCATTTGTGCTGCTGTGATCCAGGGTCAGTTACTGCAGGATTCTCTGTTAGCATCCATTCCGGGCATTTATTTCAGCTTTGTGGTAGGAAATAAACAGAAAATATCATCTTTAAGAATTTACTTCTGGGGCCTAAGGCGATGTCATAGCAGTTTCGAGCTCTCCCTGTTCTGGAAGAGGTTAGTTCTTGCAGGCACACAGAACAGCAATGTCAGCACCAGGGGTGGGGGGGATTCAGGGGGTGGGGGGATGCGGAGGATGGGGGGTGGGGGAGTAGGGGTGGTGGGGGTGGAGGGGGTGGTTGAGGGGTCTGTCTACTCTTCTGGCCTCTCAGAGCACTGCATGAATTCACATGCATTTGCTCACCCCCTACCACACATGTACGCAATTGAAAAGTCTAAAATATTCTAGATTGAAAGGAAGACGTTGCTTCTTGACTAGTGGGGTGGTTCAGTGGGTAAAGGCACTTACTGGCAAGCCTGGCAGGCTGAATACATTCCCCTGTCCACAGGGAAGACAGAAAGAATGTCTGCCACAGTTGCTCTCTGGCTTCCGAATTCACATTGTGACAAACACCCCGTTCTCACAAGAAAATAAATTAATTCATTAATTTATGTTTAAGGCATTTCTTTTTTTGTTTTTAAAATATCTACATTATACACACACACACACACACACACACACACACACACACTATACATATTTAAAATACAATAGTTTCTCATTCTCACTGAAATGGTACAAGATTTTCAATTTATGATTCTTTAGGGGAAAAATGAGAAAGAAATGCAGATCTTAAGTTTTTAGATGGGAAAGGGTTTTGGCATGCGTTTCATGTGGAGATATTTTCTAGATGAACAAGCATAGAGAAGAAAGGGTCAACAGCAGACTTCCTCGGCCGAGTGCTTTATGAACAGGATCCCAGGGGTTCCTGGGAGCTGAACCACAGAGAAGGAAAGGCTCTTCACACCTACTTAATAAAAATGGGGGCTGTGCTGGATAAGTGCATCTCTGGAGCTCTTGCCAAATCTCCCCAGCTTCTCTTTACAGGGACACCAATAAAGGCCTGAAAGTAATCCATCTAAAAGGGGGCTGTCCCCGTGAGCACCATGAAATAAATGGCGTCCTTGATTTCTTTTGATGTAATGTCTCCTTTTTTATTAATGTCCCACTTCTTGTGATAGTGCCCCCTTGGACACTTGACCACTTGACTTAATGTAGCTCTCTTTCTAACATGAATGGCTTTAGTGCAAAAGCAGTTGCCCATGCTTAGTTAAAGGGACAGATTTGCTCATGGGATCGTAAGAGCAGCCTTTTGGAAATTAAAACTGAAAAGATAGCTCAGTATAAAGTGGGTTTACTCATCAGAGAAAAGTTTGTGTTCTGAACCATGACTCTTTATGATAGGACAGGATCCGTTAGCTGCTGTAGACAACTTAACAATTTCCCAAGTGTCGGTGGTCTGTTGTGTGTTCACTGTTTGGAATACCAGAATGGGACAAGATACCATATACAATGAAAATTGACAGTGGAAAATTCAAAAGGTTCTTTTTCAAGAGACAGGAAGACGTGAAGTTAATAAGGGGGTATGGGAAGAATGATCTTGGAGAAACCAGAAGACAGAAGAAGAGAGTGGAAATAATCAGAATATATTGCATTTGTATGTAAAATCACAAACAGGTAAATAAATTTATTTAAAATGAAATGAAAATATAAAAATACGTAAAAACAAGAAAATTATGAAACAAGTATATGAAAATATTTTTGCATAATACGACAATGTTGATTGCATGTATCTTATAATGCTTCTCCAGGTAATCTGTATTTTCCACATGTAGAACATATTTGTTTTTTTAATATAAGTGTTACAGTATTTAAAAAATCATTAGAACTTGGTTTCCCAAATTCAGATTGCTTAGGCCATATGCACAGGAGAACTCCTACGCATAAGGAACACATTCTAGAAGCAGCAGTGGATGCTTGAAACTATGGTGGCACCCAATGTTCTACACTGCATTCTTTTTCATGCATACGCACCTCTGGCAAAGCTTCATTTATGAATTTCACACATACCCAGCACTCTGGAGTCAGAGGCAGGAGGATTTCTTTGAGTTAGGAGTCACCCCAATCTACATGGGGAGCTCCAGGAAAGCCAGAATTACCAAGAAAGACCCTATCCAATACATATATATGGAAAAAGATACAACAATTATGAAAATAGACCACAATGCAAGTTACATAAATGTAGACCCCCTATACTTTATCTTGTGGGTTTTGGTAAATTCAGTAACTACTTTTCAATGCAGACAAGAAAAGGCATTGTGTGGTTTCTCTCTGGTGTACGTGAAATGCCAACATTATTGTTCTTGGTCTATCCAGCATAAAGGAAGATATGTAGTACTATAACGTGGACAGTGTGATACCATGGTAACTGGTCTGATAGTAAAATAGAACTAAATAACTATAGAACTATAGTCAGTTAGCATCTATTGTACGCACACAATGAACAAGGTCATTTGTGTTCTGGATAAGACATCTGGGATGCTGTGGGGTACCATTATGTTACTGTAATGACATGAGATTTCAGAATTGTTCGTTTCTATAGTTTTGCATCGAATATTTTGGACCATAGTTGATCATAAATATGGTAAGTGAAAACACATTTAAGGCAGGTTGCTAAATCTTTATCTCATCCACTCCAAATAGTTACCTGACATTTGAGTATTTTCTTCTGATCAACAGCCATGCTAAAACCTCAGGGAAAATACAACTGCCATGTCTAGATGGCCACTTCAAAATAAAGGGCGGGGACAATGAGATGGCTCAGTGGGTAAAAGCACTTGGTATGCAAAACTAACTACCTGAGTTTGGTCTCTAGAATCCACAGGTGGAAAGAGAGAACCAACTCCCAAAAGATGTTCTCTGAGCTCCACATCCATGCTGGGGCACATATGCTATACACATGTGCGTGCATAGTCATGCACGCATATGCATGTGCACATGCACACACTCACACACACACACACACACACACACACAGAGCATGATCATGCACACACAGGTACATGCAGAGAGAGAGAGTGTGTGTGTGTACATAGTTGTGTGCATACACACAAGCACACAGAGAGAATAAACAAAATAATTTAAAATTAGTGGTTTATATTAGCCACTTTTAGGTGAACTAGATGAAAGGGTTTCTGCTCCAGGGAAGTATAAACTAGACCATATTAGAAAGTGAGAGATGGTCCTAGGGACACAGTTTTAAATTTACATGCCAATATTCTACATATTTTCATATGGCTACCACAAAAAAAAAAAAACAGATGAGATTTTCTGTGAACCTTATTCATATAGTTACTTTTTACCTCCGAATAAGGACTTGAAAAGCCCCACCAAAGTCTTTGACTATTGTACATGAAATAATTCTAACAGTATGTTTATTGTTAGATTTTTTGAAATCATATATGAATAATATATTCTAAATGTGTTAAAATAGCAATTAGCTACCTATACATATCAATAGATTTAATATGTAAGAAATATTTGAGTGTATAGGAAATCATGGACTCTAAACATGACTGCTGAGAACACAGCTATCACTCTGTGACTGAGTGGTTATTGCATGCCTATTTATGTACATGTATGTATAGACATGAACATGTATATGTGGAGGCCAAAGAATGGTGTCAGCTGTATTCTGTATTTTAATGATTTATTATGGTGTATGGGTGTTTTGCCTGCATTTATGCACTTGTATTGTTTTCATGCAGTGACTATGAATGCCAGATCTCCTATAACTGGAGTTATAGACAATTGTGAATCACCTTATGGGTGCTGAGAACTGAACTCAGATCCTCTGCAGGAGTAATGAGTGCTCTTAACTGCTAATCCATCTCCCAAGTCCCCAGGTATCTTCTTCAATCACTTTATCAATAACTTTCAATCAAGTTATTTTTACTTTTCTTTCTGTTTTTGTTTTATTTTGACAGGATGTCTAGTATAGATTTGTCTTGAAATTTTTTGTTTGTGTGTTTGTTCAGTCTTGTTTTGTTTTTTGAGACAGGGGTTCTCTGTGACTTTGGGGACTGTTATGGAACTAGCTCTTGTAGACCAGCCTGATCTCAAACTCACACAGATCCGCCTGCCTCTGCCTTCCTAGTGCTGGGATTAAAGGCGTGCTGCTCCAACTCCCATATTGATATTTCTGAATAGCCATAGATGAGGTTGAACTTCTGAGCCTTCCATGTCCTAGGTGCTAAGATTACAGACATGCACCACCTAGTCCTACTTATTGGTGCAGGAGACTGAATTCAGAGCTTTGGATGTAATTATCAAGCATTCAACCAACTGAGCAACAACCCTCTGACCTCCACTTTAATATATATATTGATCCCAGTTCTCTCTCCCTCCCTCCCATTCCCCCATCCCCCTCTCATCCCACCCCACCCTCCACTCCACAAGGAGGGTGATGCCTTCCAGGAGGGATCATCAAAATCTATCAAGGCCTTTGGAGTAGGCCCACCCTCCTGCCTCTAGGCTAAGGGAGTATCCCTCCATGGGGAATGTGCTCCCAAAGTCCTTTTGTGCACCAGGGATACATCCTGGTTCCACTGTCTGGGTCCCATAGACTGCTCAGGCCTTCTAACTGAGACCCATGTTCAGGGGGTCTGAGTCGGTACAATGCTGGTTTCCCAGCTTCAGTCTGGGGGTCCATGACCTCCCCCATGTTCAGGTCAGCTGTCTCTGTGGGTTTCTGTAGCCTGGTCTTGACCCCATTTTCTTTTCATTTCTTTTTTTAATTTTTTTGGTTTTTTGAAACAGGGTTTTTTTTGTGTGTGTGGTTTTTGAGGCAGTCTTGGAACTAGATTTTGTAGACCAGGCTGGTCTCGAACTCAGAGATCCCCCTGCCTCTGTCTCCCGAGTGCTGGGATTAAAGGCGTGCACCACCCATTGCCTAGCAACCCCATTTTCTTATCACTCCTTCCTCTTTGTAACCGGATTCTTGGAGTTGGGCTCAATATTTAGCTGTGGGTGCTTCTGTTTCCATTGGCTGCTACATGAGGACTCTATGATGGCATATAAGTTAGTTATCAATCTCTTTATCAGGGAAGGGCATTTAATATAGCCTTTCCACTGTTGCTCAGACTGTTAGTTGGGGTCATCCTTATAGGTCTCTGGACATTTCTCTAGAGTTAGTTTTCCTCTTCAAACCTCCTGTAATGCTATAATATATAATGGCTCCCTCTATTATGGTATCTTTTTTTTTTTCTCCACTTTACTTCTTAAGACCCAGTTTCACAATGATTTTCTTAAACTGGTTAAGCCATCCCCAGTGGTCCTTCTCTCTTTGCCTTTGCATCTCTGGGATTGAAGGCTCATACCAACATGTCTGGTTTTTCACATAGGTTCTGTGTCTTAAATTTAGGTCTGCATGCTTGAACAGTGAATTTACTGAGACATCTCTTCAGCCCCACCATTATTCACTAATCTTTATCAGCATATTATTTACATAAAAATACATTTAAGCAGGTACATCTTTGTGAAAATGAAAAAAGACAGAGAAAGATACACAAAGAGAGAGACAAAGTGAGACAGAGATAGAGAGAATATGCTGTTTAATCAGTGAATTCAATCATTTGACATCCCCCCCCCATGATACTTGTCAAAAATAAGAAGCAACATTCCTCCTTCTGAGCAGATCAACCCTCTGTTTTCGAGCATCCGATGCGGGAAGTGTTGTCAATTATGGGTGACTCTTAAAAGTTATTTCAGAAAGCCAGGAAACAATTTCTAGACTTTGCACTTACTAAGCTGGTTTAAATGGTTGACCTCTCTTCTCTGGTTCATAAAACCTTGTCATGATGCAACAGTCTGTTTCTAATAAAGAAGAAAACAAAACAGGGTTCTATTCTGGTCCCGGGCCCCTGGCTGAGGTGCTGTATCTAAGTGATGTTAAAGAGGGAAGCTGCTCTGTGACTGTTGGCATGCTTGATGAGGAGAAAGGCAGTTATATGTTTATAAAATAATGAGCTATGCCATCTGTAATCTCCTCCAGCGTTTCACATAACGCTTTCCCACATGAATGGGTTAACTCCAAACTCTGAGTTTCTAACGCTCCATTTAAAAAGTTGGTGGTGAGTATTTTTTCCTTCTATTTTCCACAGCTCCTGTTGCCATAAACTTCTAATTCCCTGATGGATAGTTGTCAATGAATAATTCATGTAACCGGGGCTCCAGTGTGTAAATTTTTTATTAGCTCCTTGGGCAGTGTGTGTGTTGCTCTGTGCTGCCCATCGGGTCTCTGCAGAGCTCTGCCATTAAACAAAAATGAAAATAAGCAAGAGGAGGTGAGCACATCTGTCAGAACAAAAGATAAGCAGCAAAACGAGAGGTCAAAGTTCACTTAACGTTTAACAAGGGAGATGAGTGTGATAACAAGTTAGCATCTGACAAACCAGACTTGGGTTTGTTGCAGGGTTTCCGGTGTTGACACATTTCCATGTGAAGTGAGAGGGTCCTTGAGTATGAGTTTCCATATTTACCTTTAAAAAAAAAAAATGGGTAGGGAGACAACCCTGTCAGTTCTGTCAATGAAGCTTGCAAGCATGAGGACCTGAGTGAGTTAGGTCACCAGAACCTATATGAATAAGAGGAAGAAGAAGAGGGAGAGAAGGAAGAAGGGGGAGAAAGAGGAGGAAAAGGAAGTAGAGCAGAAGGCAGAGGCAAATGCATCCTTCCTATTCACTGGCTGACTAGCCTAGTCTACCTGGAGACTTACAGGCCATTGAGAAATTTTGTTTAAGGAAAAAATAAAGTGGATTGTCTTCAAGGTTGTCACCACATACATACACTTAGATGCATCTGAACCTGCACCCTGGTAAATGGAGAAATAATGAAGAGAAACTAAAGAGATAAAATAATCAGGTTCTGTTTCCAAGAGTAGTTACGTCATTAGTTGAATAGAAATTGCATTCACACACAAAGATGATTTAACAGGTAACTTCTAACCAGGGATTTTTGAAAGTGTAGATAAGAAAAGAAAGTGGCTTACTGGGAATCCCCCATCCTATTAAAAGTGTTTTAACTTAATTATTCCTAAAGTCTTGGCCATAGAATCCTATTTTTAAAACAGACACCAGTGTTTCACTCAAAACAATTTAGACACTACTGCATAGACCTCCTGCTCTAAATGCAATCTTCAGAATGAATGTTTCTAATAAACTATAGGATGCCATCACTCTTCATGGTTTTTCAAATCATTATCACAAATTGCTGGGGACTGTTAGGTCTCAAGGAATGCATATATCTAGAAATGAGTTCAAGCTGGACGATATAGAGATTTCTGATGGTTAGAAAGAAAACCAGTATTCCTCAGGAATTTGGGAAACTGGCTTCCTGCCCAAGAAGTATCTCCTCCAAGCAACTCCTCGTCTTTATAATCCTTATGACGTTCTGTCTCTCTTTTCCTGCTCTCTATCTACTTCTCTTCTCACCCCCCCCCCTCTCATCTCATCCCGGTCTTGTAGGTAGCCTGGCCATATCCAGGCTACTTCTCTTTCTTCCTACTCAGCGCTCTTCTAGCTGCCTCTGAATCTTTTTTCACTCTTCTCACAATGCAAACCTTCCCGCTCTAATGGTACAGCCATTTCAGCAGTTTCTGCACTGAGCCTCCTTGCATACAGGAAGATGTTCTGAAATATCATATTTACTTTTTATCAGGAGGCAGTTATAAATGCTAGCTACTGGTAAGTTCTCTTTAAGTGGTACCGTCTAAAGTAGCAGGAACTACAACAACAAGAAACCCTCACTGTGTATAATTTTGGCCATTTGAAACACTGCTAAGAGAACACTCAAGTGCATAGGCAGAGTGAATGCATCAAGGAATAAATTGGGGAAAATTGCCATCTTTTACCAACAAAACAACACAGCACATTTTAGCATACAAACAACTTTTGGTGTAAAATAAAATGTGACCATTTCTCCCAAGGTTCAAGCCCAAGTTTATACATAATGCCTTTGTCTGTCTGTCTGTCTGTCTGTCTGTCTCTCCTCTGCACACCTATTTTCAAAATGCCATCATATTTGAATAAAGAATCCATATTTCCTAAGAGATGTACTGGTTCATCTTTATGGAGAATAGCTGAGCCGTAACAGCTAGAGGTCAGCAAGCCCCCACCCCCACACCAATATTGTGGTGCTAATCTGACAGTTCCCCCTTTCTACACATCAAAGCTCAGAAATATTTAACTCTGAAGCATTTTGGATCTTGCTCCTAAGTGAAATAAACAAAAAGGAAAGTCCAATAGTATAGCCTCTGCCTATTGTTTACTTCTGTTAGTGGAGCTTGCAGGAAAATAAGCTAGGATATGGGGCTGGAAAATCGACTCGGGCTACTTCCTAGCACAGGCATGGTGACTCACAACCACCTCTATCTCTGCTTCCAAGGGCTCTGACACCTGATCTTTGCATGCGCCAAGTACACATGTGATACAAAGACATACATGAGGGCAAAACACTCACACATATACACACACATCTAGTGTTAGAAACCATGTGCTTCCACAGGCTGCCTTTAGCACCTCGAGGCCAGCATCATCACCTGCCACTAAAAGCTGCAAGTTTCCATCCTCTTGACTATGAGTTCAGTATTCTCCCTGTGAGCATGGGTGACACCCCTTCGGAAAGTTCTTTCCAGGTAACCATCTCTCTCCATCTCTGTCTGTCTCTAGCTCTCACCATCTGTCTCTCTCTCTCCTGTCCCTGCACCCAGAAGGCCTTTCGCTCCCTGCCCGAACCCCCATTAATATTTTGGGTGAGATCTGTTGCCTGGTGTGATCTTTGTGGCATGCCTTGTTCCATCTTCTACAGAAACCCTAACTGCCAGAGTTGTGGTTGTGTCTAGATGTTGGGGATAAAGACTCGACTTTTATTCTGGCAACCACTCAAAAAAGAAAAAGGATGTTGAAACTTATGATTGTTTTATGGGAATGTGAATTTAGTCTTTTTTAAAATTTTTTTATTTATTTATTTATTTATTTATTTATTTATTTATTTATTTATTTATTTATTTATTTAGGTTTTCCAAGACAAGGTCTCTGTGGCTTTGGAGGCTGTCCTTGAACTAGCTCTTGTACACCAGGCTGGTCTCAAACTCACAGAGATTCTCCTGCCTCTGCCTCCTGAGTGCTAGGATTAAAGGTGTGGGCCACCACTGCCCTGCTACACTCCAGTGGATTTAGTAATTTTTTACACAGCAACTTTTATTAATGAGTTTTCTGGGACTCCGTCTAGTCAGTGAAGTCACTGAATGAGCCTCCTCCTCCAAATATGTAAAATATTTTTACAAAAAGTGTTTGGTTTGACTTATAGTAGATCAATGTATAAAGAAGTTTGGATTTAATATAAATCTAACATTTGTTTAAGTTTTGTTTATATGCATCTATCTTAAGAGTCTTCCATAGTCACTGTCCACATTATTTGTTGAAGCAGATCTCATGAGATGCCAGAAACTTTCCAGTTTAGGTTAGCCAACTTGCTCCTTAGGTCTCCTGCCCCTTCTCCAGAGGGCAGAGGGATTCCAGGGAGTCATAGTTGCAGCTGTTTCACGGCCCCCGGGGATACAAATTTCCACCCCCATGCATGTATAGCAAGCACTTTGTTCATGAAGATTCTCCTCCTTCAAAGAATTTGTATATTGCAAATCAAAAGTGAGAACTGTTTTAACATTTGCATACGTCCTCCACAAGTTATCCAAGTGTGGGACCTGGAGAAACCACTTTGGGAACTACAAGCACTGGGCAATCTGGCAATCTCAGCCACGGTGGCCTTCAGGATACTCTGACCTAGGCTAACTGACCCCTCCCTGCCTGTGAACCTCCTGAAGCAAGCTCTCAGTGGGAACCTGGTGAGGTTCCAGAAAGAAGCCTGGGAGAAGGTCGAGGAGACAGAGAATAACACCAACTGCTGGGAAACTTAAGTCCTTGTCCCTCACAGCTCTCTTCCTCGCCACCCTGTTGTAGAACTTCTCTGCTCTCAAGGTTGAGCAAACAAGGTTGTTCTCAGAACCTCTCCATACACAGTGCCTGTGCCTTGACCCCGGGTGTGGGTGGCGCATGACTTCGTCCTATGCTTAGCCCATCCCCTGGCTTGGGTATATAAGCCCATTACTCTCTCTAATCAATGGCAGCAGCTTCTTCTTCACTTCTCGTGGTGGTCTGTTAGTGCTTCAGTCCCGACACCCTCCGCCAGCTGGGTACTCTGGATGCATCAGTGCGGCGACCAACATTGCCAACTGTGCCATGGCAGCATTGGTTTACCCGAGCATCTTGTTTATTCAGTGTTATTATGCATCTGCAAAATGTATTTCATCATTAGCAGATTATGTCTAGAAAATCATGCACACATAATTATTGATTGGCTATATGTCCTTGTTTTAATGGCACCTTCATTAAAAGTCTAAGGAGACTGATTAGATATTTTCACATGTATTTGATTCATTAAGATGCTTCCCTTTGACAAGTGAAGATTAAATGATATTTTGTAAGTATATTTGATTAATAAGTGATGTCCTCACGACAATGAAAATCATTAGAATAATATGAAACATTGCCTATCTTCTCTATCACCATGAAAATCCCCATGTCTAGGTGATGAGGTGGCTTAGTGGATAAGGGTACTTGGGACAAATTCTGATGACCTGAGTTTGACCTCAAGGGTACACAGGATAGAGTGAGAATCTTACAGGATAACCTCTGACTTTCCCATGCATACTATGGCATGAGTGCCCACAGACACAGTAAAAGGCTAAATAAATTATAAAAAAAAAATTAAAAAACCAATGCCTGACTATCATTCTGGCTTTTGTTAATATTTGTTAAATTAAAAATAAAGATACCCACACCATGACTTATTCTGTTGAAGCCATTGTATTATTATTCAAAGTATTTTTGTTCTGATTTTCATTACTCCAGTTTCATCTACCTACAGTTTATTCAAAGCTTGATTGTTTTCTAAGTTAAATTCTCATTTTATGATACATTTGGAAGTTCTACTTCAGCCAAATAAATATTTTTAGAAGACATCATAACTGCTCCATGCTATCTGGGATCTCTATGAGTTATTCTTTCTGAGTTCAAACTTGTCATCACATTTCTGAAACCAGTAAGAAAAAAGGCATTAACAGAGAATGTTCCACAGTAAAGAAAGGAAATGAAACATCCTGTAGAGCAAAGACTCCAGACAGCAATATGTGGCATGATCCCTTGTGTGACATTAAAGTCTATTTCCTAGGAAGGAGTATAGTTCTCACAGTTTGAAGAGATCAAGAAACATCTTCAAAGTTCTGTCAAAATCCCATTGCTTCAAACTTTACCAGATAGTAAAGTGCCCAGGTGTCTTAAAAAAAAAGAATATAGTTAATAATTCTTTTAAAATTGTCCAAATCAAACCAATTTGGAGTCTATTTTCTCTAAGAAAAAAACATATTAGTTGTGCTTAAACAGTAGGCGTTTGGTATTGTACCCATACCTAATGCAAACCCCATTTGAGTTGTAATAGCATGACAAAAAGACTTGCACATTTTGACAAATTTTAATTTCACTCTGACAATCTCATTCTTGTATATAATATATTGTGGCCATATCAACTCACCACTCTCTTTCCCCAAATCTCTCTACCACTCACTATCTCATCTCATTCCAAGCTTCTACACTGATTTCTTTAACTCACTGAATCCAATTAGTGCTGTTTATATGTATGTGGGTGTATGGTCATCCATATGGTCATGGGAAAACTACTAGTGGCCACACTCCTAAAGAAAAGTAACTGCCCCTCCCTGAGCAGCCTTAGCTGCTCCTCAGATAGGGGTGTGGCTTTGGAGCCCTTCCCTCTTACATGGTGGGATGTTTAACTGGCTTCATCTTGCATATGTAAGTCAGGGGCTGGGAGTTGATGGGTGCAACTGTCGTGCCATGGACAGAAGTCAGCATGGCACAGGGCCCCGTGCCATCCTGTGGAAGCTATAGTGACTCCATCTTCGTCTGGTGGGTCAAAAATGCATACTTGTTTTGCTCAAGCTTTGCTGAAATGGTACAGACAGGATGTTTTGAAAAGAAAGGCAACACACATTTTACCTGCTTGAAAACAGGATAGTTTGAAGTGGTTTAACTATGGTACCTTCAGCTAAAGAAGTTTGAAACAATGTTGCCTATTTCTGAACTGTTTATATGTACTGTGGAGACTATATTCCCAGCTGCAGTATTCACTGACAGTCTTCTGTGTAATTCTGTCTTGCCTCTTTGTTTCTCCTTTAATCCTCACACCCGGTTTCATGAATTGTTTGACCGGTCAGCAGTCAGGTTCTTGGCCAGTTTTTCCCCTGCTTCCTCTTCTAGGATGTTCTCTGAGCCTTACAGGATGGTACAATGCAGATACACTCACAGTCTCTTATAATCACAACCTTGGACAGTAATGGCCTCTGCATTAACCACTACCTGTTGCCAAACTTTTCTGACCAAGAGAGAAATGCACAACCCTTCTAGTGAGTGGGGGACTGAGTTTCGATGTGCTAAGCATACCCTCACCACTTACTTTGATATTTTACATTAAATTGTTGTTTCCCCAAAATGAAATAAAAGATATAATTTACAGGATCTAGATAAGCATATGCTGTATTTAATAATATAAAGCACAAACACAGCTACTGGCAGAAGACCCAGCTGTTAACAGTACTTGATGCTCTTGTAGAGGACTTAAGTTTAATTCCCAGCACTCAACATTGTGCAGCTTACAACCATGTGCAATTCCAGGTCCACGTGATCCAATACCCTCTGCTGTCCTCCAAGGGCATTGTTTTCACATACACATACACATACACATACACATACACATACACATACACATACACATACATATGCACACACCATACAAAAATAATAAACAAAGAAGAAGAATGTGAATACGATGGAATACCTAAGCTTAATGATTGACAGTGGCTTCCTGGAGCATTGCTGTGAGAATGGTTTTGAGCCTCAGATCTAATGTTAGTGGGAAACAGTATGATTAAAGTATGATTAAAGTCTAATATCTACAGCGAGCATCAATATCATATTTTAAAGTTGCTTCCTCCATAATCAAAGGCCCCACATTATTTCTGAGTTAAACAGTCACACCCTATTCTCTATGACACACTCCCTTGTGGTTGCCACCCCCACCCCACCCCCCGCTTGTGTGTGTGTGTGTGTGTGTGTGTGTGTGTGTGTGTGTGTGTGTGACACATGAATGTGATTTGAGAAGATATTTGGGTGTCTTTCCACAGGTGTCTTTCATTTGAAATAGGATTGTTCAATGGCTTGGAACTTCATCAAGTAGACTAGGTTTGCTAGTCATTTAGTCCTAAGAGTCTGACAATCTTTCTTTTGCCTTCTATCCCAACTTTTCTGGGATTTCAAAAATGCATCACTATTCCAGGCTTTTTTCCTGGACTCTGAAGATGTAACTCAGGTTGTCATATTTGCAAGGCAAGTACTTTGCTAAGCTATCTTCATGGTCCATTGTTTTGTCATCAAATTTATATGTAACACAACCCAATAGGTCCTGACCTTAACAGCTAGTATTCACACCGGATGCAGGTGAGCTACCTTTCATTTTCTTTAAGTTTACTAATCTGTAACCTCGATGTTGTATAGCTGTTTCCTCTGAATTGAAACATTCCACCCAGGAAGAAAAAGGAGGCTCACAAGACACAGGAGGCAAACAAAAGCTTGCAGGATCTTGGAGCACCCTTCTCCAGCTTCATAAAGGGGTAAACAACTGTTGCGGGAGGACACTGACCTGCAGAACATCAGAGGATAGAGAATGTCAAACTGCAGAGCCTCTGCAAGCTGTGCAGAGCTCCAGACTTGCAGAAATTGACAAGTAGTCTCCCATGTTGGGGTGGCCTTTTTGGTGATGTCTTAGCTAGGGTTTCTATTGCTGTGATAAAACACCATGACCTAAAGGGACTTGGGGGAGGAAAGAGTTTATCTCACCTACATACTCTCAGGTCACACACTGTCACTGGAGGGAGTCAGGGCGGGAATCCATGGCAGGAGCTTGGAGGAAAGAACTGAAGCAGAAGCCACAGGGGAAAGTTGCTTCTTGGCTTGCTTCTCATGGCTTTCTCCGCTCCCTGTATCACTGTTGTGTATCTGTATCCAAGTGGATCTCAGTCACTTTTAGCTCCAACTTCAGAGAATCCAACAAACGCCCTTTTCTGGTCATTATCTGTACTTACACTCGTGTGCACATACCATCACACAAAAAATCATATAGTATAGTTTTTTAAAAAAGATTGTTTTCAAACAAGAGTCTATAGCCCCTCCTCTTAATTACAATGAAATAAAGTACCTTGGATTTATTGGTTATGAATATAGTTTTCAGATGATACTACTATGCAACAGTTTCTTCTGTTAAACTTCCATGAGCAAGGGCATTTCAAGGGCATGTACTAATTATGACTTTGACACCATTCTGATTTCCTGGTTCGCTTTGAGAATAATTTTATGGCAGGTCCCAATTCCCTTGTCAGTTTGTTCCACTTTTAAAATCCTAATTTAATGAACTCCAGGAGAGGCTCTGGCTATAACAGCATCCTCCCCACATTCAGTTTTGCTTTTCATAAAACCACTTCCAAATGAGATGTTTATAAATTAACATGACTTACAGCTCCTAAGAACAGCTTTGAAAGGGGGGGGGTTCAAATTATAAATCTAGATTTCCATTGACAGGAGAAACAATAGTAAAAATATGGTATATGCACACAACAGAATTTTACTAAGCCACAAAGAAAATTTAAAGTATGAAAAAATGGATAGAACTACAAAGCATTATATAATTAAGAGAGGTAACCCAGACACAAACAGACAGATATTACCAGTTCCTTCTCATAAGCAGATCCTAGCTTCTAACTAAGCATATGTATCCAGCTAGGGGTAAATTCAAATAAAGTCCAGAAAACTAGAAATGGAGTCATTTGAGTGGAAAAGTGAAGTTCTAAGAGGCTTCAGAGGAGGAAGTAGGGAAGACAATAGAACACATCTGATACTAAAGAAGGAAACCATGCTTGGAACAAAAGGGGTGGAGGTGAACCAGGCCTGGGAATCAATCAAAATGAAGTTTGTAAAAAAGGGATATTTGGAATCTGCTACTTCATAAGCAAGGTTAGAAGATAAACATAAAACTGCTTTTAAAATCCTCAGAATATGTTTACCATAAAGAACAGTAACCTCACTCCTGGCTATGTGTTGGAGAGAAATGAGGTCAATCCATTGAAGAGATGTTTCACTCCCTGTATTGATGGCAGGCAAGAGAAATTAAATACCTGTAACTTCTGTCTCATTCATCACAGGATAGTTGGAGAGGGACTGAAAGTCAGTTCTCCAAACTGTGAAAGAATCACAAACAGGCACATAGAGTACTGAGGTGTGGTGAAATGTGGCAGCATTACCGTAGCTTATGTGTGACAGGCGCCTTGCATTCATGGAGTCGGTTCAAAGAACGGTAACTTAAATCATAGCAAGCCCTTGTTGAATGGGATGTCTGAGCCACAAATGAACAAGAAATATCAATCCAATCTTCCCATTTCTAAAGAAACAAAACTGTTTGTAGCCAAAAGAGAAAGTAAAATCCAAATCAATACCAACAAAATGAAATTGATTACTTTCAACATCCTAATTCACGTATAAGTCCCACTGATACTAAAGAAATGTCTTAAAGCCAGGTGTGTTGGTGCACATGTTTCTTCCCAGCACTCAGGAGGTAAAAGCAGATGGATCTCTGTGAGTTTGAGGCTAGCCTAGTCTACACAGAGAGGGAGAGAGTTTAAGGCTAACCAGGGTTGCACAGTAGGACCTTGTTTCAATAAAACAAAATAAGTAAGTAAACAAATGACTTGAAAATAATACTCTGATACTCTATATTTGTATTGTATTTAAATTAGTGGCTGAATAATGCTAAATGTTTTGACATTTGGCAGATGGGAGTTCTCTCTCTCTCTCTCTCTCTGAGTGCACAAGTGTGTGTGTGTGTGTGTGTGTGTGTGTGTGTATGGGTACACACCACACCATGGGAGCTATGCAGAGGTCATGGGATAACTTCAGGTGTTGGTATTTCTTTCTACCTTTCTTGAGATCGTCTCTTGTTCAATACTGTATAGGCCAAATTGAGAATCCTATAATTTTTTAGGAATTATCTCATCTCCCACTTCCATCTGCTAGATGAGTTCTGGAATTACGGTAGAATCCTATCAAACCCTACTTTGCATGCACTGTGTGGATCCGAACTGGGGATCTCATGCTTGTGCAACCAGTGCTCACCTACTGAGCCATCTCACTAACTTGTTTTCTCTTAAATAACTGTTTATAAATAAATTCAATTCCATGGACATTACTAACTTAAAATCCCATTAAATAATTTTAACTATAGATTATATTCTCAAAGCAATGAAAGTGTTGATGCATGTCATAGTCCGAAACCTTCGCGAAACCTCAACAACCACTTACATAATCAAAGTTTCTTTTTAGGTTTCCACTCTAACCTGATAAAATAGCATATACACTGAGACACAGAATGTCTGTTTACATTTTTAAATGTAGAGAAAATTGGAGCCAAGTACAAGAAATAAAGAAAACATTTGTTCACTTTTTTGGTTTTAGTAACTCCCTTAATGTATTATCTACACACACACACACACACACACACACACACACACACACACACACACACTAGATACACTATAGACAGACACACATGTGAAGATATATATCTAGAAACAGAAATATATATGTATATAGTAATATCTTCATAAATGCAATCCGGAAGAAAAGTACAACATTAGAGAAATCTTAGGCTTTAGACAAATTTATTTCTATACATAAAGTAAAATATGACAATTTATATATTGAAATCCAAAACTCAAGTAAAACCTTTCCATGTTTAAGGCCAGCACCTGCAATGAACATGAAGTCCATCAAATTTATCCTCCCGGAAGTTCAGCAAAGAGAAACAAACAGGAAGAAATTCACACACTACAAACCAGAATTGAGCTGCTCGAGAGAGAGAGTAAATTAACAACCACAATGTCACAATATTACGTTAACACACAAAAACAACACAGCTGAAAGTCAACTAGGATACACACAATGCTTTCGGGTGTAATCAAATATACAAGGCTGTAGCTGAACAGCCTATAGCAACCAGATTAGAAAGGTGCAATTTTCCAAACTATTTTAGTAAAAAATCATCGCTCAGACATAGGCTCGCTCACCAGTCATAGGCAAATGTCATGTAATGTAATCAACCTCTTATTGAATGAATTAAGATTTCTGGTAAATCTTAGATCATAGTATCTATTACCTACTGGTCTATGTATATAATTAGGAAAAAGAAAGATTTTCTGAATAAAATCGAAAGGTGCCTTGCAGAGAATACTAACCCTCTTATTTATGACATTCTGTTTGAGGGGATCTATTGAACTTCAGACATCACATGTATGTCTAATGCATGGTGCATAGGCAGGGCAGGATGCCTTTTTGTGTATATGGCCATGGGGCTCATGTTCTAGCGATTTTTCAGTGTTAGTTTCCTTAGCAATACTCAGAAAGCAAGACACCAGTAAAAATACCTGAAACAGGGATATCCTATTGCACCATTTCCAACTCTGGCCACTTGTAGTAACTTGGAATGGGAAGATGGCTTGGCTGTTCTTACAGAAGGACTGAACTCAAGTCCTAGAACCCATGTGTGGTGGGTCAGGACTGCCTGTGGTCCAGCTCCACAGTATCTGACCTCTTCTGGCCTTCACTGGCACACACACACACACACACACACACACACACACACACACACACACTGGTACCAGTTAGAACATGGGAACCATTCTGCCATCTTCCCAATCTCTTGCTGTCTGTTCCAGGATTCACCGGGCCTCTGCTTCACTAATTAGTGACCCTGGGATAAGTTAGGCTACACATAGGGATCCTGCCAGACTTACTTGTCCCTTTCTAATACTGTCTTTTACACACAGTCTTTCTGTCCCTGCCTCACTTTTGTTTCATTCTTTCTCATACAATTTGCACTTCAATTAGCCCCCACTGATACAGGTTGAAGAGACTTAGAGCTAAGATTTGGGGGATTTGGGGTTCAAGGAAAAGCATTGAATAAAAGGATTATAGTAAGCTCATTCTTCCCCTGTGGGTGAATTTAGAGATCAACAGAGAACCCACATACAGCTAACAGGGAGGCAGGAGAGACATATCCCCACCTATGAAAGATGGTGTCAGGGGAAGTGAGCTATTTCAGCTCACGATGACAGCCTGGCTCTCCAATCTCAATGTACTTTAAAACTGTCATTAATAAATCAGGTCAGCCACACCTCCTCTCCACTTTTCCTTAGGGAATGCTGTAGAGGTTTTCTTAGCTAAGTTGTTGAAAATGGGGAGAGGAAAAGTGTTTCAAAAGTTTATTTCAGTGGAAATAAAGGAGTAGAAATAAGTCATTCAGGATGGAGAGGATGTTAGACTTTTGTTGATTCCTCCTCTTCATAATCATGGTGTGAAGAATTGAACTCAGGATCTTATCCATGCTTGATAAGCACCACTCCACCACTGAGATAGATCCTCAGCCTCGCTTTTATTTATTTTTGGATTTTAACTTTATAATTGTATAAATGAGTCTGAGTGCCTTTGGGTATATAATATACATGTATGTTCAGGTGCCCATGGAGGCTAGAGGAGGGCATTGGATTCCCTGGTTCTAGAATTACAGGTGGTTGTGAGTAACCTGACATAGGTGCTGGGAATTGAACTCTGAAAGAGCGAGCAAATGACCACAGAGCCATCTCTCTCTCCAGTCTGCAGGTTCTATTTTTCCTAATGACTTTTCCCACAACTCTTTTTCAATTTTTTTCTCAAAGCCACTGGGAAGAAGACATGACACAATTTTCCAGAAGTTACTCGACTCCGTCTTGCTCTGATTCTTTTGTTAATTTTGTAGAATTGAAATCTGTCCTGCTGAAACAATCTCCAGTGCGTTCAATTCTATCAAAGTGACAATATACATGAACTTGGCACTTGACTGAAATTCAGTTCACATTTCATCAAACAAGTCACATCTGGTGCTGATGGCACATGCCTTTATTCCCACAGAGGCAGAGGCAGTCAGATCCCTATGAGTTTGAGGCCATCCTGGTCTACAGAGATAGCTAAAGGACAGCCAAAGCTATTACACATGGAAACCCTGTCTTGAAACAAAACAAAACAAAAGCCATATCTGTAAAAGCATATCACTGCTGTCCACAAGGTAATTCTAGGAGTTATGAGACAGGGCTTAGCTAAGAAAACATATAAATTGTAAATGAGGAAATATTAATCAAATTTTTTCCCTGTAAACTTCTCTAAGAACCATAACCAATGTAAAGGCCACGCGAACTGAGACCACTGTCGTAGCACGTGACCTCATAGTTGACCCACTGTCCTTTGAGTCCTTATTCCCTACATGGATCTTTGTGGAATAATTTTAATCATTACTTTGACATAGTCTATAGGCATCTTGTCAGAGACAGATTCTTTCCATCGGTCTGACGTGTGGCCATGTCTGTGGGGGATTGTTCTGATGACCTTAATTGATGGAGAAAGACTTGGCTTACAAGTGGACAGTGCTGTTCCCTGAGTTTGAGTACAAAACTATATGAAAGAGAGCATAGCATAGCATCCCTACATACTTGCCCTTTGCTCTGATTGTGGATGTGACCGGTTGCTTCAAATTCCTGCCTTGACTTCCCTCAGTGATGGAATTATAAACTAAATAAAACCTCTTTTCTTTAAAGTTGATTCTTTTCAGGATGTTTTCTCACAGGAAAGGAAGACAATCATCATACATTTCTGCTTCATTCTTCTCCCCTTCTCCAGTTATTTATCTTTGTGTGGCTTGACATATTCCTTGTGACTTACCTTTAATAAGACAAACCTTTGCTCTTATGTTCTACCACCAAGTTAGGATCTGTTTCAGAAAATATTTATAAATATCAAAAAATTATAAAATCTATCTCATCAGGATTTATTACACGGGTTATTGATCAGAGGTTGTATCCTGGCATTCCCAGCCTGTAAATAACTGCTTTACAGAGCAAACTGAGCTGTCAGCATCCTAGGGTTCCTCACCTATGTATGTAACCAAACACATTTGAAGGAGAATTATTCAGAAACATGTTTGTAATTGTATATGTATAATGTTTCTTATGAGTCACTAAACTTACATGCACTTCCCCATATAGAGTATTATGAATATGTTCACAGGAGCTTGAACTGGATCCACTCACTAATTTAGTGTGCAATTAATTATGGCATGGCTATCCTTGTTAGTAGTCAAACATGTATACATGTGTTGTGTGTGTGTGTGAATACTTGTGTGTGCATATATGTGTGGTATGCATATGTGTGTTGTCCATATATTATGTGTACGTGTGTGTCATGTGCATAGGTATGGGTGGTATGTGCATATACAGACAGATGCCAAATCTTGATCTCTGTGTCTTCTCATCCACTCTTCCACCTTCGTTTAGGTGACAGTCTCTTACCAAACCTGAGCTCTTGCATAGATTTTACAGAGTTGCTAGGGATCCAAACCCAGGTCTTCATGTATGTACGGTGCGCACATTTCAGCCTAAGCCATCTCCCCAGCTTTAACGTCAATGTTTTTCATGCACAAATGGAACTGACACTCAACAGAGACGCCTGCAATTACAGTCACAAGAAGCGCCTAATGAGAAATGTCTCCTAAGAAAAAAGAAAGTCAGAGTAGACAGCTACACATCAGAGCAGGAGTCAGTTCTGGATGAAAGAAAGGTGGGCTGCGGCTCATAGCGAAGCACTTAATACATCTGCCAGCCTTTCTCCTACGGGACACATCCCTGAGTCCCAGAGACAGAAAATTGCACTGAAGCATAAAAGAGAATAAAGGGCTAAGAGCTGCTTTACAGAAATATCTAAAAGACTCTGAAAGCACAGGGCAAAGCTTTACAGGGGCTAGAAAGACATTATGACCTCCCCGGGAGACAGCATCAGCATCTAAAGGGAAGTACATGAGGAGGAAAGTGCATTAGTACCTTAGATAACTATGTTGCAATGAGCAATGCACAATCGTTGCAACCCAGTGATAGCAAAAAAAAAAAAAAGGATGCGGTATCCTTCACAGCCACTTTTGATTTCCAACTTCCTAGGTTTGGAATCATCAAGAAGACACACTCGTGGGGTGGGGGTGTCTGTGAAGGTGTTTCTAGAGAGGGTTGAAGGGAGGAAGCATGCTGAATAAGGACAGCTCCATCCATGGGATGGGAGCCCTGACTGAATAAAAAGGAAAAACGAGAAAGTGAGCTGAATGCCTGCATTAATTTCTGCTTCCTAGCTGCTATGAGATGTGGTTAGCTGCCTTGCGTGCCCACTGTCACATATTCTGCAACAGGATGGACTGTGCCCTTGAATGTGAGCCAAAATAAGCCACCAACCCAAGAAAATTACCCAAAGAGACTTAACATGTTCGGTACCAATGGATGTAGAGGATAAAATTTCTAGGAAGGCTGCATAACCTTCACTTGACAGGAGACATAGGACAGTGGGAATATACCAAACTGTGCTGCATTTTTGCCTCATTTTCACGTGTAAATTTCATAGATACTCGGTGTTCTTTTCATACACTTAACATGTTCCTTTCAGCTTTCCACACTAACCTAGACAACCAATTATATTTCCTCCTGTTTCTTAATATTTGCACCCATTTTCCCATGTTTAGCTTTCACCACAGCTCCCCTTAATTGCAAACACAAAAAGAAAAATGCCACCAGAATAGCAAGGGCAAGGCCAGCAGCTTCTTGTTCTTCTCCCAGACAGCAAGACCCATCTTGCAGCTTTCCTGTCATTAACTTCCCATATACCCTCTATTGCTAGGGAGCCCTAATTTGTTTAGTTTGGGGGTCATCTGAGTTGCATACATAGATAGTGCTCAAAAGTTGAATACATACCATATAGGGATTTTGTTTTTACATTCCCTGTTCAATTTTAAAATCATGGTACATACACATCAGCACAATTTCCTGAGGACCATATCCTGTTTATACAGGGAATTGGCACGCACATGCACTTATAACCTAGCATGTGTGTGTGGCATGTATATCTTTGTATATATATATGTATATAGGTAGGTGTCTGTCTAACACATATATATATATATTCATACATAAATATGTACTTATAGTGTATGTTATATGTACTTATTTATATTTGTATGTGTATGTATACATACATATAATATGTGTGTGTGTATGTATATTGGTTGACTATGAAAAAAATTGTGGTTCTATGGCAAGGACATCCAGACCTGCTACATTTACACTCTAAAACAAAATCAGACAATATCTTAGTTCTCCTTTCACTGCTCATAGTTTCCCCTTCCATTCTTTATCCTGCTTAGGTTGTCATCAGCCGGCAACAATTTCAGTAAAGCTGCTGAAGATCTCAGTGTCTCCTCCCATTTCCATTTCTACTCATTCCTAATAATCATGAGAAAGTTATACATCTGCCACCCTTTTACCATTTGTTTATTTTTGTTTAATTTTTTAAATGAAAATATTTGTATGTGTATATACACTCACATATACACAAGTGTGTGCGTGGGTGTGCGTGTGTGTGTGTGTGTGTGTGTAGGTTGGAGTACCACTTAGAGGAGTACCATGTGGATAGAGAAATTGAACTTATATTTGGAAGCAAGTGCCTTTGCCCACTGTGTCATCTTTCTGGCCCTTAGCTATTGTCAATTACAAATTAGATTCATGAATAGTAAAGCTGCATGGTATAACTAGTATGAATCTTAGTGTAGGCTCTCTATTGCTCATCTGCTGCCCACTCATACAGTGGGTTATCACTGTCTCTCTCATCAATCACAGGTTATCCTAAGGGAGCAGTTCCTGGATGGCTGGTCACTCATGTTTTACTGTTTATTGCAGAGTACTCTCTGTTCTATACCTTCCTCCTCCTCCTTATCCATGTTACATGTCTGCTTTCTGGTCTTCGTGTCTCATCTAGACTACTGTCACAGATGTTGTGATTGGTGGCCATCTTTCCTTTCATGCCTAGGCCATTTCAGGGCATGGATTTGATTACACTGAGCATTGGCTTTGGTGATCCTGGAAAGCACTCTATCTGGAATAGCCTATCAACTATTTTAAGGCTAGATCCAAAGATGTGTGATCATGGATAATCCTGGTGTTCTCCCAGCATGATGGAGCCTGCTGTCAACCCCTTGGTAACTCCAGTGTTCACTGTTTAACGAATGATCTACATCCCCAGTAGTATTCTCAGTGAGTATCACGATTGCTGTATGTCCAGGTATCACCTAGTCCTCTAGAACTTTAATAGCTCTGTGGGTAGCTTGGGACAGAATAACATAAAGTCACTCTGCTAAATTATCTGGCAAGAGGGGAGTTTTGAATATTATTAAATATAAAAATTGGATCTCTCTACTCTAAAAATAGTTTGTTTTCAAGCGTACGTCTTTTGGGTTTTCTATTCAATATCCATCTGTTTCTTATAAGCTTACCTCTTGGAGCTAGTTGATTATGGTCTCTTAATTAAAACTAATGAGATTATGAGATGGCTCTGTGGGCAAAGGCACTTGGCAACAAGCTTGGCAACTTGAGTTCATTCAATGCCCGAGACCCACATAGTGGTTGGAAGGGAGAAATCTCACATGTTGTCCTCTGAATGCCACATACATAGTATGCCACACATGCTTGCATGTGTACATGCAAGTACACACACACACACACACACACACACACACACACACACAACACACATAATAGATAAATATAATGTATAAAACAACTATCACCAAAAGCACAATGGTCATCCTTATGCTTTGGGGTAGACAACAGCGCCTAATTGGACACAAGGCCTGCTCAATAAAAGGGAACTCATGCCTGCTATTATAAATCTAAACAAATACCCTCAGCTGATAATGGCATGGAACCTAGAGGAGAATCTGCTACTGTTATTTTCCCAAACCAGTACAATCTCTAAATGCTTATAGTTATACCCACAGATGAGGGTAGCTCTCACCATTCATCAAATATGCTTCCTTTTGCAGTAGATTGAGAATTCTTCAAAAATCCATAGCTGATCAAAGTATAGAGACCAAGTGTGATGACCAACCTCAACTGATGCATTTACAATACAACACCTACACCCAAGACTCAGGAAACACAGCAGAAGAGAGGACAGAAAGGTGGTAAGAGCTAGAGGACCGGAACATCTGCTCTAAGAGTCTTCTTCATATGTCAGGGGAGCTGCACTCATGAACTTTCAACAGCATGGCTTCCTAAACAGGAGCTGAATAGTGACAACACTAGTTGACATGCCAATGTTGACAGGGCCCCATCGTTAGGTTAAGTGAAGAGCTACAAGCAACTCAGGATTGCCCAGAGAGAAAGAATCAATCTTTTCCAGGCATGAGTCCCCGAATTGACTGTCCAATACCATGTGTAAGCCCTAACGGTTTATACATATGACAAACTTTAAATGGAACAAGCAGGTTATCTTTATATATCTATGTGCACATGCAGGTGTGTGTGTAAAGCATTATTAATTAATGTAAAAAAGACAATGAAATTGACTGGGATCTGGGTAGAGCATGACAGAGGGGTGTAAGAGAGGAGATAAGGGAAACGATTTTAATAGAGTATATATCTGTGAAAAAATGAAGTAAGAAAACTAAAATCAAAAGCATGCTATATCTGGAATAATTTATACATTTCAGGCAAATCTCATTTAATAGCATGTTTTAATGTTGGTTCCTTTGAGATAGTCAGTAGGAGGCCAGAAAACTCATTAATATTTGTTGCTTTTCCAAGGCCTAAACCAATAACACAAGTGTCAGCAACAAAAGCAACATGTTTCTTCTGTACCACAGCATCTGCACCGGTGACTGTCTACATACAACAGTGAAGAAGGTGATTCTGGAAAAATAATATATCTATAGCCTATGCTGTTATTTGGTTTTAAATTGTTTTCCGTGCTCATTAAAATGGTAACAGGATTACAAGAAGAGCCCGTGACAGGACCAACATTGTCTATTCATTTCTTCAATTTTTAAGTGTGACACATTCTCACTCAATCTCGATTTTTGAAGCATTCACAAACTATTACTTTTATGAATGAGAAAACAGGAGTAGAGGGATGGCTAACATTGTAGGAGCACTTGATGCCCTTTCAGATGACCTGGGTTCAATTTCTAGTACTTTACAACTATTTGTATCTCAGTTTCAGGGGACCACATGCTCTTTCCTGACCTCTGCTGGCACCAAGAATACCTACACTGTACATCCATACAGACAGGCAGGAAAACTGCACATCAAATAAAATAAAATTTAAAAAGTAAGAATTGATTTCAGTTACCAAAGGACATCACTACCAAAGACACTTACAGAAGGGGGAGTTTATAGAGGGTTTGCAGATTCAGATGTTGAATCCATGGCCATTGTCGCAGGGATCAGGGCAGCAGGCAGGGAGGCCAGCATGCCACTAGGGCAATAGAAGAGGACTAACATATGGAAACATAACCACCAGGCAGTAGGACAATGCCACAGGCTATTGAAACCTCAAAGTCCACCCCAATGGGACACATCCTTCAGCAAGGCCATATCTTCCAATCTTTCCCAAACATTTCCACCAACTATGGAAATGCAAATACATAAACGCTTGGCATTTTCTCATCCAAAGCACCACACCCGGCCAATGTTTGACCTAAAGAACAAAGACCTATTTTAATATCATTATGTTTTCTATACTTGCTTTTAATTCTAACATCTCCATTGTCACTTCTACACAAGCAGAAGCATTTTTATGTCCCTTCCATCTTGAAGGACATGTTTTATTGTGTTTCGATTTGACTTCTCCAGCTACAGAGCCAGAGGCAGTTCTGCACTGGGCTGTACGGAAGGTCCCTTTATAGTTTGCAACAGAACTTCCATTGTGGTTTTCACAGTTGCTGCCTAAGTGTATATTCTCACCAGCAGTGAAAAAGGGTTCTCCGGTCCCTACATCCTTGCTGGTCTTTGTTGCATTACAGGTGTACAGACTCTGCCTGGTTTATATGGGGGGGGGGGGATCTGCCTAGTTTATATGTGGGGGACCAAATCCAGGGCATCTTGCATGCTGGACAAGCTTCTTCCTATCAAGCTACATCTCCAGTCCTCACTTTCATGTTGACATCTATTGTTTTGAAAATAAATACTGTAATTTTAGCACAACACATTGAATGGGTATAACCACAGTATCACAATAACAACAGAAAAATCGGTTTTCATAAAAAATACAACAAAAACCCCTTACATGTTTTATATACAAGTAATTTCCCAGACTTGGCCATAGAGCTGAATTAATGATGGGATAAGAGAAGTTTTAGGTTTGGAATTTAATTTCCCTTCTGTGGCTCGTATTACTAATTGTAGCCAGAATAAGGCAGCAAAATGGGTCATTAGCTCAATACCATCAATGTAAGTTCCAAGAGCAGCCTCCTGCTACCTTTTGGAGGTTAGTTTGTATGTGAAGAGTTTCTCCTTTAGTTTTCCTTGTCTCTTCTAGGGCATTGAGAAGGATGGGCTTTGTTGTCTTTTTTTTTTTTATATTAAATTCTTACCATCCACTGGATTACTTTTGAGAATATTAACATCTCTACTACAAACCCAAGACTTCAGACAAATTTCTGAAGCCAAGAAAGATTGGGATATTTGGCTGAGGTCAACAAATTAACAAAGAAGAAAATTAATTTAAAAACAGCACAATTGCATATTAAAGTATGAAGTGGCTTTGGATTATACAAAGTCAAGACAAGCATAGTGGAAAGTCAAGGGAACCATAATTGGCTTACAATGCCACAGTCCATAGAATTCTTGGCACAAGCAGAACCAAGGCCAGTGGGGAGAAGAGAGGGATCAACATGCTGTTACTGGTTTACTGTGAGCCACAAAATCTACATACATCGATTTGATTTGCTGAATAAATTCACATTGCATTTGCGTTACATCGTTAATTTGTACAAAACATGATTTTGAAAATGCAGGACATGAAATCCAGTGTGTGTGTGTGTGTGTGTGTGTGTGTGTGTGTGTGTGTGTGTGTGTTTCAAATAGATGGAGAAAAAGAAAAGAAGAACAAAGAGGAGGAAGGAATTGATAGGAAACTTGTCACTCCATGTACAATAAAATTGTTAGTGTCTATTGGAATACTTAAGCATGCAGATTGACAAAAGTCAATCTTAGGCATGACAGAGACAGTACTGGTTTCTATGTTTTTCCAGTGAAGTCATGGTAAACACTTAGCTGAGTAGTGTGACACAAGTTTCAGGACAGTAAAGGCATACCTGTTATTTAGTCTGGGGTTTAGCTCTGTTGTGATGCAATCATTGAAAAGTGAACTAGTACACACGTTTTTGGGGTGGGGTCTACTATAGCTTTAGAAGCTTGTCATGGAGCTGAGGATGACCCCCTGTCTCCACCTACAACTTCTATCTTCTACATTTCCCCATGTTAAATCAGAGAACAAAGACCAATGGATAGCCCACGAACTACTGGAAATTACTTTATAAAGCCAAAAAAGGGAAGGCCACGTCTTTACTATAGCAAGTGTCACCCATGCCATTCCATTCTCCTGTTTTCCTTTAGGCACATGGCATAATTTCTGCTCCCAGTAAACATTTCTAGTCCAACTATTCCTATGAAGAGAAACTTATTTCTCTTCACTTTCTAGCACAGGGGTTTTCTACAGCAATTTGCCTTTCCCTGTAGATATCCTAGAGGTCACACTGAGAATAAAATTAGAAGTGTACAATAAAAGCTTGAAAAAAAAACTAAAAATAAGGAGAACGTAAGCATTTTCGAGTTACAGAGAAGGAAGCTGGAGAAAAGCTAATTGAGTCTGAAGATCAAGTTCTCACCCTGAAGGGAGCATACATTTACCCTCTGAGCAACGGGGAGATGCCAGCTATAACTTGAGAGCAAGGGCTGCATTCCATGTCAGAGTCTTCCTGCTCATCACAATCAGCGTTTGGAAAATAGAAGGTCATCCTGGAATGAAAAGAATACTAAAACATAAGCATATGTAAAAAGAGATTGTGTATGGTCCAAGTACTGGAAATAGCAGGCTACTCAGGATAGTGAAAAAGAATGCAAATGTTTTTAATCCATAAATTCCATATTTTAATGAGGTTATATGTGCACATGTTAAACTCTCTCTCTCTCTCTCTATATATATATATATATATATATCTGTGTGTGTGTGTGTGTGTGTGTACTTGCATGCAGGTGTATATGGAGGTAAAAAGGGAGTATCAGATGTCATCCTCAGAAACAGAAACTCTGCTCCCTCCTTTTCAGGGTCTCCCAGTGGTCTGCAGGAGGCTACACTGGCTGGCATCAAGACCCATTGTTCTGCCTGTCTGCTTCTCCAGCATTGGTATGCAAGCATGTGGACCTTCACATCTAGTGTTATTATGTGGTGCTAAGGATTTGTGTCATGTCATCATGCTTTCATGTACCCACTGAGTACATGAAATTACCCACTGGGCTGGACTGGGTGTCCCAAAGACCCAGCACAGTTTTAAGAGATGACCATCATATTGAAAAAATTTAAAAAATATTATATATATATATTTTGAGACAAGGTTTCTCTGTAGCATTGGAGCCTGTCCTAGAACTAGCTCTGTAGACCAGGCTGGTCTTGAATTCACAGAGATCTGCCTGCCTCTGCCTCCCAAGTGCTGGGATTAAAGGCATGTGACACCAATGCCCAGCAAAAAAAATTCAATAAGAACAAAAATACATACATAGAGAGCTTCCTTCTAACTCAAGCACACACAGGGAGGCAATGACCTGGCTTGTAATTGGCTACTTCTCTTGTATTCAATCTTATCTAGTGCTGCAAACATTCCAGCATAGTATTCCACCTTGAGACATTCCAGCCAGGTAATTCATAGTGAGAGTTGCAATACTAAAAGTTCTAGGACCGACCATCTTTAGGAAGGTCCTGCTAATGACCTGATAATTAGCTAGGCTGGGGAACATAATTTAAACTATGTTGCTAAACTGTCATGGGGTCTTTATGCTTGTAGAAAGGGGATCCTAGAGCAAAACCATGCTCCTTAGTTTTCTTCTGAATCCCCCTTCTAGTTCATGCTGCCACTGGCTCTGCACGGGGCATGAGGATAACATCAAGCAGCTTAGGATACTGAAAACACTTTATCCCATAGTATAAAAATTTCTGTAAAACGAGAGGGAAGTGGAAGGCTCATCCCTGGAGAGAGTGCTCAACTGCAAACTCCAGCTGGCTGTCTCAGCTTCTCCAGCAGATCTCTGCTGGATGTTTGTATGCCTCCATTTGATAATGCTACATTTGGTGCCTTTATATATTCCACCAGGCTATTCCAGTTGTCTCTGATGGATGCTGTAAACCACAGGTACACACCACACACACACACACACACACACACACACACACACACACACACACACATTAAACAAATGAAGCATTAAACTCAGGGGCTGGAGAGATGGTACCATCCAGTGGTTAAGAACACTTAGTGACTTGGCAAAGGACCTGCAATGTTCGCAGCACCCATGTCAGGAGGCTTGCAGCCCCATGTAACTCCAGCTTCGGAGGTTCAATGCCCTCTTCTGGCCTTCTGTGGCACCCATATACAAGTATTCATACATGCAGAGGAACACGCATGCACATAAAAAGTATTTTTAATCTTGAAAAAAATTGTACTCCCAATTTGATGCGCTGTTTTGTGTCTGCCACTTCCTCTATTTCCTACACGTTAATTGTTCTTTTAAATTGCTTGCTACATGATCCATGAATGCACTTTTTCAAACCTATTCAATAAACTCAAAGAAAAGAATTGCTATCAAAAATCATTCTGTGGACCATTAAAGTAGAGGGAGGAGAAAGGCTGCCACACATATTCATTGCTTTTACCTGATGTTTTATACACTGTGAGATTTGACATATGTCAGATAACACTATTAGCATACTAGGTCATGAAAAGAATGGCTGAAACACTAATAGAACTGACAACAGGAAAAATATAGTATAGAAGTGTATGTTGTTTATTTAAAAAATACATCATGTGTGGGGAGATAGGTAGGGGGGAAGAGAGAGAGAGAGAGAGAGAGAGAGAGAGAGAGAGAGAGAGAGAGAGAGAGAGAGAGAGAGAGAGAGAGAGACTGTGTTATAGAATGTTTCTTAATGTGGGAACCAGGAAACGACAATAAATGCTGTTCTATAAAGTAAGAGTGATGGAGAGTGCATGGGAGAGAAAACATCTATTTCCCCCCTTCATCTATCACTTTATTCAAGATTGGCCTGATATAAAAAACGATCTCTCCCATTCTGTTCTGCCCATGTCCAAAACCATTTCAAAGCCTAAGGTTCACTTGATACCAGGAATACCAGAAGAAACAGGGGAGAAACTGGAGATCAGAGATGTCACAACTGTGAAAGTTGTGGCATAAGAGCTTATATTCCTACATGGAACATAGTAAAAGTACATGATAATTTCAAGAGTAAGCAAGATGCAGTCAGATCCTCTGAGAATCGGATTCAAGTCCATATCCACTAGAGCTTGCCAACACAGAAACTTTACATCACTGGTGGGCTCTCTGTGGACTGTTCTTGGCAGGGACTGAATTTGTGCTGCAAGAAATTCTGGAGGGGAGACCCAGAATCTCAAAGACATCTGTAAGATGTACTACATAGGAAAAGCACTTGTGTGTCACGCAGGCAGAGGACCAAGAGTGGAAGAAAGTGGGAAAAGCAGGCATTTCCCCCAACTCCTCCATGGCATACCGTGTACTAGATGGAAGCTTAAGGTTTTAACCGGAAACAAAACTGTGCCCAAGACCACACTCCAGAACTGGAGCTTAAACAAATATAGAAACAAAAACATACACAACAGCAAAACTACGTAAGATTTCTTAAATAAACAAGTACCTGAAGTGTTACAGGATCAGACTTTGATTCCAATCTCAAAAACAATCATCAGACATGATAGTGTTTTTATATAGCCCGAGGTGACTATATGTAAGCAAACCACACATACACACACACACGAGCACGCATGCACGCGCTCGCGCGCGCACACACACACCACTTTGATAACTGTTGATTTTATGCATCAGTTGCTTTGTTTCACTGTAGTCTTTAAAATACACCATTGTGATCATTTATTTGTCATTTTATGTACACTCACATATAGTAGATACTTGCATGCACATGAGTTGGATGACTCACAGGTAAAGGCACAAAGCATTTGATGTGCATGCCTGACAACCTGAAATTTATCTCTGGTACCCATAGTGGAAGGAGAGAGCCAAGAGTATTCCTTGGGCCTCCACATCTATTCTGTAGCATATAAGTTTGTGTATTGTCATTATTAATATTAACAATCTTAAAATAAATATTAATAAAACAAAACAGAGCTAGGGTTACTAATATCAGGATGACTCAGCTCTGGTACTTATGAGGTATCTCAAACGATAACATGATGTCACATAACTACAATTAAAATTATTCCATATGTGAAATGAAGTTACTAGCTCTCATCTTGGGCAGTTGTTTGAAGATTGCCAATGATGACAACTAATATGCATAAATGCCTCAGCACTGAGGCCAGGACACAATAACTATCAGATCAACAACAGCTGTTCTTAAGATTATGAAGAAATATTAATGTGCACACAAATTCAGAGCTTAAAATGGGAGCATTCACTTCATCCAATATACATTTTAGGGGTCTCTGTGTGGTAGTTATGACAAGCAATGAAGTTAACTTCTTTGCCTTCTGAGAGCATTACAAAATACCCAGAACTCTTCCTCATAACACAGTGTCTTTCTTTACAGGGGTTGCCTGAAAATTCTTCCCATGTTCAGAGGAGAAAGAAAGCATATTACTCTGGGGGACCTAGAGTACCTGGGAGTCAACACTAGAGACTGAAATTTTATATTCCAGAACAGACAGTCAGAACATCATAATCATAATCATTAAAAGTGGGGACAGGGTCTCATTGGGAAAGAGGGCAAGCATGATGACCTGAGCTCAAATCTCCAGCATTCTTATAAAACGCCAGTGGTGGGGACTGGACAGATGGCTCAGAGTTTAAGAGTACTTGTTGCTCTTGCAGAGAACCCACAGAGAGGCTTGCAACCATCCAGTTGTGGCGAATTTGTAATATTACCTGATGACTTCTGTGGACACCAGGCACACACATGGTTGGCCAATATGCTTGCAGACAAAACAATTACAAACATAAAATACATAACTCTGGCAACTCAAAGCAAGCATAGATGCACATGTGAGTTTCAGACAGAGAAGCTTTGCTGCCAGAGAAGCTCCATGTTCACTAAGACCCAGTAACAAAGAAATAAGGTAGTACATGCTACAGAAAGACATCTGATGTCCTCCTCTGGCCACCACACACACATACACAGACACATATCAACTCTATATGTGTGCAAACACCACACACACACACAAACACACACATACACGCATGTATAAATAGATGGTCAGAGCATCACAAATTAATTTTATGTAAAAAGAGCTAATGGGAAATTTTGCAAACAACCTATCAAATTATCAAACCCTACCTTATTAAGTCTAGGCATAGAGTTTATGGATTATTCTAAGAAGTCTTCTACCTGACAGTTTTCATGCAGAAAAAAAAATAGTCACACGCCATTCTGTTACACGAGAAGCAACAAGTTTATCCCAAGTCTACAGCAGCAAAACACTGCCTCCCACGAAGGAGCTGGAGAAAGTGGTCTACAGCCAGGCTAGGCAGCAGATTTTAATAACCAAGGTCTAAAGCGCGATTCTGTTCAGGGATCCCAAAGGCTTATTATTTTCACAAAATCAGTGGAGTAAATAGCAAGAATCTTACATGAGCCTCTGAGAGCAGATGCTCATCCTATACCCACGTAGTCATCTGAAAAATGTAGGAGATGCAGAAGTTTGCAGTCCAGGCCTTGTGTAGGGCTTACCAGCAGTCTTCAATCTTTAAGAGAGAACTAAGGGGAAAAAATACTTATCTCTTCTTCAGCAAGTTCTAATTAAAGTCAGAATGCATGTGTGGAGTTCAATTTCTCCATTAATTTGGTTCCCAAAACAAAAGTATTTCAGAAGACTGAAGCAAATCAATTATTACTCAATCTTGGAGTTTTTAATAGAATCTTTCCTTACATAATTTTTTAATTAAATGAAATATTCCCCAAAATGCAAATGCTTACAAATAATATATTTTGTAAAGAATGGTCCCTCTTTCTAAAGACGAAAATCATGAGACCTTATTAGAAAATGTCCCAGTAGAAAAGCAAAGGTAGGAGATGGGAAGGTGGTTCAGTGGCTAAGAGCACTTACTGCCCTTGCAGACAACCCAAGTTTAGTTCACAACAGCCACATTAAGCAGAGAACCCAACACCCTCTTCTGGCCTCCAGAATCAACTGCATTTGTATGTGTACACACACGTAAAAATAAATCATACAAAAAGAATGAAAACAAAACATGATAAAACTGTAACTACACAAAACAGTAATAGAGCAGGCACGTCAGACACATACATTCTCAACGTGGAAGGAAATCAGAGAGATTTAACCAATTGTATACTTTATGAGGAACTGGAGCTAGGAAAATCTAAAGAAAAAAAATGATTTGGAGAGGCATGAATAAATCCCCTGAACTGGTCAGTATGTGTCATATATGTGCGTTGAGATATCAAATTTCATTAATACACATAAGAGCATGTTGATAAAATATACAATAAAACTATAAAGCTAATAGAATGTGCATATTTATAATAGAAGTACTATCCACAAATAAAAATATTTAAGCCAATTGGGGTTTAATTCCACAGCAGATAGTATCCACTGATAAAAGGATCTGGGTTACTGGTGTACTTACAGCATGGAGGAGCATCAAACGTTTCCTGTTAAAGATGCCTGTCACTGACAGGCACATACTGTACCATTTGTAATTGCTTATATGAACAGCAAAAACTTATCTGAACAGAAAGAGAATACTGTCTACTAAGAATTTTGAATTAAGCAGAGGGCAAGAGAAAGGCAAAAGGGACTTAGGAATTGTCTTATGTATTAATTGTGGTGGTCATTACATGGCTGTATGTAAACTCTTAATGGTTCAATAAAACAAGGTAGCTTATGGTATGTATCTTCTCCAAATCCTTAATAGTAGGACAAACGGAAAATGGGGAGTCTAAATTCCAGCTGTGGGGTTCAACATCTTCCTCTATTACAAGATAAATATTTCTAAAAGATTTCATGCATTTAGAAAACCAACATCACATTGCTATCTGTAGTAACATCTTGCCTTGCCAGTGAACTTGTAGTAGTGGTCACACCCTTTGGGCATGATTTCAGATGCAGACGTGACCGTTTTACATAGAGGAACTGCACCTGAAACCACGCTCAAAGGGTGTGGTCACTCTACAAATTCACTGGCAAGGCAAGATGCCACTACAGATAGCAATTTTACTGTTAATACCTACATATGCATACATTGAGATGAACACATTGTTTTTTTTTTTCATTAAATCCTTAATATCACAGAGCTAGCAAGATGGTTCAATAGTTATGAGTGTGTACTTTTCTTCTACAGGACCTGAGTTCAATTCTCAGCACCCACAGTGAACAGTTCACAGCCAACGTTCACTCCAGGTTCAGGGGAACCCAACTTCTCCTGACACGCATGCACACATGCACACACACATACACACACACAAACACACACACACACACACACACACACCACAAAATTAAATAACTAAAGAATCCTTTAAATTCCCAATACCTGATATGTCTGCATAAATTAATCCATATGGACTTTTTAATGTATCATGAGAAGAAAAAAGAAAATGTATCTTTCATTATGGCACTAAGCAAAAAACGTAAAATTAAATGTTAAGATTAGGTTCATATCCTTGTCCTGAATTCAGAGTAAGAAAATACTTAATGTTTGTTGCTTTGCCTCACAGAAAGGAGCATCTTAGGAATATGCACTTTCAATATGTTTTCTACCTCTTAAAATGAATATGAACCATATCTTTATTTACGTCTGTACTTAATAGTTGTGTGACTTGGTTTAGAAATTCTTGTTTTGTCTTACTGCACCCATCATGAACAGAGTAACCTATTACAATTGAATATACAGAGGTAACTCAATTAACAAGTAAAATCGGAGGTCTGAAAAGGTAAATTGAAATAAGTGTTTTTGCTCTGAAATCAATTTACCCCTTCCAGATAATTTAATTAAATTGTTGCTCTTCTAACTGCTGCTGGAGCTACTGACTTGATACAACTGCTATTAGTCAAAATGAGCATTTTAATAAACTCCATTACAGATAGAAGAACTCGATAGAATGCCATTTCTAAATTATTAAGCATTTTGTACCTAAGAACGAGATTGTTTGCTACTGTACTATATGAGTTTGTAGTTGTTTTATTTGCTCAAGTTGATAATCAACCATACATTCCGAAGCACTAGAGTTTAAAAATATGGTCCTATTTTGCCTCAAGCAAACATAAAAACTTCCATGGAGTTAGCTCATAACATCTTTATCTTTCTGATTTGAGGTTATCCCCTAAATAGAAAAACTGTTTCTGCATTCTTTCCCAAAGCCACACATTTATTTTTAGAGTGCTTTCATGGTTATAACTGTAAACACGTTAGTCTGCATGTATACATAATTAGTATTAGTGTGATGGTTAACATCACGGAATCAGCAGTCACCTGGGATACAAGCCTACAGATGTGTTCGTTTGTGGTGGGGTGTCTTGCTTGTGATCCTTCGAGTGGGAAGACCTGTCCTCTGTGAGCAGTGCCATTCCCTGGCTGGGATCCCAGACTGTTTAAATAGAGGAGGAGACCTGAGAATTAGCACGTCTTCACGACTTTCATCGTTTTGGTGTGGATGTAATGTGATCAGGGAGTTCAAGCTTCTGCTGTCACGCCTTTCCCACCAAGAGGCACTATACTTGAATTATGAGCCAAATTAAAGACTTTGTCACTTCAGTTGCTTTTGTCATAGTATCTTACCACAACAGAAAAAGAAACTATGGCAGTCAACATTCCATTCAGTAGAACATCTGCTTTAGGATGCTGGTGTTGGTTGGGCTGTTTGTTGCTTGGTCCTTATAATGGTGATAAACCTGGCAGGAGCTCAGGTAAATGTTTATTTCCTACATTACCTAAATGTTTACTGTTCTGATACTAAGGTGAACAGTTCCATACAATCATCTTAAATGGTTTCATAATAGCCCGAATTACTGATATTGTTTGTCAATACAATGCATTTTGTTGACCTGGCATTGCTTCTACGCTCCATAAGTGATGCTAGTATATAGCATATCTATATGTATTGGAAATGATTTTCATGGAAAATTTCCAAACTAGCTTCCCTGATTTTCCCTCATTCAGTCTGATCTCAGCAGTATTTCGTTTTTCACGGTGTCCTGGAGACTTCTAGCATGTCCTTGTTGTTGCACAGACTTTTTTTTTTTTTTATCATTTTTTGTTTGTTTTTATATTTTTAACATAATCCTTCCCTGTCTTGTCAGTAGGATACACTGAATGTCCCAAATCAATTTACTTATAGTTTATTACAACTTTCTACTTCCTTTTTTTCTCTAAAAGTTTTTATATATGCTTTCTAATATTCTGTTTGTTATATGCTTTGTAGTATGTACCAAGGACTGGTAGTTTATTTCTAGGCAGTTTCATGAATTTCAAACTTAAATTACTTCTCCAAGTCTCTTTGGTGAAAAAATTGGAGACCCTTAATTTACCTAGGTTTTCCAGCTTTTGCATACATTATTACAAAGTTAAGTATTCCTTTCCTCTCCTCACTCTTTTCCTCTAGTCTTCTCCCTCCTCTTTAATTTTTAACTTTAAGGGAACAAATATAAACTTTGATTAATTTCTTTCTTTATCTGCAACACATATGGACATGCAAGATCTGATATTCTGAAAAATAGTATATTAATTAATTTTAATAAAGCATAGTGATGGAGACACCTAAAAGATCAAATAGATTCATTTAAGAATAAAGTTTTAAGTGAAAGTTAAACCATCTTGAAGGAAAATCTTAGGTAACTTGGCCTTCCCACAGCCTTCTTTTTCTATCATTATTTGTTTTGTTTTTTCTTTAAATCTCACAATGTTGTATCTTGAGTCTTACTGATAATGCAACAACTTTTGCACTTAGTAGTCTTCCCTAGGCAAGAGCCACCCCTTAAGACATTGAAAGATTATTGGCAGATACATGGCATCTATTAGTATGAGTCAAAATGCATTTACAATTAGACTTATAAATGTTCATTAAGCTGATTACCCATGCTAAGACTTTTGCCTTTGAGTCCGCTACTCAGAATCACCCAGGCAACTGATTTTTATTAGTTTCTTCAGGGAAAAACATCCTTGGAATCACAGAGGATGTAATGAAAAGAGCCCCAAATTTGCATTGGAAGAGCTAGGTGCTCAAGTGCACATCTCAGAGCAAACTAATTAAATGTGGACTTTATTTCTGCAGTTGATTATGAATTGGAGATGGGTTAAATTGCCTTCATCTATCTACTACCCTACTTATCAGAGATCATGACTACAAACCAGAAATTACAACCTACAAACCTCAGCTCAACTGACATAGGGATCCATTTGGTTGGTGAACATAGTCTATCTACTTTTCTACCTCTGTGTTTTAATGCCTTTGGGTTATATATGCATTATTGAATTCATTTCTGGTTTCCTTCTATTCATTTATATTACCTATTTGGCCTCCATGAGTATTTTCACCCCCACAGAGTAACGTGCACAATAATCAATGTGACACTTATTGAAATTGCTTTCATTTTTGTGTTTTACTTTGTGTGTGTGTGTGTGTGTGTGTGTGTGTGTGTGTGTGTGTGAAGGCCAGAGGACATCGTTGATGCGTGTCTTCATACTCCATCTTTTTTTAGTGAGATCTCTTCTTCACTGAAGTGTATTCTAAGCTAGGTAACCCACAAGCTTAGGGAGTTTTGTTATCTCCATCTCCCATTTCACCACATTAGTACTGCAAATTCAGACCTAGGCTACCCTATTCTGGTTTCCATGGATTCTGGGGATCCGATCTCAGGTCTTCATGTTTGCATAGTAAGCAAGTTACTAGTAGCACTAAATTTGCTTTCTGATGCATTCCTAAACATCTACTAGCCAGAAAGTCATTGGATTATCCTTTCTGTCAGCTAAGACAGGTCTCTTCAAAGTCCAGACTAAAAAAAATAACATTGCTTAGTCACACTTAGCATTTATAACACATGTGTTTGCTTCAAATGAACAGTTAGAAATGAACAGTTAGTTCAGACAATCCTTTGTTGCAGAGATAAACGGAAGTGTGCCATCCATGTGGAGCCGGTAGTGTTGTTTACTGAAATTTCTATCATGTCTCTTCTTTACTATACCCTCTGAAAACGTTTAAATCATGCTTAGTCCACATTTGAAAGCACAATGACTTTGTGAGCTATGTTTTGCTGATCCCTACTTGAAAGCATTTGAGTATGGTCCTACTGGGATCTGCATTAGCATATGCTAATTTATATTAACATATGCTGATTTGGATGCATGAAGTGAGCCAGGTGGTGACTACAATATACTAAGGAGAACACTCCCATTTAAAGACTAATCTGCTTTAGCCAATAAATTCATGCATAAATGTGAGCCCACTTGCTAGATTACTAATGCATTAAGACATTTTTTTTAAAAAAAATCCATTTTTCTCATGAAATAGCCTTACTTTGAAATGTTGTCAACACATTTTCAGCTTCACCACTACAAAATATAACACTTGGAAAAAAGAAGAGCTAAACAAATTGAAATATATATGTAATATATACTGCACTTGGGTCATTCGGTCTGAAACTTACATCATTAGGTTTGTTTTGAGATCAAAAGTAGTTGAATTTATTTATAGTTTTCTACTTCATCCACTGTAAAATATTTTAGTTACATATAAGTAGATAGTATATGTATAGATAGATAGTCTGTACACACATATAAAACACATATGTGAGTATATGGATATGGTAATTACAAGTAAGCCTCATGAACTAGAGTTTAGTGCATAATAAGTATTAAACTACACTTTTTTTTTATCTCTCAAGAATGAACACATAGTTTCGTCTCATTCTTGGCACCATCAATTAGGTATGCTCCAAGTTAGGCAGGTCTAATTGTTTCCCAAGCTAATTTGTGTAAATGACATACAGCTCCCCTATACGGGATATTATATGTCTACATTACATATATTCATTTGCAAACAAACTGCTGTGTGGTACCAATTTTCCTGAATTTATTTCTCTTAGTAAATCATTAAACTCAAGGTTTTCCTCTCTAAGATCAAGCAAAAAAGCTCTCTGAAGGTCACTAACTGGAAATACATTGCATTATTTTTGTTTTGCATTTCACACAGACTCATAAAAAGCCATCATTGGTAGTGCTAATGGCCATGATTTTGACAGCCCCACATAGATACAGTGATGTACCAAAATAAGAAAGCATTGAAAGAACAATGTCTAAAAGCACAGATTACTGTTACATAGCCTGGCATAGCCACTCCTTCTTGGCCAAGGACAACTGGTAGCTAAGTTTCGGAGGATAACTGGTAGCTGTCTTCATGAGCAACAGGGCCCTTGCCTTCAGAATGGGAACTTCAGTCTTGATGAGGAGGAAGTCAAATGAAATTGAAGGGTTCTTCAGAAGATCATAGGGAGAACTCAGGAGGTATCAGTTGTTGTTATGGTAACAATCACTCTCGTTATGCTGATATATTGTTTATGATCTATAAAGACACCGAAGACTAGAATGCAAAGCCAGCCACACTAGACAACCATTAAGGCCAGGCAATGATGGCATACATTTTAATCCCCAGGACTCAGGAGACAGAGGAAGATGGATCTCTGTGAATTCAAGGGCACCCAAGGTTACATGAGAGTGAATCAGTCTAAAAGAGTGAAAGAGCTCACACTTTTGAGTCCAGCACTAGAGGACATATAAGGAGATCAATGCAGTCTCAGAGAGCAGTCTGAGATTTGGTGAGGAACAGTGCAGTCTGGAGATTCAATCCAATGATTCGTGGAGGCAGGAAGGCCCTTTTAGTCTGAGATAGAGGTTAAGAACTGGGTAGAGGTTAAGAACTGGTGGAATCGCTGCTTTGTTTCTCTGTTCTTTAGCTTCAACTTAGACAATATCTGAATCTGGGATTCTATTATTCATATGACACATCATCCTACCACACCTTTCAGTGGGATAAGCTAACTAACTGACTCAAGCATCTCTAGTTATTGATAACAGATTAGAAATTCTGACAAAAGTGTCAGCCATTCATATTTCTCATGATGAAAAGTGTGGATGGGTATGCGTGTTAATGCACATGTGGTGATCAGAGAACCTCAGTTGCCAGTCTTTGCTTTCTTCTTTCTTGTTCAGCAATGTAATGTCTTGTTAGCTGCTGTGGATGCCAGACTAGTTGCAAAAATCCCTGAAATTCTCCTGTCTCCACACTACATCTCCATGTAGAAGCATTGAGATTACAGATATGGGCATGCTATAAATGGATTTTGGGAATTTGACCTTGAGCCCTCACATTTGTGTTATAATGGTTTACCCCACCTAGTTATCTCCCCAGATCCAATTCTATAATTATCAATACAAATGTTATCCAAAAGCATCATTGAACAAAATGAGAACAAGTCAGTACAGTTGCTTTTTCCTTCAGTTTTATTTCCCTGTTATTGTTCATAATGTTTGAGGATATTTTACTCTTTTAATAACTCTCTCCACAGCTTATAATTCATAATTTGGGATAAGGTTTCAAGCTGTAGAATGATCCTAATGGTAACTATAATATGTGATGATTGTCAACCATCTCGGTGATGTTGAATAGAGTAATGTTTTATTGGCTTTTTTAATGTGTATGTTTAGAGATGGGTAGTTGTGTGTGCAAGTGTGTATGCTCATGTATGTGAAGGTCAGAGGTCAACCCAGGTGTGATGTTAATTCTTCACCTATTTCTTGAGACAGGATTTCATACTGAACTAGGATCTTGCCAATGTGGCTAGAAGGATGGACAAACAAACCAGTGAGATCCTCCTGTTCCCGTCTTTCAAGTGCTAGGAATATAGGCCTGTACCAAGGCATGTACATGATGTTTTAGGTGAGTGCTTGAGGTTCAAAATCGTGTGTGAATGCTTATGTTGCAGACAGTTCACTAACAGAACCATCTCTCCAATCCCTAAAATGATTGTACTTGAGTTGTCCATGACACAGCTTCATGTCTGAAAAAAAAAAAAGACCAGGTTTAAGAGTGTAGTTATTGAGTCATGGCCTGAAACTGAAGTAATGGAATATGGAAAAAACACTCACAATCAAAATTGGAAATCTAGAGTCATGTGGTTATGAGTATGTCCTGAAAACATGGAGACACAAATCAAGTGTGTCCCTGCCATGATTGGAAGTTGGAGAGTATAAGTACAACACAGTTTTGCTTACTTCATAGTGTTCAGTCTAGAAACCTTTGAAGCTGTGGGTAAAGAGAAATCTAACAAGTGATATATGTACCTACTTTGGAAGAAAGAAAGAAAACATGTTTCCAATGGGTAGTAAGATGTCTCAGACGTAAAGGTGCATGCTATGCAAGCCTGGCTACCTGAGTTCAATTCTTGGGACCCTTATAAAAAAGGGTTGAGAAGTGAGCACCTTCACATGCATGCTGTGCCATGTGAATACCCTTACAAAATAATATGCACAAATAATGAAGTTATAATTTATAAGTTGTTTTTCCTTTTAAAAGCAATTTCTTCAAATATAACAATTTTTGTTCCGTTGTTGATATCTAGACAAAGTAATTCTTTTATTTACTTAGACAACCAAGGTAATACATTTTATCACTGAACCTATTGGAGAGAACTCACTCAACAAAATTTGGTGGGAAGCTGCCGTAAATACTAGGATGTATTTATACTTCTGAAACAAATAGGATAACTGTGATATTCCTTGGAATACATGATACTGACCCTTCTGTGTAAAAATACATAATAAATCTATCTTGAATTTATAACCTCGGTAAGATTTTTTTCTGCAGGGATTCAAACTTTTGACAGAAAACTAATGGTCATAAAACTGACTTTCAGAAATTATGATGGTCAGGGACCAAAAATTAGATTCAGGAAATTGACTTAGTTTCTTTCCCTGTTGTTATAATCAAATGCACTGACAAGAACAAGGGAGAAAGGGCTTATTCTGGCAGTCATGTCACACCCATAAGCACAAAGCAGAAAGCAATGAATTCATGTTCCTACTCTGCTTTCTTTTTCAACATTGATAGCCTAGGCTAGTAACCAGGGAATGTGGATGAGTCTCCCCACCTAATTAACTCAACCAAGATAATCCCTTACACATGTGGCCAGAAGCCCATCTTCCAGGTGGTTCTAAACCCCAGTAAGTTGAGAACTAAATACTAGCCATAACAAAAATCACTAATATCTGTGTTTAAAATGTCTCCTGAAGTTTTATGAGTGAAAGGCTTGACTTTCAGCAGTTCAGAGATGGGGTATCTGGGCAGTGATGGATCAGGAGATCATGGAGGCTCTGATGTCATCTGTGTGATAATCTATTAATAGCTTAAGTTAATAGGCTACTGGGAGGTGATGGAGACTTTGGAAATGAGAGATAACTGAAGGCTGTAGATGCTTGGTAGCTTATCATTGGCTATAACTTGTCCCAGGTCCCCACTTCATCTCTCTCTCTCGGTTTCTCTGCCTCTCTCTGTCTCTCTGTCTCTGTCTCTGTCTCGGTCTCTCTCTCTCTCCCTCTCTCTCTCTCTCTCTCTTTCTCTCTCTCACACACACACACACACACAGACATAGAAAATACACAAGCAAATAAGACATAATGAAATATTTTAAAAATTGACAATCTCAGTAAAGCCAGAAATAATGCTTCAAGTGGAATGAAAGGATTTTTACATTCCATTCTGAAAAATTCAGTTCAATACTCCTTATCTCTAGAGTTCAAGTTTTTAATTACACTTGGCTGCTAGGATACAAATACACAAATGGTATCCTTCTGAATGCAAGTCAAGAAGCTGAAGCAAGAAAGAAAAATTACATAAAACATTCGTTCAGTTCAACATGTGTTTACTGAGTCCTGAAATGGAAATACTAAATATGTCCCTGGCAAGACATTCATAATTAATTAAGTCACAGAAACTGCATCTGCTATTGAAAAGAATGCAATCTCCTGGGTCAGAGATAAAAACGAATAAGCACAATGAAGGGTATGGGACATATGGCCATTAGAAAAAGAGTATTATGTTTTGAATGTGAAACATCCCCCATAGGATCATGTACTCAACACTTAGTCCCCAGCTGGAGTTATGTACTCTTTTGAAAAGTTGGGAATTGTTAGGAGTTGGAGCATTGCTTGAGGAAGTGAGTGACTATGAGATTTTATAACCTAGCCACATTTTCTGTTGTCCCTCTACTTCCTGACTGGAGACACAATGGCACCAACCACCTCACGTGCCTGATGCCCTGCCTTCCCCACTCCACTTGAATTGTAAACCAAAATAAACCTTTCTTTCTTTGAGTTGCTTTTGTCAGATATGTCTCAGTCACAAAGAAATTAATCAACACACAGACTAGCTAAGGAGCAACTAAACCCTCATTGAGGCATTGGCAAAAGTGATGCTGGAATTGAGTCTTGAGTAAGTAAGGTCAGAGAACATAAGGTGAGGACGACTATAGAAATGAATGTTAGTAGCAACAAAGGGACCAGCAGAAGGATGCCGATATTCTAACTATGCTTTGCAGAGTGGGATTCCACATACACTGGTATGAGGGAAAGTAAGAACTAACAACCTCAGGGGTACTGTGAACACCACGAAGACATTGCAGACAAAAACTTGACTTCACGTGAAGGTCAAGAGGCTTAAGATCAAGGATCGGGACACCAAAGCAAAGTCAAATCCAGAGTCCTGCTAAGTACTTCTGGTGACTTTTTTTTTTAAGTTTTTAGTTTTAATAGTGTGTGTGTGTGTGTGTGTGTGTGTGTGTGTGTGTGTGTGAGTGTATGTGTGTGTCTGTACACATGAAAATTCAGGAACCCTTGGAGGTCAGAAGCAAGCATTGGATCCCCTAGAGCTGGAAAGTTGGCTATTAATTGTCTGATATTGGACATGGGTACTTAGAACCTGCCTCATGTTCTCTGCCACCTATCCAGACACTTTGGTGGTATTGAAATGGCATTTTTCCTTTATTGACTCAAACTTAATTAAATGATTGTTCTGCCCCTGATTAGTGTCAGATACTAAGGCAAGACCAACTCATAGCTAATCCTAACTAACAAGAAAGAATATATGGCGAGTCAATAGTTAAAGCAACTATCAAGGAGGCTTAGATGTAGAACAGTAGCCAAACTGCAAGGCACGCAAGCATAGCCCCGTCCCCTGCATTCTCACAAAAGCCACACACAGTGATATGCATTTATAATCCCAGTGCTGGGGAGGTAGATGCAGGATGATCCCTGGGCCTTGTTGGTTTGTCAGTCTAGCTGAATTGGTGAATACCAGGTTCAACGTGAAAAAGACCTTGTCTCAAAAAATAAGGTGGGAAGTGTTTGAATAATGCATCTGACGCTGAACATACACACAGGCAAATACAAATATGCACACATACACAAACACACAGGCACCAAATACTAGTCTCCAAATCAATAATAATATTCATCACCCACAAACCCAGAATTAATATCCAATGGCACTTACGGATCAACCATGCCATAAGTGTTAGACAAGCACAATGTTTCTTAACATTCACAAAAAGTAGTAGATCAATTTAAATAACTATTACTTACTTTAAAGATGGAGGAATTAAAATGTAAAGCCATTAGGGGACTACCCTATGGCCAAGTAACTGGTCAATAATGAACACAAGACTCAAAACTAAAGTATCTATGTGTATAATATATGCATTTATGTGCACATGTATGCTGCTATTTGTGGAGGCAGGAAGGCATGAGATCATCTATGGTTGAAGGTACAGGCAGCTGTGACACAGGTCTACTGCATGAGTGGTCATTACATTTCACCACTGAGCTATTTCTCCATCCCCTAAAGTACTTCTTAGAATTTGATCCAATATCTTAAGTTATTCTTTGGAACTTCACAAACAAATGCACAATATATTTGTCAGCACAGATTACAATGCCAGGTGTTTCTTATAATACAGTCATGGGTACTGACATTACAAACATCAATCAAAGAGTTACTATAGAAATAGACTATAATTACTCCTTATGTAATAAAAACATATATTTTAAAAATAAAGCAAGTGGGGAAGCAGAGCAAGTTAAAACTTCTTCTCTTACTTTTATGATCTAAATAACTGTGATGATTAATCTTGATCGTCAACTTGGTAAGACTCAGAATCACCATGGGTCATCTCTAGGCATGCCTATGTGTGAATATCTAGGTGCATTAACTAAGGTAAGGAGACTCACTTCAAACGTGTGCAGCATACAATGAGCGGGTTGGTACTGTATCAAATAAAACAGAGAAAGGCAGGCCGAGGAAGATTATTCATTGCTCTCTGCCTCCTTGCTGTGGATATGGTGGTGGTATCACGATTCTTCCACTATGCCTTCTCTTCTCCATCCTGATGGACTGTTCTCTCAAAGTGTGAGCCAGAATAAACCCTGCTTCTCTTCCTTAAGTTGTTTGCATCAGGCATTTTGCTACAGCAACAAGACAAATAATTAATACACTTACATCTATACTGTAGTTATCAATCTAGCTACCAACCAAGTAGGCAAGGACAGAAAGGTAAGATTCACAGGACAGCAAATGGAAGAACCATCAGAGAGAGTATGTTGAACACCCAGAGGTCAGAAGGATGCCTGGGGCACAGTTCTGTCATGGAAGAAACATGTTGAGGAAAGACATTTGTGAATGTCACTGCCTGTTCATGTTGATAGTGAAGTAAGGTTGAAGTCTTACACACCCTTAGAGATAGGAGCCAATCCCATGTTAAGAAGAGCGTAGGTCTACTGAATGCAATGGGAGAAAAAAAATGAATGAAGCTGAGGCTGGGGAAATAGCTTAGCTGGTAAACTTTGCCAGATTAACCATGAGGACCTGAGTTTGACACCCAGAGCCCAGGAAAAATGTCAAGTATGATGGTGTGCTCTTGTGATCCCAATACTGGGGAGGTGAGGATATGTAGATCCCTAGGGCTCACTGGCTGGCCAGCCTAGCCTATCTGACAAGCTCCAGGCTAGTAAGAAACTATATCTGGACCAGCTGGACAGTACCTATGGAATGACACCATTGTCCTCCACATATATGCACATGTGTACCTGAACACACATGAACAGGCATGTCCATGTACATATACATACACGTAGAGAAAAGGAAGTCACAAACAACTTTATACTGCCTGTGGGCAATCCTACATTTACTGTTTCAATTAATGACAACTCACATAAAATACATACCCAATAAAGTATTATCAATATTCCCCTATAGGTACCTCTCAATGTCAGCTGAACTGCCATGAATTCCAAATTAGCTTATGTATCTTAATATCACCACTGTTGACAGAGATCATTTCAAAAAGTCTGCTAAAAAGTCTGCAGCATTAAACAATTTCAAACCCTGTAATGGACTGGGAAATGAGGTAATACTCTCGGGTCTGCTTAACCCCTGAAAGGACGCCTGTAACTGCCACAGAATTAGGATAATCAAGCTTTTCATCAACTTGCTGAAAGCCAGAGTTGTCACTAAACCATCTTCATGTGCTGTAGCTTTTATTCCTTACGTTCACTTGGCACACAGACCAAACCCCCATTCATTCCGCACACACAACTGTCCTCAGTTCTCAGTATGCATGGCACTCCCTGCACACCAGTCACATTTGCCTGGATTGTTGTAATTCCTTCCTAGGCCTCCTTCCCAACTCGGACTGCTGGGAGGCTGTATCCCCAAACACCAGAATTTGAACAAAAACGCAAATCACAAATGTCAAATGCCATTTACAGGGATTATTTCATCCCATTATTTTTATTTAAGAGAATATTGTAAATTCCGTTGTTGTGTGTATGTAGCACTCAGTGTATAAGCTTCTTCAACATGCTTGAGGGAGTGGTTGTAGCAAGTATGAAAATGAAAGCAGTCTAGCTAGTACTGTCTGGGCTCTGTACACACTGCACAGAGCAAGACATCCATTCATATGTGTTAAGAGCCCGCTAATACACATGGACACTGGGAAACAAAGGTCCACTACAGCAGTGAAACTGGAAAGAGAACAACAGAATAATCAGGAAGTGACCGCAAACAAAACATGGATTTCTATTTCAGGAAACAAGACAGAGATCTCACATTTGCCCTATTTGTCACCCCTGTGAGCACTCACACACGTGGATTCATTAGATAAAACTGCGAGGATGTCTGAGGCAGAACTTCTGTGAAGCAAACAAAAAGAAAGAAAAACCAACTTAGCATGAAAAGAGAAGTGAACCGTATGTGATCAGTCAAAATAAAGGGATAAAACTATGCAGCGGATCTAAGAAGACCTGATAGAAAACAAAACCTGATTGAGGTCTCAAGGAGGGGTATTAAGAATCATTACCACAAACTTCACCTTTGGGCTGGACAGTGGGAAAGATGCAGTATTTATTTTGAATGAGAGATAGGTAAAGGATGCCTAATAGGCTTGACTTTGCACGTTCCTTTCCAAATTGATGTTTCAATAACTGTTGCTTCCTGTTCTCAGACACATACTATTAGACACAATGGATAAATGAAAATGTTTGGTACCTTGCACCGTTGTGAATATGCGTATCTAAAATGAGTCCTCACGGCAGTGGATGCAGTTCAGTGGGTAGAACGTTTGCCTAGTACCCATCCCCAGAAACATACAAACAAGGTATACTGGCTCATGACTGTAATCCCAGCACCTGGGTAGGTAGAGACCGGAGGCTCAGAGGTTCAAGGCCCCCTTTAGCCACAGAGCAAGTTCAAGACCATCCTGACCTAAATGAGACCTTGTGTCATGAAATAAAGATAAAAATAAGGGCAAGGAGCCCTCACTGGGGTTTCCCTTGAAACCTTAGAGAACCATCTCCTACTAGAAAAGATTACACTCTTCTGTATGTGCTCTGTATCCTTCTAAGGGGTGTGTTTAAGAATCTATTTAAAGACAGGTTAAAACTGAGGTTCTAGCATTATTGTTTGGGGTGATTTATGATTAGGTAAATTGATGAAATCGTTTATGTGGTATCAAATGATCAGGGATGAACATGGAGTATATCTCTATTATGTGTTTGCATAAACAAATATGTAAAAATGTTTTCAATCAGTCTTTGAAATGTTCAAATATTTATATAGTATATTCTGATTATATTCATCCCTCACTACCTTCTACAACTCTTCCTAGTGCTCCATCCTAAGCTTCCATCTTTATATCTTTTTTTTAAATTAATATTCTAAGCCCTGCCAGTGCCCTCCACATATCCATAGATAAAGACCATACAGCAGGTCTACTAGGAACAACCTACTAGGAACAATGAACCCAGAGGGGAGTGGCCCTCCCTCCCTGGCTAGATTTTGCACAGGTCTTATGTAAATAGTAATAATGGCTATGAGTGGAATGCAACAGCCATGCCATTTCCAAAGGACAGCATTTCACAGCACTCCTCACAATCCACTGACTCTTACATTCTCTTCATATTCCTTCTCCATGAAATTTATACCATTATTTTCCAAAGGAAGCAAAACACTGTTCCCATTCCACATGTAACAAACACAGTGTGAATACGTCTGACATTGTTCAGAGTGAAAAAATGAAATGTTGAATTCAGGTGTGAGGGACCACAAAAACTAAGCTACTTGAAAAACTGATGAACAAATATAACTATACATAGTATCGTGTAATATTATTACCATTATATGTGTTATGATTGTGTGTGCCTGTGTGTGGTATATCTGTACATGTGAATGAATACTCATGTACAGGTGTGCTTACCTAGCATGGGTGTAAGTAGAGGACAAGGTTGGGTATCTTCTCTACCATACTTAATGTTTTTGTTGTTTTGTTCTGTTTTCGAGACAGGGTCTCTCTTTGAACCTGAAGCTCACTGTTTGGATAAGAAATGCTGGTCAGTGAGCCCCACAGATTCTCTGCTTGCACACCAGTACCGGTGTTACAGATATATAGCAGGACAGTGAACTTCTGCATAATTCTGGGGCTGCAATTCCCATAAGCCCTTCTCTCCTGAGATGCCTTCCCAGCCTGATATGTGATACAGTAACAAGGGGTTTTAGTACATGTAAGTGTAAATCTCATGTAGGTACCATGAACAAAACTGGTATCATGTAATTACCATTGATTTCATTAAAGACTCGACAACCTATAGACATCATGCTGTTTCTAGTGTTAAAAATATTTAAGGATTCTCTGAGAACTACAAGAGATTTTTAAAAGCTATTCTGAAGTGTGCATTGAGTCTAGAAAAATTCAGAAGGGATTATTTTGACCACCCTTATCCAGGCTCTATGATTTCAATTATTAATGTGTGCATCTTGAAAAAGAACTGTTAGTGCTTGTCATATCCGCAGAGCTAATACTTTCCAGAAGGCAGGCAGCTCTGATACTCTCCACTTACTATTAAACTGCCTCACATGTTCAAAACACTCTGGAATGAGGGGTCACGCTGGAACAGAGTCCAGAAGGGAAGCTTACCCCAACCTGTTTTCTAAAGAGCTAAAGTGCTTTAGGGAACAATGAGGATTTAGTCTAAAAGTATCATAGATAAAGATTAACCTTACAACCTAAAAATTAGCTCATCTGTGGCTAAAGCGCAGGTACTTGACAAAGGCATCAGTTAGGGCAGAGCTTCATTGAGAGATAATTGCAGGTGAAGGGCAGAGTTATGCAATGTGGGTTACTGCTTTTGCATAGCACACTGTTAACTCAACACATCAAATGATTTTGACCTGTCTCTTGCATGAGCACTTAAGCAGAACACCAAAGAGCTTCGTATTTAAGGGGTGGAATAATAAATTGAAAAGAAAAAAGTATTTAACCAGCCAAACATTTAACCAGTGAGAGAGGCTGTCTCTCTCACATCGAATGTAAAGGAAAATGTAATTGGCTTATTCAGTCATTACTTTATATGTATTTGGTGTGTGTGTGTGTGTGTGTGTGTGTGTGTGTGTGTGTGTGTGTGTAAAGGTGCATTTAGAAACTACAGGACAACCTCAGACATAGTTCTTCAGGCATTTTCTACATTTGCTTGTTTGTTTGTTTGAGAAAAGCCTTCTCACCTGCTGAAGCTTGCCCATTATCTTAGGCTGGCAACTGGAGAACCCCAGAGACTGCCCAACCTCCGCAGGTTGCAGGTGGAGACAGAATAATTAACCTGGAATACGTGTGTGCGCGTGTGTGCGCACGCGTGTGTACAGACACACACACACACACACACACACACACACACACAAAATTACGAGGGCTGACACTGAAGATTGTCCTCTGACTTTGACACACATGATAGTATAACCATACCTCACACACGAACACAAATGCATAAAAGATAAAAGATATTAATCAATATAGTATAATCAAATGTAGCAAATCTATACCAAGAATTACTTGTGTCATTAAAATACAAAAGGTATCAAAACTCCAGTCAACTATTTCATATATAATTTATTTTAACATATTTGATTCATGCCCAAATCTTTACAATTCCTAATTAAGGTACTGTAAAAGCTGCTGGAGAGATGGTTGAGCAGCTACAAACACTTGCTATTCTGAACTGAACTGTTGTTTACACACGAGGCCAAGCTCAGAAAGGATTTCAGAGTCTATGTATCAGACATAATCATGAGATTCTAGTGTTAGATATGACATGAGCTATGCTTATCTTGATAGCTGTGCAAAGCTGATCTTATACATGCCATTTCAGATCATTTGAAACTGTAATATCAGTCATAACAGTAGTAAAACCCATGCTCCCGAAGGCTGCTTTTTGTGCCCAGAAATCTGGGTGTCTGGCTCCTGCAGCTGTAGACCCACCTCCCGTGCCTCATCTCCCTCCCACACCATCTCTCCTGTTCAGTGAGAATATCAAGGACAGCTCTTGTCTCCGTTCTCACACAGCACCTACATTCCCTGGAACACAATTGATGATCAATACTTGCTTACTGAGTAATGTGGACAAGTGAAGTAGTTAAAGAATATAAAACAGAGGTTGGGTCTAAATGAAAACATCATTCAAAGTCAGAGGGCCAGAGGCGCTGCCTTTCTCTGTTCTAGGATCCTAGTTTTAGCAACTAATAATTATTTTTAATGGAAATTATTCTTCTACTCCATATGGCATGTTTAGAAATAAATGATGATGGTAATAAAACATAAAATAAATTAGAAATAGGAAAGGTTCCAGATATGAGAATCCTGAACTTAGCATTGCCACTAACTAGCTTTAAGAGTAGTATCAGTATTGGAGCTGGGGCGATGGCCCAGTGGGTGATGCATAAGCTGTGCAAACATGAGGACCTGCATTCCCAGCGCCTGTGTATAAACTGGGTGCATGCATCTTTAATCCCAGCCTCGAGGGCGAAGAGTGAGCAGATCTCTGGGACATTCTGGCTGAAAAAGTAATTATCAGGCTTCAGTCAGAGATCTTGCTCAAAACAAACAAACAAACAAACAAACACACAAAACAACAACAACCAAAAAGTTTCAGGGCTTAAAAAAGATGTTGTACACCAACTTATGCTTACCACAGGCACTTTTACATACAAGTACACCATACACACAGAACTTACAAAAGATTTCATTGTTCCAAGTCTTCATTTTTACATCTTAAACTAAACATTTGAATTAATGGGTGAACAGGCTCTACAATGTTATCATTCTCTAACCAGACAACAGACACATATAACGAATTAGGATTCTCCATTTCCCCAAACCTCTCATTAACACACTGCACACAGTCAGGAAAAACCATCCTTCCTGGCTTTCTACACCAGGAAGATCTGATGCTATATTCTTCTCCCTTGTCTCTCGAGTGTTCTTTTCCTAGGAACACCAGCCTGGCCTTGGTATTACCCTGTTATAAATTCTTCAAAGGGTTTTCAATTATCTTGGTTCCGTTCCACACTTTAACACAGTCTTCTACTCCTTTATAGTCTCACTTCTGACATAGGGTCTAAAGCTGAGCTCTCTTTGATGAACCTATTTTTCTTATAAACTCTTGGCACCCTTTTACATAGGGAGTCTGGTGGTCCACAGAACAAACTCCACATCCATGACTGTCTATTAAGTTGACTTCTGTTGTTTAATCTTCAAGGGATGTAAAAACACTGCTGACTTCCCGAAACACAAGACACGTTTAAATTTTCATCGATTAGATACATGTTAAATTATTCCAGAGCTGGGAAGATGGCTCAGTTGTTAAAGCACTTGCTGCTTTAGGCAGGACGAGGACCAGATTTTGTGATATAGCAACTGCAGACATGTTAAATGGACACAGTATCACACCTGTCATTCCAGGCTTTGATATTTGGGACAGGGTACCTACAATAAGGTGGCAAACAAGACCAGCCTTACCTGCAGGCTCTAAATTTTATTGAGAGAGCTTGCCTCAAAAACTAAAGTGGAAGAGCAATAAAGAACAATTCCCAACAGCTGGATGCCTACACACACACACACACACACACACACACACACACACACACAAGAAATAAATATCATACATACACTCACATACACTATACACAAAGGAGATTCAAGCCAGAACAGAGCATTCTTCTTTTCTTTTTGGAGGGTATAAGTAATTACTTTTTTTCAGTGTGAAAGTCATCACCTTGGTTTGTAAAATGCTTCACAACACAGGGTACCTATTGCAACTGAAGAAAAATTGGAGCCAGGAAGGCGCTAATTGCCAAGACTGCTGGAGGAAAACAAATACTCTTCTGTAACTATCCACCAGTTACTCTCCAAAATGCAAAGCCAGGCTAACTAGCAAGGCAGCTGCACCACGCACAATGATATAATGTGTTTGCCGATCTGCAAAATTGTTTGAAAGTTGCTGCTTCAACAGCTGGTATCTGGAAAGTGTAAGCATCATTCGGGCTAGTTAAAATTACAGGGAGCTGAAATGTTTACTGTGCACACAGAAAGGAGATTCAAATGTTGAAGCTACAGCACTTTTCAAAGTCTGAACAGTCCACTGAACACTTGTTGACAGTTTCAAGCACTGCCAGCTGTCATAATCCATTGGTCCTGTACCGTTTCTCCTTTCACAAGTCTTAGGATCATATGTTTGAAGTTTGTTAAAGAAATTATTCTTGTGTTCCACACTAAATGACGAAGGCAATTAAATGCCAAATGCAAATCTCCTGTTGGAGAGACGGCACCTTCACCATTGCTGAGACCATCAATTCTTTGACAAAACGTGGTTTGAGATTGAACAAAGCACACAGGCATGCCTAGCTATCATAATGCTGTCTCACATGGTTAAGCATTTACAATGTAAATAAAAGCACAACTGTTCCTACCACTCTAGAAAAATGAATCATTAGAGCCTCTTGCTGTTAGGTTCTGCAGAACAGAAGGACAAGCTTTGCTGAGTACTGCTGTTACATGGATGCCCACAACCCATCTTCTACCAAAGATATTTCTCTGGTCTCACTGTGATACCTAACTTCCTCAGAGCACTCTTTATAGTGTGTGCACATGCATGTGTACACACACACATATGTATTTCAGCACCATTCCTTAGGTACCATCCATATTGGTTTTGGACAGGCTCTCACTGATATCTTAGACTCACCAAGTTGGTGGATAGAAACACATTTGATATTCACTGAGCTGCCTCCCCATCACTTTGGTTTAAAGAAGCATTTTTCATTCTTTTTAAATACATTTTGTTTTATTTTTAAAACAATCTTATTTTATATACCAATCCTAGTTCCCTCTCCTTACATCTTTCCATCTTACCCATATCTCCCCATTCACTCCTCAGAGAGGGTGAGGCCTCCCATGGGAAATCATCAAAGAGACACATTTTTTTTCATTTTTTAAATTTTAAGATTTCATTTTACATTCCAACAACAGTTCTCCCACCCCTCCTCCCATAACCTCACCTCCTCCCACCCTCCCTTCTCACCTCTAGCCCACCTCCCATCCACCTGTTCTCACAGGTAAGGGCTCCCATGAGGAGTCAACATAGTTTGGTACAACAGGTTTAGGTGGGGCCAGGCCCCTCTCCCATGCCCTAAGACTGAGCATGACATCCACCATAGGGATTGGGCTCCAACAAGGTAGCTCATGTACTTTTCAAATGTGTTGTGTTGATCAACTGTGCTTACAGGTTGACTTAGGCATATAAGCCAGCAAACATAGCCCCATTTTACAATGTGGAAAGGCTTGGTTTAAACATTGTCCTATCGTGTACTGCTGCACTGTTTAGAGATTTGGAGGTGGATTATCAATTGCTTGTTTTGTCTGCATACTTCTACAACTAGAGCTTTCCTCGGTCATTTCTTTTTCAGAGGATAATTACTAAAATGTGCAGTTATATTAGACAACATTGTTTTAAGGCGTTATATTGTTAAGGAAAATTAAAATTAGTTTCCTTGTGAAATCTACTTCATGCCTTATGCTGACATACATGTCATCCATCTGGCACAATTATTTAGAAGACTTGTCATCCGATGCTGAGAGTACCATACCTTTATCCTCATATTATCCTAAGCACTTGTGTTCATATGCATACAATATTTGTGTTCATATGAAAATATTGTTGCTGGGAGCTTCCTGGAAGTGGAAAGCCATATCTTCCCTCTGGGGAAAGTGGTTTCTCCTCTCTCTAGATCCTGGTCACTCCCAAATGTCCTCCTTGTTTTCTAGAGAAAGACAGATCTTTACCTGATTAGAGTCCTCGTTTAATTTCTCTTGCTATGGTAAAATATCTTGGGGTTGGGGAAGCAGCTTAAGGGAGAAAGTGTATATTGTAGCTCAAATTCCAGGTTCCAGTCCATCAATGCAGTAAAGTCAAGGCAGGAACTTAAAGCAGATGATCACATCATAGCCAGTCAAGTCGAGAGCAGAGTGCAATAAATCCATGCATGCTTACTTGTGATTAGCCCATGTCTACAAAGAGTCCCCTGCCTAAGGAATGATGCCACCAACAGTGGGCTGTCTCATCAATTAACATTGTCACAACAATTCTCACCAATAGAACCACAGAGCAAATTGATCTAGACCACAACCCACCTAGACTTTCTTCCCAGCTGATCCTACATTGTGTCAAAAAGGACAAAACAAATAATCACAGAGATGAAATGTAGCCTTTTTTTTTCCTCCCCTGGTCTGTTTTGCCTTCAAGTATTGACAGTTGTCTCTTTCTAAAGCCAGTGTGAGAGACCAAGGCATTCATCTTTCAAGAGCTCTTCTTTCAGCCACAGAATGCCCACAGAGAAAGTGATAGTCAAAACACCAACTGTGGGGGCTAAATGGTTATTATAATGTGCCCTGTCAAATCCCAGCATTTTCAAAAGGCACAATAGGTGTGGTGGGTGTGATTCAGTGGCAGAGTGCTTGCCTGTCATACAATGGCCATGGGTTCAAGACCAATCACCAAAGAGAGAAAAGCTAAAGCAAAAAAAAAAAAAAAAAAAAAAAAAAAAAGTGCAAATGCACTTGAGTCTCCCGAGGATCCTCTGACCTCCACACTCAAATTCAAACCGTCAAACAGTAAGTGACAAATGATTTTGTTTGTCTGTTACTGTTATAAAATGCACCTGCTCCGTCTGTCCATTTACCTAGAAACAGCTATCTCTCCAAAAGGCTAAGTACTCAGCTTTATCTAGCTTTGAATAGTGAGCAGCTGATGCTTCACTTCTGTTCAGAGAACCAGTTCCCTGGAGCCAATTGAGTTGTCCCTTTTTCTGTTTCTTTTACCTGTGCTGTCAGACTGCCCCCAATAAGAAGCCACCTTGTATTCAGAGGCTACCCGCTCACACACCACTTTATATTGTAGAAGAATCAAGTGGGTGAAGTGTAATGGAATTTTTTTTAAGTGTAGAAGGCAATTTCACTAATCAGTTTCTTGACAAGTGAGCTGGATCAGATTACAGGAGAAAATGCACAGCAACCCAGAGGAAGAAGTCTCTTGCTCTAAGTCACCTTCTATTGAGTTTTGTCACTTTAAAGATATTCCCTGAGGAATGGAACTTCTCTATGATATTATTATAAGCATATTCAATTTAATCTTGTTACAATTTGTTAACAAAACCCTGTTAATTCAGTTATACCAACTGTACTGGAGAGTTTTATGTCAACTTGACGCCAGCTAAAGTGATCTAAGGGAAAGGAATCTAATTAAGAAATAGCTCCATAAGATCATGCTGTAGGCAAGCCTGTAGGGCATCTTCTAAATTAATGATTGATGGGTGAGGGCCCAGCCCACTGTGGATGGTGCCATCCCTAGGATGATGGTTCTGTAAGAAAGCAGACTAAGCAAGCCATGAGGAGCAAGCCACCAAGCAGCATTCATCTTTGACCTCTGCATCCAGGCTACTGCCTCCAGGTTCCTGCTATGTTTGAGATCTTGTCTGTTGAAAAATTTAAGTACTTGTTCCTTACAGCTCTCTTCCTCCACACCCAGCTATAGAACTTCCATGCAAACAAGGTTGTTTTCAGAACTTTCTGGTGTGCAGCGCCTGTACCTTGACCGCAGGTGTGGGTGGTGCATGACTTCCTCCTATGCTTAGCCCATCCCCTGTCTTGGGTACATAAGCCCATTACTCTCTGTAATAAACAGCAGCTTCTTCACTTATCATGGTGGTCTATTAAGTGTTTCAATCCCAACACCCTCCGCGAAGCTCGGTACTTTGGTGGTGCTGGCCCGGCATTTGTCCTGACTTCCTTCAATGGTGAACAGTGATATGGAAGCCAAATAAAACTGGGACCTGCTTTTTGGTCCTGGTGTTTCTTTCATCACAGCAATAGAAACCCTAAGACACCAACCATATTCTAAGTGTTCTTTGGTCTTACATCTATACTGGACAGAGAAAAATGTATTTCTCAACATACACAAATATATCTAACTAATGCTACTTTATCGTTTGGAGAAATGTTGCTCTGAATGAAAGAAGAAAAACAAAGGAGAATATAAAGGATTTGGTTTGGACAATACGACTTTCTAAATTATAGACTTCCCAATTAAAAAGGAGAGAGGGAGACAAATAAATCCAGTGCAGATAGTTAGACCAAAGCCAAGTAATTATGCAGTTCTTAATACAAACTGAATTAGATTAACTTAAAATTCCAAGGGCTTTTCATCAGAAAATTGAAAAGGAACTCCAGCCACCAAGCAATGATTTCTCTGGGCATTTTTATTTTGTGATTGACTAGAATCAATTTTCCTTGGGATATTTGGTCACAGAAAGCTACTTAATTTATACTCAATAGCCTTTATATTTTAAAAAGTATTGCAAATAATTAAATTACATTTATTGTGATTTAAATTTTTTATTTGTGTATGTGCACACACAAACACATACACACACACACACACACACACACACACACACACACACACACGCACACACCAGAAGATATGTCAGATCCCCTGTAGTTGAAGTTACAGGTGAAACTGTGGGGTCTGGAACTGAACTCTGGTCTGCTGGAAGAGTAGCAAATGCTCTTAACCACTGAGCTATACCTCCACTCCCAGTGGCTGGCTTTACTCAAATGTAAAATCATCTTGATGACTACCATGTTAAGAATACATAAACAGAGGGCTGGAGAGATGGCTCAGTGGTTAAAAGCACAGGCTGTTCCTCCAGAGGTCCTGAGTTCAATTCCCAGCAACTACAAGGTGATTCAAAACTATCTGTAATGAGGCCTGGTGCCCTATTCTGGCATAAAGTCATAAATGCAAATAGAGCACACTCACAGACATGAAATAAGTAATCTTAAACAAAAGAATATATAAACAGTAAACTAAGGTCAGATTTGGAACCTTTCTGCTCACAGCTGCCTAGACTTAGGACATACTATTTAGACTGGGCTGAAAGAAGCGAAGATATTCTGGAGTCACTCTGGAGTCAGCTGCCATACATGCATACCCTCATGGTCTGTTTGCCCTGGCCTACGAGGTGAGTGGCCCCAGAGGCCAGGACTGACCATCCAGGCCCACCATCAGGTCTTGGGTTAACCCATCCTAGCATCTACCCAATGTCTGACTTACTGGAACCGGTGAAGGAAATCCCAGCAAGATCTTTAAGACTTATGGCAGCTATGGAATGTCCCAGAGGAGTTACAGTGAGGGGCCACTGATGACTGTATACCAGAAACCAGAGGCCTTGAACCAGACCAGTGACTCACTGCAACAAACATTTGCCAGTAAAGTTGATGGGATGATATGGCAAATTGAAGTATCCATTGCCAGTAGGACAAAGGAAATGAAGTAGGAAAGAAGAAAAGATTTTTCTGTTGTTGTGTTCTTTTCTTTTGTTCACTTGCTTGCTTACTTTGATTCATTTCCTTATGTGGGGGTGGGGAGGGATGGCAGTGATGGAGTGGGGGGAGACCAAGAGGTGAACAGATTTAGAGTACATGATGTGAAACTTCCAGAGTCAACAAAGACATTATTTTAATAAAAAGAGTCACGGTGAACTTCAATTTGATCCTCAGACTGTTGAGGCAAGGACTGCCAATAAATGGAAATTTCTCTAGAAATTTCATTCTAGGAGGAGAGGAGGAAAAGGCTGAATCTGGCACTTGCCAGAGCAGGAGCTTGTCCCCTGGATGGAGACCACACAGCTGTGACAAGCTGTCAAGTTGTCCGGCAGGAGAGACTGGAGCCCAGACAACAATGGGTCAGTGGGGGCAGGACCACACCTGGACCAGGACTGCTTAGAAGTACACAACCCTGTCCTCTGTATAGACTTTAATCTCCCTTCATGACACCAAGAATGGTCTGGAGTGGGGAAACCACTGGACCCCTCTCCTGCTTCCCATTGCGGTCACATTGAATAAATCTTCCCTTCCTGCTTTAAAATATGGATTTGGCTGAGCAAATTTGCTTCCTGAAGGATGGATGATGAAACACGGATTATTGGGGTACACATTGTGACCCAGAGTTTTGTAATATTTTACTTTTTAGAGCACATTTGGAAAACATTCTATTTTTCCTTGCTAATTCTATACATGTACATAATGTGTCTGTGTCATTTCATCCCTCATCACCTTCGCTCATCTCCTTCCCACTCTTGCTTGATAAACTACCCCTTCATTCAGGCCTCCTCTCTTACTTTCTACATGTTGTTTCACCGTGACTGCCTGAGTTTAATTAGGATTGTTTTCAGAGAAGGGATGGGGCTGTTCACTAGAGCTTTGACAAAAGTTCTTATTTCCTTCCTTTCCTTTTATTTATTTTACATACCAACAACAGTTTCCCCTCCCTCTTCCCCTCTCATGCTCTCCCACCACCTCCCCTACCCCACGCCACCCACTTCTTTCCACTTGGATGGGGTGAGGTCTTTCATTGGAATCAATAAAGCATACCACATCAAGTTGAGGTATAATCAAGCTCCCCACTCCCTCTGCATCAAGGTTGGGCAAGGCATCCCACCACAGAGAATAGGTTCCAAAGAGCCAGCTCATGCATCAGGGACAGGTCCTACTCCTACTGATAGGGGACCAACAAAAGACCAAACTAAAAGATAATCAGTTCATGATCTCCCAATGGGGAGGCAAGCCTGGGTATACTAACGCTTTGCTAAGAAGGTACCGCAGCCTTCATTCTGCATCTACTGCCCTATGGGTAGAAAGCAAGGGATTGGCACAGAGTAGAAGATGACTACTCTGTGACCACTCTAAAAATCATTCGTATAACCTTGAGGGCAGTGTGAGCTATAGACCAGAGACAGATGTTCTGTTTGCCAAAGAACTTTTTTGGTTTCCTGTTCTTGACCTTCTGTCCACTGTTGTCTCCATATCTCTTATTTATGGCTTTATCAGCTGGTAAATGTTATGAAACCCCCTGTCAAATGTATTTAATGAAGGATAGGGCAATGATATAATTGCAAGGTGCCTCCCCCACTTATTCATATTTTTGACTTTGTAGCACCTTATTTCTTTGTTAGAAAGCATTTTACTTCTTTAGTGTTTTTCATATTACATTTATTTACTGGGGCAATCACTTGTGCCTATGAGCTCAAGGGGAGTCAGGGAACAAATTTGGGGTCCTAGAAATTGTAAGCCAAAATGAAGATTCAGAGTAAGTATTGTCATTTGCTGGGCCATTTCACACATCAACTTGCTCATTTAAAAAATGTTTAATAAGTGTAAACATTATTATGCATTACTGGGCCAATGTTACACCCTGTTCAGTACATGTGTACTTTGCATACTATGTAAACAACTCCCTTCAAAAATTTTACATCACTGCGTGGTGAAAACTTCCCAAGTTTGGTCTTTTGTCATTTTGAAAATTATCCATTCAGTCCTTTAACAGAGTTAAGTGAGAATTCTAAAATGGGAGCAGGCTAGGGCTGTGACTCAAGGACCGATGAAATCTTTCTTATTTCCAAATATTAATGTTCTCTTTCTTCATTTCAATCCTAATGAAGAATTAGCATGCCTGCTTCTTTACTATTAGAGTAATTTCTTGGGGATAGAGCTCGGAACTACTTATGAAAATGGAAATATATTCTGCCAATCAGCAATATGTTATCTTAAATTCATATAAAACATACTCTGCCCCATTGTGTGGAAAGACTCAAATAGAAAAGCATCAAGATTCATGGACTCTCTTGATCCTGAGGGTAACAAGAAAGGTCAAGGGGCTGAGATGAATTCCAGAGTGTGGTTCTAATGAGAACAGGAGACAGAAACTGATCAGGTAGGACAGGAACCTCCAGAGATGCAGTCCTGAGGATGTCCTTGCTGGAGACAAAAATGCCATGAGACAGCAATGGGTCCTGTTTTCTTGATGCCTCCTAAATGAACAGGTCTGTCTAAGTGCTGTGTGACTATGTGACTGAAACTCAGGGATACACCTGGTCACCTGGCTGGGCCAACTGGTCTTACCAGCCTAACTCTTGTCACACCTCATCTCTGTTTTATCTGTAACTCCAGTAAAATTCCTTAGACTAGCAACTAGATGTTCCTCTATTTCTTGGGACCCCTAACTGTTCTCTGTCTCTGTCTGTCTTTGTTTCCTCTGCACACCTATGAATGTTTGATAAACCACTCTCTAAATCTCACCCTTTATGTATTTTACTCTTTGAATTCATGAAGCAAGTTCCCCAAAGCCCCTGACTCAGGATGCCTTATTAAAGGCATTTTATTATTATTTATTTATTATTATTTATTATTATTAATTTATTTATTATTATTTATTATTATCCATTAGGCTGTGGAATTTTCCAGGACTTAATCTCTCCCAGAGGAGAAGGACTGTCATTCTCAAAGTCACTCCAAAATTCCTGGATAAGTTGTAGAAGGGTGTTCCCGAGGCCACGTGGCAAATGACTATCAAAGCAGCAGGAGCAGAACTGGGTTAGCAGAGCAGACCCCTTCACAATGCTGCAGGGTCCTGTGTGGCTCAGGAAACAACAGTCTTTTCCTCCCTAATAAATTATTCACTCCCACAAAACACACCAAAGGGTGTGCTGGCAAATTTTTTCCTGAATGAATCTCTTTGTTGTTACTTAATCAACCTTCATTTTTAATCTGCATATATAAAAGATTAAATGTGAGGTGCCTAATGACTTTGGGGGAAAGTTACTGAATGCTTAATCTCACCACAGGGCTTCTTGTACACCTATGAGAAGCTTCCAGAATTACGGCAGGGATTGGCAGTGATAAGGGTTATTCAAAAGCTAGGCTTCTATACAACAAGTGATCGCCCTCAGTATTGGCGTTCTTGAGAAACAGCAATGCTCAGAGTGGAAAAAATGCCCAAACGAACCGTCTGTCAGAGAAGACCCAGTTCAACTGCAAAGCCAGTTTGCATTGCTGCAGCCCTAAATTTCCTTGCTCCAAACTAATGACCTGGGGTGGGGACAACCAAAAGACCTCTGCTTCCCCCACGGAGCAACTTATGCAATGCCACAGGAAGGGGACTCAGGCTGCTGCCATCTCCACACAATCTCAGCTTGAAACCATCCTTCCACTCTCACTATATTTTTTTCACTACCTCTTGATTACCGGTCACCTGTTCAGAAGGCAGAACCCCCGCCTCTCTCTCTGCTCTCTGTTTCTCTGTGTGCGTGCACACGTGTAGCCACATGGAGGTCAGAGGAGGATGTTGGGTGTTCTGCTCTATCCCCTCGCCATCATTCTCCAGGCTCTCTTCCCCACAGAGCTGGGGCTAGAAGCACACGGGCAACCACCGCTGGTTGTCTAAGAGGACACTAGGGATCAAAACCCAGGCACTCATGCTTAAGAGTACTCTTGAACGCACTGAACTGTCTTCCCAGCCCCTCTATTTTACTTTAAAACCCAGTGTTATGTCAGTTTCATTGCTCAGTATATATCAAGCTGACGTTTTCACATATTATTTGACATGTACCTAAACTCGGAATCATATCTGTGAATTATGCTTAGAAAATCCAGATATTTTTAACCATCCCATAAAGACGAGAAGCCAATCATATCATGGTGACTACTTCTCTAACTATCTCTTCCTTGTAAGTACAAGGCAAAAGGAGCACAGTGCTATAGCCTGAAAGGCAATGATGACAGGAGGAACTGGGGCTCTTATGTTGGAGATAAAAGGCAGCACTGGCCATGCCTACCTGTCGCAGCCTCTTTAATACCACTGCAATAAATAAATACATAAATACATAAATAAATATTACAAGGCCCTTCCTGAAAGCCTGTCTGTGGACTTCTAATTCTTTAACACAATCCTTGGATTCTCGGATTCAGGAAGAAAGGCAGGCCATCACTTTTACCTGCTAAAAAAGTTTATGGGCCCAGGTTACCAAACTCTGAAACATCACAGGGCTACAGGTAGCATGTAGGTAGATACTCTCCTTCCAAATAATGGATACAACTAAAATAAATGTGCCCCTCTTGAGTCATATCCTCAGAGCGGCCCATTCCCTCTTAGGAAGTCCTGTCCCTCTCCTTGGCACCAGGAATTAGAGAGAGCTTGGCTACATGAAGCCTTTCCTTTCTTTTGAGACTTATAAAAAGGGCAAGGCTCAAGCAGAGATGTAGGGTGGCCAAGACTGAGAGGGGCCCAGGCTCCTGATGGTCTGGCGTGCCAAGGAGTGTCCACTCAAGCAGTGGGCATAGGGAGGTCAAGACGCAGAGCCAGACTGAGATGTGGGCAGGCTCCAGATCAATAATCAACCTTTGTAGTCCAGAGTTGCCAATATCCCAAATAAATAAAATCAACTGCTAGGGTTCAAGGTAGGCTCTATGTACACATAGTAAGAATATTAGATGCCATTGTCTGAAGATACCCAATAAAATACTGAGCCCCAAAAGTGACGTTTTAGTTAAATGATAGTGTTGAAATTATTGAAACTGTGGCAATAGCTTAGTAGATGAAGTAGCTGCCGTGCAAGTATGAAAACAAGAGTTTGTATCCCCCAAACCGAAGGAAGTAGTGGGTGGGAATGTCAGCCTATGATCCAAGACCTGAGAAGGTGAAGCCAGATGATCACTTTAGCAAGATGACTAGCAACACTAGCTGAACATAGAGCTATTTGGGTCAGTGCCAGATCATGCTTCAACAAATGAAATATAGATTAACCAAAAAGGACAGTAAAATCAACCTCTGGGCTCCAGTGCAGATGTGAACATGAATGACCCACAGCTGTGAGTGATGAAAAGCTGCATTATATTATTTAATTGTGGTTGATCATTTCTGATGTAAAAACCTTTTCATAACTGTTCAAGTAAGACTACCAGTCTAACTCCAATTCATTGTAATCTTCTCTTTGTTTCCTAATAGCCTACCTTTAAGCCTCACACTACATTATCTTTATTTGCAAATAATGTGCTTCACAACACACATATTTACGTTATGTTTTATTCATTGATTTTCAACAAATGATTAGGCTCTGGGATAGGAAACACTTCTCTTTTTGCTCTACATGGCTAGCCACAGTGTATGATTTTGATCATCTTTGTGCTTCAGCTGGAATGTGCTTGGCCTCCAAACTTGCCTCTGGGCAGTCTGACCACACACACACTCAACACTCACACCTTCATATGTTCTAGCATGCATGAAATCTGTGAACTGATAGATAGGTCCACCAACATTCATCAGTTCCTTCCGACTTCCAAAGTCTTGCCTCGTTGTATTTATACTGACAACAAATTATAACCCAATCTTTTCTAAAGTTTTTTTTTTCTGTACCTGGCTCAGCTGGTTGCCTTGCACACAGAATGACTTGAATTTGGATCTCCACTATCCATGTAAAGAAGCTGGGCATTATGCATAAATGCTGGTAACCCCAGCTATTCAAGATGTCAGGTGCAAACAGGAGGATACCTGTAAGGCCCATGGACCAGTTAGTCTTGCTGATGTGAAAAAGTCCTAGGCCGAAGAAATCCCAAAACAAATAAAAGGTAAAGAGTGACTGAAGAAAGAATTTAGGTTCTACTCTGACCGCCATACCTAAGCCATGCATGCACCAACTCACCACTCACACACAGGTTCTTGGTTCCATTAATCCGCTAAAGTGGGGGAAAATACAGTTTTCAAATTTCAAGACCAGTCTTAACAATTATAGATTTTCTTAAACTTTGTAAATGAATTCTATAAATCTGCAAACATTTTGAAATCCCAAACTTGGTAACCTATATGCTTGGAAAAGTTTTGAATATGAAAATATTTTACAGAGATAACTTTAGAACATTCTTTCATAAGATTAAGAAGAGCTCCAAAATGGTTATCTCATGGGGCATATCAATATGCCAAGCCTGTCTAGGAAATGAAGGGTATGTCCCAAAGCCAGGCAGAGCCAAGCCAAGGATATGCTCATAAACACTGGATACCTGCAGGAAAAATATATTGCAATGACCAGAGGTGCTGAAGTGGTTCTCTCTCTTTTTCCTACATGTCAAATAAATTGGAAAACCACAGGGAGAAATCACTGGGAGAATATTCTGGGGCTTGATGGATTGTTCACAATTCATAAATAAAATGAACATCTGGTTCCTGGGGAACAAATGACATTTGGATGAGACGTATGTTTTCCTCAATTCTGAAAACACTTCAGATTGACATGAGATATTGCTCCTATGGACGCCTTTCAAGATATGTTCTTTATCTGGCCTCCTCTTCCTTTAAATATGTAGTTGTCATAGAAAATGCTGTTTCTCGCCAAACTAGAAGCAATGAAGTAGAGGATGTACTACGCATTCGTACTGGAATGGATGGAGAAGAATGAAAATGTATCCTAGCACATTGCCTGTTGTCACTAAGGAAGAGTGGTGCATCTTTATCCTAGTTATTAAAGGATGGAAAGCCAAAAGGCAGCACCAGGTCAGAAGGTGCTGCTAAGAATTCAGTCACGCTGGGGTGGGGATGGAAAAGTGCTCACTAATACATATTAGTCACTGGGTTTAGTCACCAGCACTAGGCATGTGAGAGGCTGTATTCCCAGCCCTCAGGAGGTAGAGGTAAGAGACTCAGTGCCTCAAGGACAGTTATATGGTAGTCCTGAGGCTACACTGAGTTACATGAGCTCAAGTTCTCCCAAGTTTTGTTCATTATCAAACTTAGAGTAGTAAGAACAAAATGCAATAATAATTTCTGGGTACACATAAGCATGTCATATTTCCCATAACAATATTTTTCATTTTTTTTCTTCCCACAAGTATGTGTATGGTATGCGAGCCTGTGTGTATACATGTGCGAATATGTGTATTTGCATATCCATGTGTGTGGAGGCCTCTGGTTGATGTTTGGAATCTTCCTTGATTATTCTCCACTTTAGTTTTTGAGAAAGGGTCTCTCGGTTAAATATATAGATTATAGACATAGGTAGTTTCACTAACTACTTTGCTCCTCAGGTCCTCTGTCACTGTAGCTTCAAAGGCTAGAATTATAATTAAGCCACTCGGCAATTAAATGGGTTCCAGGGAATGTGTTAAAGTCTTACAGCAGACTTGGCAAGGTCTTTAACCACAGATCAATCTGCCCCGCCCCAGGACAGTGTTATCTTACATATTAATACCTGAGGTGAAGTCAAAGCTGTGCATCCTCTGTGTATGTTGAACTCAACAACTGAATGAATTGAGAGCATGTGCTTAAAGTAACCACTAGAAATAAGTTCACAATTTTAGATACAGGTGAGTAAGATAAGCTTCACCCCATAAGCAGAATAGACTCTATCTATTTCTGTGAGTCTCCAGTGTGATAGACCATAGGGGAGCAAGGTTCCATGGGGGAGTAAAGTTGCTTACCCTATAATTGGCAGGAAACAGAGACTCAGGCTCTCAATGTTCATAGGCTTTTACTTTTCCACACCCAGGAGTCAAGCTTGTCAGCCCAACCAAATATTTCTCTTGAAAAATTTGCAACGTAGTGTGGCGTTTTCACTGTACTTGAATATACATAATGTGTGATCCTAACATCTTTCACAATAGACAATAGCAATATATCACAAATGAGCAAATACCACACCACTATAGGGACGTCTTTCTTGAAAGCCACATGGAATCAGAAGTAGATGCTTTTATAATGTCTCATGAGTATAAAATGGGTTTTGAATCAGAGCTTCCCATTCTCTAATTACTATGCTATTCCTTCAACATACATTTGCTATGTCTGCAAAGATAATTAACGTGCACCATGTATTTATAGTATACCCCTCACCCCCAGCAGAGTCCTCATTCAAGTTTATCAGGGAGGGAAAAGTCAACATGAGGGAGTTGTCATCTTGGGGGACTTCCATCACTATATCTACCAAGATTAACTTACAAGAAATACTGTGTGATTTGAGCTGTGTCCAATATATTTCCTTATAGGAAGCATCACCCATACAAGTCCATTCTACTCCCACACCAGCTTGATCCCCCAAGGATTCACAGCATGTTGTAAAGCAGCAGGAAAGAATGGCTTGAAAAAAAAAATTACTTCACACTCCTATATAGATGATGTATTAGCCTAAAAGTCTTATTGATCTGACCAAACCATTGGTCAGCTATTTAAAGGAAAGGGAACTAATTTTACTCAGTTTCAGGGGCTTTGGTACAGGTACAGGGTTGGTTAGATCCATGCTCTTTGTCTATGGTTGGTCAAAGAACATTATGACCACAAGAGTGCAAGATGGAAAGTTTTTCTCAACTCATCATGGCCAGGAAGTAAAGAGAAGCTGTGCTTTTCCAGCTGGCTTTCTCTTTGTTCCCCTTTGATTCCATGAGGTCACCAGTCCATAGGGCAGTTCAGTATGTCTGCCTCAGTCCACTTGTCCTCTCTGGCAAAGTTACTTTTCAGGCATTTTTTTTTCTTGATTAAAGAATATTCTACTCTGCATCAAATAGCAAGTTACTGTGTTACTACATTTTAAAACCACTAAGAGAGTTGCTCCACCTTATGTCACTATATGTATATATATATATATATGTCTAGGCCTATTATTGTCTTTTAATGTTTTTTAATAAATAAGGATTGGTTTTCAATTTAAATTTTCATGAACAAATGTATGAAAATTATAAAAAAAGGAATTCTACAAGATAACATATATTCAAGAAAGAATATATTCTCATCTTCATGATATCCCTTGACCTACACAACTTACATAGATAAATATGAATAGTATGTGTATTCTTTTATATTTTCATGCAACCCAGTTGGCCTCAAGTTTTCTATGTAGTCAAATATGGCCTTGAGTTTGTGGACCTCCTGCCTTCTCCTCCATGGCTAGGATTGTGTGCACCATTACTCCTGGTTTGTGTGGTACTAAGTATCAAATCCAGAACTTAATATATGCTAGTTGCGATGGTAAGAATATGAATGTGTACCATTTACTCATAGGTTTCAATACTTTATTTGAATAGTTGGTGGAACTGTTTGGAAAGGATTAGAAGAAGTAACCATGTCACTGAGAGTATGCTTTGAGGTTTCAAAGAATGATATCATTCTCAGTGTTCTCTCTCTCTCTCTCTCTCTCTCTCTCTCTCTCTCTCTCTCTCTCTCTCCTGGAGTCTGAACCAGGAGAAAACATGTATATATGTATGTATATGTATATGTATATGTATATGTATATGTATATGTATATGTATATGTATATGTATATGTATATGTATATACATGTATATATATATATATATCTGAATGTGACACAGTGCACTCTATTTCTTAAACACTTTTAGACTCATTTATGAAGACATTCTTTAATATTATTAACAATTAATAATCTTAAATATGCTTACTTTAATATTTAGTTTGATACCCAAAATAGATTTCTAAAGGTGGGATTGATGCATCAAAGGGTAAAACTACATTCAGTTTTACCAGATGCTACCAATTTCCTCCTCATTTTGGGTAATACCAATTAGTGATACCCACAATGATACTGTGTGTATATTACCAAATGTTTGGATATTTGCCAACCCAAAAGTTGATTAATGCTGTTGGAATGCATTTTACATTTCTGCTTCTATTTTCATAAGCAGATTTAAGGATCTTTCTGTATGGTTAGGAGGCACATAGGTTTTCTCTTTCCTGTCCACTCTCTGCATTGAACAGCCATGGGTTTCCTGTATTTTGACAGAGTCTGATTATTCTTAAGACTCTGCAGTACCATTTGCTGCCTTAATGCATCTCTGCAGGGTTAAAATTGCTCCATTAATGGTCTCTTTTAGTTAAATTCAATGAACATTTAGCACCATAATGTGTTTTAGAAATTAGCCCAAGCTTTATGTAGAAGGATCTAGCATCAGACATTTTCCATGACCCTGCCTCTTTAATTTTCACTTTCTTCCACACCTCCTGTCTCAGATCATCTGATGTTATCTACAACCATCGTTCAATGCTCTATCCTAAAAATAAGGAACCACGGGTATGACTTCAATGTGTCTCCCATCTCCCTTTCACTCCTCTTCTTTTATTCCTCATTAAACTACCTTGATATGTCACTTTGTTGCTTTTACCCTTTGTCCCTAAATATCATAAAATCTAACTCTGACGTAGCTCTCTCTTCTTCTTAACTTGGAAATTCCTCCCTGTTGTAGTCATACTCCCCTGGATTCTATGATGCCCCCTTCCTGATTTTTGTATCAATTGTTCTAATTATTTAATTTTGGAAGTCTTGATTGACTTCTCCTCATATGAGCTGTAGATGTATGGACAACTTTTATTCAAATAAATATATATATTTGACTTCTGGTCATATGTATATGGATATGCATATATGAGTTCCTTCCATATGTGTGTGTGTTGTGTGACTTAAACACACACGTATACATATAAATTACTTCCTTCTATATACAAATATGGCTTCCATTCATATATATTTTAATTCATATATATATACATATATGTGTGTATGTGTATTTTTCCTTCCATAAATAGACACATAGATACAAATAAGTATGTGTAAATATATATAAATGAATACATAGACATGACTTGCATCAATACATAATAGATAAAACTTTCCTGGATAACATTCTCCCACTGAACAGATGAAGCCTAGAACACTCCATCAGTTTCATGGTTTTCATACTATCTTTTCTTGAGGATTGACACTCATGAGAAAAATGTTCTTAGCTTTCTAGAGTTAACAACGCATCCAATTAGACAAGAGTAAATGTTTATATTTATGTTATTTTTTGTAGTTTGTTGATTATAATCCTAAAACCCCATAATCTTTCCTTTAGTTTCCTCCATAAATTCAGCAAACTCACCATTTTAATATAGGGTGACATGAAGTTAAAATATGCCTCAATAAGCATTTAAATTTTATGCATTTCTGTCCGATTTTGGAAAGAACCTATCACTTTTAAGACTTTAGTGGTTAATTTTTCATGCATAATGAATTTGGTGAAATGGTTCATTAATATTCTGTGAGTTCTTTTTTAGTACAGTCACTCGCTAGATCAATTAAAAATTTTGTCACTTAGTATTTTTTATTGAAATGCTCTAAATATAGGTCAATGTATGTTGAAGTTTAAAATACCTGTGTGAGGGGGAGGTGCAAGGATTTTGTGTGTGTGTGTGTGTGTGTATGTGTGTGTGTGTGTGTGTGTGTGTGTGTGTGTGTGTGTGTGTGGCGTGTAGTGTAGACATGTGAGAGGTTGCAAAAGCCATGTGCTCACAGAGGCAGGAAGAGAATATTAAGTGCCATGCTCTATCTGTCTCTTCTTCATTTCCTTCAGACAAGGTTTCTTATTGAACCTGGAATCAGAATGACAGGCAGTAAAGCCCAGCTTTCCTCTGGTCCCATCTCCTCAACAGCACCAGGGCAACAGATATATATTAAACTGTGTGTGTGTGTGTGCGCGCGCACACACGACCACACTTAGTACATGGGTATTGGATATTTGAACTCAGGATCCCATGTTATTATAGCAAATTCTCTTGTCTACCTGCTTTAATCCCCCACAACATTGAAATTGTCTTCAAGTTTTGTCATGAATAAGATGTAAACTTTCAATAGCTACTGGATGAAGACTCTATGATGGCATTTAAGGTAGTCATCAATTTCATTTTAGGGGAAGGACATTTAAGGTAGCCTCTCCACTATTGCTTAGATTCTTATCTAGGGTCATCCTTGTGGATTCCTGGGAATTTCCCTAGTGCCAATTTCTCATTAACCCCATAATGGTTCCCTCTATCAAGGTATCTTTTTCCGACCTTCCTCCAACTTAACCCTCCTGATCCCTCATGTTCACAGCTAAAAACTGAGCAGAACTCCCAGAGTCTAATTGTAGAAAGGGAGGAGTGATGAGCAAAGGGGTCAAGACCATGCTGAAGAAACCCACACAAACAGCTGACCTGAGCAAGTGGGAGTTCAAAACTCCAGATGGACAGCTGGGGAACCTGCAAGACCAAACTAGGCCCCTGAATGTAGGTGCCAGTTTGGGGGCTTGGACAGTCTATGACACTTCTGACAGTGAAAACAGTACTTATCCATAGTGCATGAACTGGCTTATTGGAGACCATTCTCTATGGAGGGATACTTTCTCAGACTAGATACTGGGGTGTGTGTGGGGGTCGATGAGTTCTACCCTAAATGATGTGACAGACTTTGATGATATCCCATGGGAAAACTCACCCTCTCTGAGGAGTAGATGTGTGTGTATGTGGGGGGGGTTGGGCAGGGAGAGACACGGTGGGTGGGAGGAGTGGGGAAGACTGGAGGTAGAGGGAGTTGGGTTTGGTATGTTTTTAATTTAAATAAAAACTAACAAAAGTAAAAGAAGATGCAGTTAAACTTCTAATAATATTAGAACAACTTACAGGTTTGAAAATCATTATATGACTATAATCTAAGAGTTTGTAGAACACCTCCTCACCTATGAAAACAAGATCTTGAAATAGCAACCTGATGTGTAGTGAATTTTAAGCCTCAAACACAGTATGACAATGCCATTATATTCCTATGAGTTGACTACCATAGTGATATCACCCACTTATGAGCTTCCTCATGTGATGTCCCTAACACAATTCTAAAAGGAAAAAACCTCAAACAATGCCTTTTTTATATCACTATAAATTCCATAATTTGATTGATGCAACAATAAAGATGACTATATAAAATTTAGTTTTCCATACTCAGTGATGATAAACTATCTCTTAAAATCTTTAGTATTCATTGTACCATCCATTTGATGGTAAATTTGTTTCTTTCTGCAAATGTACATCTTGCAGGCTATTAGTGGCACAGCTTAGTTAGGGCACCTGCTTGTCCTTAGTCACCCTTTAGACTCAGACAATGAGAGGCAGCACATGCTTACACTCAGATATCTGTCTCTTGTACAAATGTTTGAAGGTGTGTCGGGTGATGAGATAAATAGCTGTCTTTCTTATCTAACAGTTATTAAAATCCAAATACCGCAGAGGCTGATATTGACCTTGGTCAATTACTTCGCCTGTTGCAGTTTTCCCATAGGGGACACCTGCACAGCTGTGACAAATGGGAGCGATCCACAAGGGCAGCCTCCAAAGAGAACGTTAGTCTTGTCAGGCCTCTACTACCATCTCAGGAAACACCAGCATCAGAAGATACAACTTCACATGTGTCACCTCAATATTCACACTTCACCTTCTAGCTTTATTTGAAATTGCCTCTTTATCTTGCAATAAGTAGTCTGTTTGGCAAGGTGGGGTCAAGTTTGCAGCTAACCCAATAACTCCCAACAGGTGTGTGTATGTGTGTGTGTGTGTATGTGTGTGTGTGTGTGTATGTGTGTGTGTGTGTGTGTGTATGTGAGTATGTGTGTGTTTGTGTGTGTAGAACTTCCTCTGGAAAATCATAATAAAAATTAACTATAATAGCAGCCAAAGCTTAGGTCAGTCCGAGTCCTGAAAATGGGTTTGATATACTGACTTCATCTAGGTCTATATATGTTATAGGATAAATATGAAGAGAAATGACCATCCTTTCTTTTGAAATTGCCACACCATGATTGGAAAGGTATCTTAGTAGTAAAAATCGGATGCTGCTCTTGTAGAGAATCTGAGTTTGGTTTCCAGCACCCATTGCCATGGAATCTGATGCCTTTTTCCAGTTTCTGTGGGTAGCTGCAATCACACATGCACATACCTATACACGTACGTACACATTTGTATAATTTAAAAAGCAATAAACAACTAAAATCATAAACTGCCGAGAACAGCTGCTTTCATGTGCTCTTTATGTCTAAGTGGAGGATAGAAGCAGTTTTAGTAAAATATTCCGGAAGGAATATCCCAACTTTCCTGAGGACATGGCAAGTTTCTACTAAATCATTTCCATACCAGAGGAGTCTCTGTGTGAAAACTTTGGATTGCCAACACTCCTGGTTTTGATGCTCATTCTAGCTTACAGTACAACAGTTCAGATTTCACAGTAACCAGATGCATCAGGGTAATTACACATGCTTACCTTTCTATGCATGATAACCATCTATAATACACAGATTTTCCTTCACATATTACATGCATTTTTTTTTAAGTCTGGGTGTTTTACTTTATGTTATAAAACTCTTGTGGATGGCTTACTTTCATGAAGTTAAAAGATAGTTTAGGGGATTGTGAGATGGTTCAGTGGGTAACATCTCTTGCCAACAAGACTGATGACTTAAGCCTGATCCCCAGCTCACACATGTTGAAAGAAGAGAAGCAACTCTTGCAAATTGTCCCCTGACCTCCTTATGTGCACAATTTTATATTCATGCCCCCGCCAATAAATAAGTAAGCAAGTAAATTATTTTTTTCAAATATTATTTAGAATACACTACTTTCTCAATTGTACAGTGCAATAAATTTACTACCAAACAAACATGCTTAAGCTATAAGCTCAGTAAAGGTGATTGTTTTATGTCTAGTTTAAGTTAAAGTATGAATTTTGAGACTCATAAGTAACACTAGCAAGATGGTCTGATGTCTGTCAATTACACCTCATTTCACAGCAGTCACATCTTATGGACACTTTCATGTTTACCATGTGCTCAGCACCTAGACATCCTTGAACTATGCACCCTAGCCCTAACCCTAATTCTCCCTCTATCCATCTTTTCCCTCTGCCTCCTCCCTCTCTGTCTCTCTATCTCTGCCTGTGTCTCTTTCTCCTCTCCCTGTGTGTATCATTCTGTCTGTCTTCCTTTCTCCTTGTTCATTATTCCTCTTGAATTCTCATTCTTGAATTCTTGCTTTTGACAGGGATTCATATATTCCAAGCTGGAGTCAAACTCATGGTATATCCAATAATGTCTTTGAAATTTTCTCTGAGTTGTACCTCACCAGGGTTTATATTGCAGGTGTGTACCTTCTCTGTTTGATGTTATGCTCATGAAGTTATAATTCAGGGCTTCACACATGCTAGTAAAGTGCTCTACCAACTAATGTACCAACATCTTCAGGCCTAGATAAAATATCTGAAATAAGATGGAGATGGCTTTAGCGTCTAGATCTTTCAATCATACATAATGAAGTAGAGAATCAAACATAATCTACCTAAACACTTGTCACAATATATGTGAGTAGCCACAATACTTCAGCAGACTTTTCCTTTGTGACTTCTTACAAATCAATGAAAGTTGCTCAGTTTAGAAATTTTCATGCCAAAACTGAAGATTATTTTTCATGCTTCAGAATAAAAGGAACAGATGTGCTTTGCCTTTGCAAGGTCTTCGTGTGAAAGGTGAAGATGTTTTATATTATGAAGTGATTTATAATTCTCCATATTCACAAACTGGAGTGTGTGTGTGTGTGTGTGTGTGTGTGTGTGTGTGTGTGTGTGTGTGGGTGGGTGGGTGGTGTGGTGTGGTGTGGGGCCTGGGTAAATGGTACACACCTTAGGAAGAAGAAAAAGAACCTGACTCACTCAAACTCATATTTACTTAGAAAGAAAGAATGAAAGGAAGGAAGAAAGAGAGGGAAGGAAGAGAAAAGAAGAAAACAGTGAAGGGAGAGAATAGCACAGAGAGAGGAGAGGAGGAGAGAACAAAGAAAAGGAAGAAAGGAGAGAGAGAAGAAGAGGATGAGAGATTAGGAGGGACACAGATGAGAGGAGCTAGCGGGAAAGAGAGGAGAGGAAAAGGAGAGAGAAGAGAGAAAGAAAGTAGTAGAAGAGGAACAGAGGAGGAGAAGATATGAAAAGCAAAGAGAAAAATAGTAGGGCAGGGCATAAGACATTAATTATAATCATTTCTCTGGGTCACCCTGTCCTTCCATGTTACTTGCGTCTATCTCATTAAATAAAATGACAAAATATAGAGGCATCTTTTTTGTTCTGTTCCCTTTTCTCAGAATATAACCCTGTGTGTGTGTGTGTGTGTGTGTGTGTGTGTGTGTGTGTGTGTGTGTGTGTGTGTCCAGGGATATGATGCTGGCTATTTGAAGGGGAAAGAATCTGTCAGACATCTGAGTTAGCCATCTGACAAGCTTCTGAAACACACCTGTGTGCCCCACCTAACACATTCAAAGCTCTAAGCCCAGGGGAAACCCTCTTTCCTTGTAAACTGTCCTTTGCCACTGGGACTAGAATATATGATGGAATGACTGGATTAATTTGCAAAGTAAGGGCCGAATCTAAGAGATCTTGGTTTATAATACACCAGAAAGGTGACTCTTCATGGGATAAGTGAGTCATCTCCACCTGTATGAAGGTGTGATTTTTCTCAGAGCTGTGCTTTCAATCCTGTTCATTCAGGATCAATAACATACAATGGCCTTTGCTAGTGTCATTTCATGTTTCTTCTGTATTCTAACACATTTAAAGAGATTTTTAAAAAGAAATTATCATAGTCTTTGTCGATTTTCATGAATGTGTCCTCCCAGGTATCCAATATACACGGGAGACAACAGACGACCAGATGTCTAAAAACTACTTTCTGTTGTGCTATGTGGCTTCTTTCTTTACAAAAGATATATTTTACATATTGTCATTATATTATATATTTATATGTTACTATATATTTATATATGTTATTTCATAAACATTTTACATAACACCCAACTTCAAATTTTGTGACATACCATAGTGACCTGCCTATGAGATATATTGGTATAATAGAGGCACAAATGTTATGGGAGTAAGCAAGCACTTCTTTATTGTATTTAAGAACTACTCCATGAGATGGAACCCATACATGAATGACACTATTAAAATGGCCAAGAACTTGAGACCAGAGAGTCTATGGATGGAGAGGAAAACATAATACCACTATTCTGTTAAAAATACATAGCAATAAAAAATTCCTGATGAGGTAGTACTGCATTCATAAATCCTCATCAGCAAAGCTTCTTCTTGCAGTAGATTGGTACAGAGAGTGAGAGCACTCAGTCCTCAATGGGATGTCTTTATCAAAGCTCTCCCATCTGGGCTCAGGGAGCTGTTTAGAAGAGAAGGTAGAAAGATTATGAGAGCCAGAGATAATGGATGATTCCATGGAAATAGGGTCTTATCCTCAACAAAATGGGTTTATGCACATATGAACTCACAGAAACCGTGGCAACATGAGTAAGACCTGAGAGGTTGACATGGACACAGGGTCCCACCCTTAGCCAAAAGGATATCTATCATTGACATCTACTGACAAAGGGAAGATCAGTTTGCTGTAATAGACTGTCCCTGGGTACAGCAACCAGATTCCAGGAGAAATCCCAATTCACCAACATTTTGGTGCATTTTTTTTGTTCTGACTATTTGTTTTGACATTTTTTGGCTTCTTAGTCCTTAGCCTATTTGTTTTGATTTTTTGTTTTTGTGGTTTTTTTGTTGTTGTTGTTTGTTTGAAAGAGAGAGAATGATAAGAAAGTGGGGAAGATTTGGGAGGAGGTGAGAGAGAGAAAAATATGATCAAACTATGTTATGTGAAAATTTTAATTAAAAAACAACAAAAAGATATCATTTTTATTTTTGTACATATGTGTGTGTTTGTGGTGGTGGGAAAGCTGTCCACAAAAGGTGGAACATGACCTAAGAATGTCCTCTGGCAGGAGTTACAGGCAACTATGAGCCATCTGAAGTAGAGGGTGCTGGGAACTGAACTGTGGTCCTTTGGAAGAGATGTGATGCTCATAGCCTTACTGTTCTGCCATATCTCCTTCCCATATAACATGGCTTTTTAGAAGCATAAGAAAGTAAGCTTTGTCTGCTTTTTGTTTGCTTCATGATGTGTTTCTTTTGAGACAGGGTCTGAAGTGCTTCTACCCCCCAAGTATGGGATTAAATGACTGGGTCTATAAAAGCCAAGGCTTTATGTGTGCCACCTAAGTATAAGTATTCGACGAATGAACTACAACCCTGGCTCAGAGGTTGAAAATACCTTTTAGTGTTAAAATATTCTCTACTAGTAAGTATATTTTAATGTAGTATATTTAAATGTGTCCATTTAAATACATGTGTAGAAAAATGCATAGTTAGAAATATATAATGTGTGTGTGTGTGTGTGTGTGTGTGTGTGTGTGTGTGCACGAGCCTGCGTGTGTGAGGTTATTTGACTTTAACTTTGTAATATCCACAGAAAGCTTATTTTTTCCAAATGCCAAAACAGTTTTGTGAAATGGTTTGTGGTCTTCATTAATGGACCAATAAAACATTTCAGTACTGCTATTTTTCTTCTTGGCATATTTAATGATAAATTTTAGAACTGCCTGGAACAATTGAAGCTTTGGGAAAAAAAGCAAATAAAGAGTTGGTTATATTTTAATAGATTTTAAAATAGCCTCAGCTTCTTAAACACATAGGGTGCAAAGGATATAAAAACCCAGGAGTGTTGTGAGGCTCTGCTGGTCAGAGGCTGTGCTCTACCATAGCCTGGCAGCTTTCTTTAACTCAGCAACATGGAGGCCTCCCCACCCATATACATACCTGCAAAGCTTCCTGCTCTCTACCTAGCCTTGTCTGGAGGATGTCTCTAGGACCAGGATACCTGACACAGTTCCCTGCAAACATTCTTCACCTGCTGACCCACATTAGGGGTGATTAGGCAATTGCTCTAGCCATTTTGATAAGACCCTACTGCCACACAGGAAGCCTTGTGATTGGCTCTTAGCACTTAATGCCAATTAGGAATTTGGAGAATAATTTTATTGGAATTAAAGAGAGAAGTAGCAGAGGAAGTAAGCTATGAAGTTCTTGGCAATTGCCAGGAGAGGGAGATGGAAAGAGAGAGAGAGCTATGTTGTTTGGGTTAGGCTGTCAAATTCCACAGGCAGGCATGTAGCCTTCTCAAAGGAAGAAAAAGCCTCCAGGCAATAGTGGAAAAGCCTAGGGTGTCAGGGGAACCTTGCTTAGCCCTTGACCAAAGGGAAGGAAGTTAATCTTTTTTTGGTTTGGTTTTTGTCAGTCTATTGGCCATCAGAATTTCTTTTGTTTCAGAGGCTCTAGCTTCCAAAGTGGTGCATTTTTAACTGGAATGTTTAGGGGAGCTGTTAATTATATTATCAGATTCCTAACATTTTATTAACATTCTATAGCTTAGGTGAGCATTTTTAAGGCATTTTTTTTTTCTACTCTGTGGGCTTTCCTTGTCACCCTGTCACTGTCTCTTTTGCTGTGCTGAAGCTTCTCAGATTGATTCATCTGATTTGCCTATCTCTGTTTGATTTCCTGTGCCTGATCAAATGCCTCGCTGATCTCCCAGCAACAGGAAATTCTTGCTCTGTTTCTTACAGTTAAGTTGGCTAAGGTGGTGGTTGTGCTTGCCCACTACGGGACTCCATCTTCACCTACCCGCCATGCTCGTAGGAACATCACAACCTCAGGTCCACATTTGTGATGCTGCAACAAAACTTTCATCTGAAGCTGGAGAGGTAACTCAGTGATGAAGTACACTTGTGGCTCTTGCAAGGGACTGCTTCTTCCAGCATCTACGTTAGGAGGCTCACAATTGCCGGTAACTCCAGGTCCAGGGGATCCGACATAATTATCTGTGTATCTGTGTCTGTGAGGGGGTGCTATGGTGCGTATAAAAATCTCACAGGAAGCCCTTCAGGAGTCAGTACTAACCTTGCCTTTTGGAGGTCTCTGGGATGAAACTCAGGTTGTCAGGCTCAGTGACAAACACCTTTATACCCAGCAACTCTTCTAATCCAGAGTAGCATTGCTTAACAAAGGGCTTTCATGGGATTGAATATGATTTAGCCCTCGACTACTGTGTGTTATGTAGAAACTGTACAGATTCAAATGTTTATCTGGTTTCAATGATAACAAAAAATAGTAGTGTCTTCACTAATATTTATTTTCATTAACAGAAAGAAAGCACTTTATAATAGATTCTTCAGAATTATTCATAATATACTTCATCCTGACCAAAGATATAATTTAAGCTTAGTGAATTATTGCTGGTGAGAAATTAAGCTTCACATTTGAAGATGAAGCTTGGAAATTGGGCATCATCTAGACACATGATGGAAAAGCAGAGTCTTAGACTTCCATCCCAAATTTTCTAGCTAAAGGTTTGCTTTTTATAGTATCTTCAAGTGACTTTCATAATAATTAATATTTTAAATTTGATTCTACAATACACTAACCCCTAGCGGTGTACAGCAATCCTTAATTAAAACTGGGCATCTTAGTTTCATTTCTACTGCTGTGATTAAAATGTCATGACATTAAAAAAAAAAAAAAACTTAAGGGAGAAAGGGTTTATTTTAGCTCACAGTTCTGGGCTATAGCTCATCACAGTAAGTCAATAAAGCCAGAACTTCACGTCCATAGGGAGTGGATTCATGTGTTCTCCATTCTTGTACAGTCAGAACACAAACCCAAGGCATGAAGATTGCCTGTCATGGTCTGGGTCTTCTTTTACCAACTGAGACAATCAAGACAGTCTCCTACAGGACTGCACACATGCCAACAGGATCTAAACAAGCCATTGTTAAGACTCTCCTCCCAAGTAATTAAGGGTTATGTCAAATTGATGTTTAAAACTAACCATTACACAAAATAAAATAGAAAACTCAAGTTCTTGGCATTGGGAGTTCCAGGCTTGAGCACCAAGATAGAGAGAGGCTCACGGCCATCTGAAACTACCACCCCAGGGGATCTGATGCCCTCTCCAGGACTATGGAATCACCAGACACACATGGTTCACAGATGCGTGCAGATAAAACATACACATACATAAACAAACTCTTTCAAATCTCAACCTCTGCCTAGCACAAACTATAAGTAGTATGTTTGGTAACTACATGTGGATGGTGCTGACCACAATAGAATATACGAACAGATAACACATTTCTTGTTCTAGAATGCATCTTTGAACAGTGTCAATATACAACAACATTTCTCAGTATCCACTAAGCTAGGTTTCTCTGAGAAATTAAAAGGTATAAAAAGATGAGTTTTGATAATTTTGTAACTTTCCTTAAGCCCCAAGTTACCTATTGAACCCCTATGTGTAGAGTAAGCAAACACTCATCAAAATGTATTTATGAAACAAACACAGGTGTCCTGGCAGATAGATGAGTCAATAAAGTGTTTCGTGTACAGTTTATTTTCCCCAACACCCTTGCAAAAGCTGGATATGGTTATGTATGCTTGTAACTCCAATGCAGGGGTGGGGGGAGGCAAAGACATGTGTGCTGGGGGCTTGCTATCCAACCAATCTAGCTGAAGGAGTAAGCTTGAAGTTTTCTGAGAGACTCTGGCTCAAAGAAAAAACAAGGTGGGGAAGTGACTGACTAAGATGCTCAGAGTCTTCCTCTGGCCTCTTCATACCCATGCCAGTAGGTGCTCCTGTACACGCATGCACGCATACAGTCACTCATTCACATTCATGTACATGCACACACTTACACACACCCAATACAAAACCAACAGCTGTGATGGCTACACAAACAAGCAAACAGAAAGCCAGGGAAGGAAGGTGCTTGCTTCCCAATATATAGTCTTTCCTTTTTGTAAATTCCCAGCTCTATTTTAATATGTACTCTTGTCCCATACCTTACATTCGTAACTCCTGCATTTTCTGCTGCCCCTAAATATCAGTTCTTAGGACAGAGCATGCCATGCAATCATGCATGTATAAAGTATAGAACTTAGACATAAGGTAAGACTCTCTGCTTGGTCTTAAATTAAAGGAACAAAAAAAGGCATAGTGGATTCCAGATATGAAGATGGATGAAAAGAACATCTTGGGTACTGGCAGCCAGGAAAGTTTGTCATGAAGGAAGGAAGACTTGTGTGTTAAATCAGACCACATGTGTGAGGCTGGTGAGTTATCTCCCTCTTTCTTGGGGCAGCTATGAATGCAACCATCTCCATGAACAATAGTTCCATGCAATTTGATGGGAACCTCAGTTTGGGAAAATGGCTGTTCCCCCTGTAGTATGCAATTACCCCATCTCATCTACTTTAAAGAAGCCATCTGAGATGAGCAAACTGTTCTTCTCTGTCCTTCAAAGACACCTGGACCAATTTGTTGAGGGGAAGTAGCCAGCAGGATTGGCTGACTGGCTGAGTTCCAGGACCTCAGTGTTTGTGAATCGAATCTGACACTTGAAGCTCCATGGGGCTTGTGGAGAGCTTTCATAAAATTGCTGAAGAAGCTAGCTGTGACACCAGATGTAGGCCCACATTGCTCCCTATTGTAAAGTTAGGAATGCAAAAAAAAAAATCAAACAAAAAGACAAATATAAAATAAATATGCAAATAAAGCATGAACACGTCCTTCCTTTCAGACCCAGTCAAGAGGATGAGCTACAAGGGCCCATACAAGGGCTGTGCTAGGCAAAGAGACAAGTGGATTCTGTAAGCTGGCTAATGTATTAAAGCAGAACTTTCACATACTCACTATTTATTATTTAACACAGACTCGGAGTTTGTAAATTTAGATGTTAATTGGAGAAGGCAGATACGTTGCAGGGTGGGGAAATAATTTCATCTGTAAAATACTTGTCTTGCAAGCATAGGAGACTGGAGTTTGATTTCCAAGACCCACATAAAAAGCAAGGCATTGTGTCACAAAGTTGTAATCCCATTATTAGGGTAGTAGAAACTAGAGGATCCCTGGGACTCACTGGTTAGCCAACCTTGGCCGTCTGAAAAATAATGTGGTAGAAACTCATGAGATTAGATTTTATCTTTCACAAATAACACAGACCCACTCGTATATAATTATACAAATAACTATGCACAATAGTAATAATAATAGTAATAATTAATACAGAAATTTATTAGACATGAAAAGCAAGCACAAACTCATAGTTCAAACGTTCTGATTTGTTCTAATTACTTTAGAACCAATTCTGTGAATTGTGTAAACCATTTTGTTCCTGTCTTTCTTTCTCAAATTGTTTCATCTGAATTTGCCATCTTGATGCACACAGATAAATAAAAATACAGTAAATATTTAAAAGAGTTTGTATTATTTAAGTGGAGAAGTCATACAAATAATAATCCCTTCTTAAAACTCTCCAGGACAGAAATAGGAACTCACCATCCCTGTTAATAGTAATTAACATATGTAGATTTTGTACTGACCCTTTTGTCTCTTCCAAAGTACATGCCATTTCATATTTCCCCATCTTAAACACACCCAAATGAATGGGAATTTCTCTTTAAAAATAGGAAGCAGAGAAGTCAGCAGATGGCAGGACATTGTTATGGTGTCTGTTTAAATTTGTATCCCCTGTATAACCTCTCTGTGTGTAATGACCTCTCTGAAATACCTGTTCCTTGTTACACAGAGTGACTCATTCTGAGGTTTATATAACAATTCCGGGCTTGTTAGTTGTCCAGCTCCAAACCAGCAATTTTCTATCTTGATGCATTTACCCAGGTTTTGTCTTAACTAAAAATTGCCCTGTGTGACCCATAAGCAACTCGAAAGTGACATTTCCGAGCCCAGGCAGCTAATCCTAGATTGTATTTACCTATTTCCAAATATTTGCACCATCTGTGATTCCATATTGGTTTTTTTGGCTTCACTGCTACAGCTCAAGGACTGTAGCTCTGGGAAGGAATGAAGCAACACTTCGAATACAGAATGTATGATAAACAGGAGATGGAATTTATCCATGAGATGAGGAGAGGAAATAACAAACTCAGGAGGGCCAATGCATATGCAGTTTGCCACCTTCAACGCCCAAACTCTGTTGACTTCCTGGCACTGATAAGGAATATATAAACGAATGCTACATATTCCCTTAACCAATTCCCAATGCATGTTTGCTCGGGAGCAGAGATGACTCTTCATAATCTTCATATCAACAAAATAGGAGCTCAGTATTAAAGGTGACCTTCAGTTTGTGATTTAGTCAAAGAAACAGGGAAAGGCTCTTTAAAGCTGAGCCCCCATGTTTGGGAACCTCAGCATTCAGCGTGATTTGATTTTGCATCACACTGCAGAGAGCCACTCAACCAGAACAACACATTGAGAATCAAATAGTAAATGCTGCATCTGTCAGTCCTTTCCAGGTGAAAAGCCCCTCCACGGTCTACACTCCCAACAATTCTAAGAGGACAACACCATTTTACTTTCAGATGCAATATTAAATTCAGGGAGAGACTGAGTAAATGAGTTCAATCTAAAAGTTAAGGTTCTGGGGTTCGATGTGCACGTAGATGAATAGGTTCCCCAAGTTCTTTCCACCAAAAGGGATTTGGTATGACTCAAAAATTCTTTATATGGATTGATTTATTCTGCACATAAACATTTCTCATCCTTGGTACTGGAACTTGGTTCCCTGACAATTCTGTTCAAAAATAAAAATAATCACAGTTTCTACAATGAAATCACACCTGCTAATAAGCCCATCTATTCAGGTCTGTATTTGTATATCCATGCACATCTGTTCCTGTGTGTGTTCATGTACATCTGGGTCTGAAGTTTGCAATTGTGTGTGCATATACATATGGTCATGTTTGTGTCCCATAAGTGGCTTACAAAAACCCTAAAACATACCAGTATTCAGAGTTCCTAAGAGTTGCAATTCTACCTTTAAATGGCTAACAGCTCTATGGGTAGCATGCCTGCCATGAGTATCTGAGTTCAGACTCCCAGAGCCATGTTAAAACACCAGACATGGTAATACATTTGTAATCCCTCTGCTCCTATAATAAGATGAAAGGCAGAGACAGCAGTCTAAGAACAACATGCCAGCTAGACTGATGAATGCAGCATCCAACAATAAAAGCTTGAGTCTCAAACATAATAGGAGGTGAGGACCAACACCTGAAGTTGCCCTCTGACTTCCACACCCATGCTGTGGGCTGTGTGAAACTTCACTCATACACAAATAAGCACACATGCCATACACATAATGTTTTATGAAGAGGCTGAGTGTGAGATCAGTGGATTCTGACACAAGACAGAAAGCCTAAGCAAGATTACTTCTATATGAATAGGGGGAGCAATATCATTTCTTGGAATGGTAGGTGTCACCATTGACTTTCATAATGCTTTTATGGCTTGGAATTCACTTCTTGTCATAGCTATGTAGATGACACACATAGGCTATTATATGAAGGGTTATAGCTCATGATCATCAAAAGACTAAGTACACACCTTAGACTTAATCCACCAAAAGGGAGAATTCCAGAGCTATCAACTGAGTTTTGCCTATGGACTTGAAACTTTCTGAATACATACACAAAATCATTAAAAATTAATAATAACAAATTTCATTATGACATTTCATAAAAGTAAAACAAGTTTAGCCCATTCACCTCACATTATAGCTTTTGCAAACTGTCTGGTCCTCTTAATCTCCTTACTCTCTCATTGCATTCCCTCACTGTCATGGTGGTTTTTGCTTTTTGTGGGCCTTATAATTAATTTATGCTAATAAAAATAAAATAAAAGCCCCCCCCACACCCATCTCATTATTGTGAAAATTTGCTTTCATTGTTAAAAAATGGCATGGTAAAACTATATGTGTACCCTGTCAAATTATGGAGTCTGAGAGATGGCTCATTAGCTAAGAACACTTGCTGCTCTTTCAGAAGACCAGAATTTGGTTCTTAGCACCCACAACAGGCAGCTTATAGCCACCTATAACTCCAGCTCTGGGAGGATCAAACACCTTCTTTTGTCTTCCATGATCCCACTTCACATGACATAGCCAACACATAGATACATATACATAATAAAAATAAAATGATAAGATAAATCTTCAGAATACATTTTTATACTTTATTTTTTTATATTAAATGCCGCACTTACATCAAGAGCTAAGGGAATTGAAGTGGCATTCTGACACCATCCATGTAAACAGCCAACTATCATATAAGGAGGCACCCAGGACCAAACACAACTTCTAACTCCAAACAGGTTCATGATTTGAGATAGTCTACTCACTTCTGGGCCATTTGAATAACCAGGTTGTTTTGGACTGAGAGACAAAAGTGTTTCTCACACTATGAACATTGTTGTTCATGTTTGGGCTATTTCCAAGAAGTCGTTTGGGAAAGCAATGCTCTTAGTGGCACTGAGATATTTCTTCTTTATGCCAGGAGATCAAGTTTGGCAGAAAATAAATTTCAAAGGTTTAAGAAAATAGAAGACAGTAAACTTGAGTTTAGCGATGGCATATATAAAAAGGGAGACAAAAAATCAGAGATATGTTGTTCTGAGATTCCTAGTGATGGTTCAGCAGGTAGGCACTTGCTGCAGTATCATGAGGACTTGAGTTTGAATCCCAAGCATCTATTTTAAAAGCTAGGCTTATTTGTACCTGCATCTGTCACCTCAGTGCTGTAGGAGGGAAACATGGCCACTGACCTTACTTCAGGTTCAGTGAGCCCTGTCTCAAGGAAATAGACAGAGTGATACATATACATAGACAACACACACACACACACACACACACACACACACACACACACACACACACACACACAATCTTAATTCAATACATATAGTTCTGACTCTGTGAATGATTAGAAAAAATTCCTCATCACACCACAGGAAGCAATCACTAGGTTGGGTCCCCAAATCTTACAGCAGAATGATCCTCAAGAAGCCTACATCGAGGCTCAGGTGATAAGGGTGCCTGCTGCCACACCTAACAATCTCCATGTGGTGGAAAGAGAACAAGCACACACAATGTTCCCTCTGACCACTCACATGCACACTGATGACACATGTGTGCCCCCACTCAAGCAAACAAACAGATATGTCCAAATATTTTAATAGAACCAGCATACACTGAATAATTCAAATACATGGATAGTCCTTAATCTCAGTACTTTGAGATGTCCCTATCTTCATCTCCACATTTTGTCTTACTTTGTCAGCTGACTTTTGACTTTATTTTTCACTACTTTGACATATTTTTAATTTCTATCACTTATATTTGCATTTATCTATTCTTCTATGTACATTACTTTGTTCTAATGTTTTATTTCTAAGTTAGTTTTAATTTCTATTGAATTAATATGCAGGATTTTTTAAAGGACGATTTTATTTTCCTGCGAGCAAGACGTGACATATTCACACAATGCCATTAAATAATAAAATATATTTAAACATCTAAGGACAACAAAAAGAAGTAGAATATGCACAATTCCTTGGATCAAAAAAGAGAAAGAACTCTATTACAGATGCTGAATAGAGGCTCATAAGACAGATCAGTGGGTAATGGTGCTTGTCACCGAGTTTGATGACATTAATTAGATCCCTGAAACCCACATTGTGGAAGATAGAACAGATTCTTGCAAGTTGTTTTCTGACCTCCACGAGTATGCCATGGTGTGTGTGTGTGTGTGTGTGTGTGTGAGTGGAGAGAAGAGACTCTCATCAGCTACCACCTAAATTGGAACCTACTGAAATTTAACACTTCCGTGAAAAGCAGAGTTTTCTTTAAGGATGTAGCCTTTCATTGGTTGACCACACTGCAACATACAGTGAGTATGTGAACAGCAGAGCACAACAAACATTATACACACACACACACACACACACACACACACACACACACACACACACACACACACAAACACACACAAAGTTAGAAGGTGGTAGGGAATAGGGGTTGATCTGGGAAGAGTTGGTGGGTGTGGGGCTAAATATTACCAAAATTCATTGTATACATGTGTGAAATTACAAACAATACAAATAGTGTATAATTTATAAGATACTGGATAATTCAACACATTTAAGTTCTTGAACAACAATGGTACTAGTTTTTATAGCACTTAAAAGAAATCAAGTAATATGTCTGGTGTTTTCCAAAAAAGCCCCCAATGATAAGAGATTTGACACATTTTTTTTTCATACCTAGATTCCTGGGAGTTCAAATTATAATTTAGCAAATGATCTATTTCAAAATTTTAGAAGTCTTTGAAATTCAGATTTGTTTTTCTGACCTATTTTCTTTAAGAGGCTGGCCACTCATTTAACCATGCTCAAATGAGTATATGGGCAACACAAATTTGATTTTGTGTTCTATCTTGTTTTGCTTAAGGGGGGGTGCATGGGTGGGAGGATGGACCCTGGAGAAATGGGAAATTGGGGTGCATTGTATAAAATTCACAAATAATTAATAAAAATATTATGTTGGGGTAAAAGACAAACTTTGTGTTGGAAATATGAGTTAGCTGGTCCTTGCCTGACTCCTTGAGTTCTACATCCTGTATCATGTGGAACCAGGCACAGTATCAAACACCTGTAACCCCAGAACTTCTGGTAGAAGCAAAAGGTCATAAGTTCAAGGTTATCCTCAGTACACACCAAATTGAAGAACAACCTGCTACATGAGATCCTGCCCCAGAGAAACAATAATTAAAAAAAATAAACATTTACTTTTTAAGTCCAGTTTGAATATGGTCTTCCCAATTTTATACTGTTTACGTGAGAAAAGTTGTTTGGCAAATTTGTGAACGTTTTAGTTAAAAAGTCTGTTTAGGAAACACATACAACACAAATACAAGGAGATGGAGACATTGCTCAGTGGTTAAGGGCCCAAGCTCTGTTCCCAGCACCCACATACACCCATATACATTAGCTCATAGACACCTGTAACTCCAGCTCCAAGGGATCTGACACTCTCTTCTCTCCATCACATGTTCTGCACTTGTATGTGCATACCCACATACAGGCACATACATATGCATATTAAAATTTAAAATAAATTTAAAAAAGCTATGCTATTGTTCCCAAATGTAAGATGTGATGTCATATATTTTATAACTTCTGCCTTTGAGGAGTGGTTAATAGATGCATGAGCCTGAAGGCGTTCACTTACTCAGTTCCTCTTATTGCACACAACCTCATGTTCCACTAAAATGGTGGCTTATGGCCCCCTTCTTCCATCATTAATGCAAACTTCAGTGAGTTCCCTGGTTCACTGTTTATAAATAAACCGCTATCCAGCCTGCCATTCACGTTCTCAATTATAACCCAGCCTTGTCACACTGCTCTTTTCAAGGCAGACGCCCACCGAATGAAATAGAAAAAAATCGAATGTTCATTTAGCTCTCAAAAAGGAGATGGGTATGAAGCTAATAAAAATGACTGTTTCCCTCACTTGTCTTCATTTGCTTTCTTGTAACCTCATGCATAGCTATTTGTTCCAACCTAAAAAAATCAATAGGTATGAGGAATTACAATGATATTAAAGTCAGATAGTATGGAGTTTGCTGGGAGAACATTTCCTAATGTAGAGTCAGTTTTTATTATGAACTCAACTAACTTTTCTCTGTGTGGTTTTTAAATTTTTTTCTCTGTGTGTAGGGGTTCCTCCAAGGAATTCAGAGCCCTGATGCTAAAATTATAAGCATTTGTAAGCTGACTGATGCCACTGTTGGGACTGCCAACTTTGCCCCTCTGGTGGAACAGTTAGCACTTTTACTTTTAAACTATTTCTTCAGCCTGTTGATTAACTTTTCTGAAACTTACACAAGATGTATCACAAGTTCTAAACTGAAAGGCAGTTGTAAGGCCATCATTGCTGTGACATACACTTCTGGAAAGAGACTATTCAACAAGAATACCACTACCAAATATTTTTAATTGAACCGTTTAGGATTTTAGAGGGGCTGTGAATGGTACCACAAATAGTACGGGATGGCTTCCACCTGAAATAGGTTTAACTCTGCTCTTAACTCTTCACGTTGTCTCATCTCCCTGCCTCCAAATAACCAAGTCTAAAAAATCATTTAGTGTTTTGCTCTTACGTGAGCACAAAAATGTTCTGCTCTTATCAATGAATAAGCATATTACCTGAACACTTGTTGAAAAGTATTAACACATGTACCATTTCAGAAAAGCAATGTCATGCTAAACACAAAGTCACTTTATCACATACAAGACATGACAACAAATACTGTGAATCGTAATTCCTGAACAAAAATAATTCAAAATAAAAAAAAAATTAGCAGTCTTTCATAATGGTAACTATTTGGAGTGGAAACAGATGTTAGATTTCTTATTACATAAAATATTCTGAGACTTCAGGAGAGCTCGACAGATCTCTGTCTCAACTACCTATTACTTCCCCGAACCCTATTACTTATCTCTGTGTGAGCCTAGGAATGATAATCACCCCTTAGGTAAAGTGGTTTGTACGTCCCTACCAGAGAGTGGGAAGCTGGATTTAAATGCTTTAGAGATCGCATGATTTCTGCATGAGAAAAAGAGGAGCACTCAGAACTGAGCTGATGCTACAACGGATGATGTGCTTGAGTGCCAGCATGAGGACCCCATTTCAGACCACCAGCATTGTGTGATAAACCTAGTGTGGTGGAATGCACTCATAAGCACAGCTCTAGAGAAGCAGAGGCAGGGGCTTGATTGCCAGATAGGCTAGATGACATATTATGAGAAATATGACATATTTGAGAGAGAACTCAAAGAAGATGGGAAAGAAACTGAAGATGGTGTCCGGTGTTGACCTCTGACTTCCATATACATCTACTCATGTAAGTTCATTCTTACATGGATGTGTACACACATCTACACAATACCTATTTAACATCACACACACACACACACACACACACACACACACACACACACACACACACAACATATTGATTATTGCCAAAAATGACTATGGAAGTGAGGCCAATGAAAACTGGAAAGCAGCGGTTGAACAGATTTCTCAGTAGTTAAAAACACTTGCTATTCCTGCATATCACCTGAGGTTAGTTCCCAGAGTTCCCTGTATTCAAGGTGGGACTCTCCCAGCCACCTGTAACTCTAGCTTCAGGGCATCTGACGCCCTCTTCTGACCTCTGAAGATACTGAATTCATATGCACATACCCACACACAGATCACACACACACACAGATCACACACACACACACACACACACACACACACTTTAAAAAATAATATGAATCTTTAAAGTAATCTGAAAATAATACTGTACTGATAATAGTAATACTGTACATAAACTTGGTTAACATCTTTAAAAAGTCGTTCAGCAAGTAGGAAAACAAATGGGAGTAATTAATTTCCAATTATAATAACAGTATACGATATGTTGTATATACATATTGCATTGGAATAATTGTGGATAACTTCATGTAGGAAATGTTTTGTGACTATGCATACTCTAACCTCCCAACACTAGTGATGCCAGAGACATTTACCCTGAGATATTGCGGACTCCCTTACCATCACCTCTCAGAGGATGTTCACTGAAATCTCATCCCATGATATATTTCTTTTCAAATATTTTATTACACATTTTCCTTCTATAAATATTATTGCCTTTTTTTTGCAATTTCATGCATATGAATAACACATTTTTATGATGTCACCAAAACCTTCTTCTTTCTCCAACAAGTACACCTCCTACTTTCCTTTCATCTTTCTAAATGACCCACAGAGTCCACTCAGGGTTATCTACAAGCGCATGAGTGTGAGGTCATTTATTGGATGTTGGGCAACTGACCAGTAGCTGCACCACTGAGATAAAATGGCTCAGCTCTCTGGTACTTGATGGTTGCTAGGGGACAGAGAGTGGCTTTTCTTTAGAAGTGCAGCACTAATAACTTCACTGTGACTATGCCTCTGTGGATGGGATGACCAAATGAGTTTTGATTGATTGGACTCTGGATATCACAAAAATACTTTGAAACCTGATTGTCTTGAAGTGCAAAAATACTCACAAGATACTTATAGATGCAGATAAACTTATGTAATCATAAAAATGTCCACTAAGAGTTTATGAAATATAAAGTGTCTGTTATGTTGATTGGGCTTTTATTCACAGACCACACATTAATGAGAGGACTCTTCTTTTCCACATTATTTCATTTAAACAACCAGAGAAGCATGTAAAGTTCCAACAGTCTCTTCCATTCACAGAAGAAATGAGGATATAGTCATCCTGTCTGCCTGAGCTTCATTGGAGCTACTGTGATTAAAATGCCCTGATAAAAAGCAACTGCAGGAGAAGGGTTTATTTTGCCTTATAATTATAGGTTTCAGTCAGTCACTGTGGGCAAGTTAAGGTGACAGGAATTTGAAGCATCTAGTCACATCACATCCTCAGATAAGAGCAGAGAGAATGAATGTCTGCATGCTTAGTGCCCAGCTAGCTTTCTCTACTGTTATGTAGATCAGAGCCTAAGACCAAGGGTAGGTACCACCCACCTTCAGGCCAGTCTTCCCACATCACTAAGGGTGATCATGGCATTTGCCATAGATACTCCCATAGGCCAACCTGATCTGGACATCCTACAATAAGGCTCTTCCCAGGTGATTTTGGCTTCTGTCAAATTGAAAATTCCATCTGGGTTCATACATAACCTTCAACTTAGGACCAATACCCACAATCAAAAGTTTGTAATTATTTGTAATTGGTGGTGCAAAAGTTCCCAATTACAGTCATGATCATTGATGTCTTTATATAGCATGATACATGCTAAATACATTAAATATACTTTAGCATATTAAACTTAAAATATTTTACAATAATAGCTTACTCAAGATTCTGAAATTTCGAAATGGCTTCAGTTTTTTTTTTCTCCTCAGTGTGGGAGATACTTAGCTTAAATATTTTGTTTTCAGTGAAATATGCATAAGATAACTTAGCATTAATATTTAACAACACAATTTCCTTTAATGTGTTTTGATATAATTTAATTTTTTAAAAGTGTCATTTTCTCATTCCTTGAAATAAATAAGTAGATATAAAACCAGATAATTCTCAGCAAGGAAGTTTTGTTGTATATTCTTAATTCAGTAGGTAAAATGACTTACATGTAAAATATTTATGTTGTATATTTTATTAGTTTAGTGTTGTATGTTTAAGTGAATAAAGTAAGAATTTAAGAGATAGTAAAATGCCAGGTATGTTGGTCACATCTGTCACTTGAGCACTCAGGAGGTGAAGATCATGAGGTTGGAGATCTTTGTAGATACACGGGAAGTTCAAGACAACCCTGGGTTACATAACAAGACCCTATTTCAAAAGCACCCAAAATAGGGGGTTAGGTTAAAGCATTCAGTAAACTGCTTGATGCCCAGGGGTGGGAATCCTAGTTGGGATCCTCAGCACACATATGCAATCCAGGAGCAGAAACTCTGGCAAAGAGGGGCAAATGGATGTCTTGGACTTGGTGGCCAGCTAATCTAGCCAGCGAGCACTAGTTTCAGGGTCAGTGAAATGTTCTGTCTTCAAAACCTAAGGTGGGGAGGAATAGATGGAGATGTCAGGCATTGATATATTATACACACACGGATGCAGACACACACACACATAAACACAGAGAATCACACACACACACACACACACACACACACACACACACACACACACACACACACCAAATATGGGACAAAGAATTTACATTCTGTTCCAAATGAAGCTGATCCTTATTCAACCAAAATGATATTTTCTAACCAAATCATATAGAACTCTCATGGTATACTTAATCATTGGGTAGAAGAAAAAGTAATGTGTCCCCTATATAGTTTGTGCATGGGTCACTTGGGCTTGCTGTTGTATTGTGTTTGCTTTGCAAGCTTTTACTCTAAGTCCCAGACTGGCCTGGATTCTTGATTGTCCTGGTTCGTTCCCCCAGTGCTCTGATTACAAACCTGGTTTCAAATAAACTTTTCAGAATCAGAATCATTTCCAAAGTGTTTCAAGACTATGCTAAAAAACAGTAATATTTGACTAAATTTTGACATGTTTATAAATGATCAGAAGAAATATGAATAACATTTGTCCTTTTGTGTACATTTCAAAATTTTAATCAAGCTTGCTAGACAAAGCTGCAATAAAAGTATTGAATGACAACTTCCCTATCAAAATGTTTTCAATTAGTGTTAACCTAATGGTCAAGAGCAGAATGCCTATATTTACCTAATTTTCTCATACATGCCGTATGTTATCATAACTTTGCCATGAGTTAGTTATCAGGAGATCTGCACATGTGAGTGGTGAAAAATTGGTCTTCTGCCAAAAATGTATTTTTAAAAGAAAAATGCATGACAATTTTTATTATTGCTGCCAAATAGTTCATTTAAAAAGTATAATTGAGTTATATTCCAGAAAGTGAAAATGCTGTTTTGTTTTGTTTGAGTTTTGTGTGTGCCCATAGTTGTTTTGTTTTTGCTTTGTTTTGTTATTTGGCATGGAGAAGACAGCTTAGCATCTAACCATGTCTGTCCCCACTGGTCATGTCAGCAGAAGGGCGCCACCTGGTGGGATGAGAACAAATTGAAAACCTTGCCTTGCAGACTATTCACAAAAGTAGAAATCTCACTACTAGAGACGAGTGATAGAACCTTTGTTTACACTTCCTAATATATTTATGATGATTTATACGGTTTGTCTCATGGTATCTAGATTATTTGAGGACATATCTAGTTAACTTTAACGTTTCAAGAGGCAGCATTTACATATGTGGCTGATGTTTTAAAGAGATCTACACCCATTAAACTTTCAAGGTAATCTGTGCACACAGGTACAAAGTGAAGTTTGAGATCATTTTCCTACTTGCCATAAGAAGACATTGTTCTGATTGTGTAGTTAGGAGGTGGGACTTCATATTTAAAAGACCCGTACCCTGTCAATTCACCATTTCTGAAGAAGAAATAGGTTGAGTGGCTTAACTCTTTAAAGAGGGGCATTATATATCATCTCTAAAGTGGAAGTTGCAACAGAATGGACTTCAAAACGCTGCTTTGAGGGTCTGATAGAAAATCGCATTGCTAAATGTCTCCTGCTCAACCCAGGGACCTCAGAACACATAGCAGCTGCTTCAGAAGCGGGTGTTCTCACATAACAATGAGTTATAATTGGCCACTCAAATTCTTTTGCTCCATCTATAAAAAGTGAGGAGCTGATCATGTTAAGTGGCAGCGATTGTACCTGCCATGTTGAAGTTTTTTATTTCTGAACATTTTATAACTATAGAGTACTATGAAAACAAAAGCAGCTACTGCAAACATTGTAATCAATCTTTTAAAAAATAAACAAATCAGTGGCTATCTGAAAAGGATGACTAAAATGATAAATATATTATCAATGATTCCAAGTATTAAAAATATGTTCAGCCCATGCTGCTTTCTTCAGAGAGGCTACCTCTATTCAGGGTTTCTGTGACAGCAAGTGACAAGAGGAAACAGAGAGGGCAAGCCCTTTTTAGGCTGACGGCAACCAGATTCCATGGCCCCAACACAGCCATTCCTAGGAAAGACTGTTCTTGCCAGGGCTAAATGCACATAGGTGTCAGATGCCACAGAACAGGGCATCTCTGAAGCTCATGATGATCTCTACCACAGAAAGTGAAAGACCTTTTGGACAACATTCAAAAATCTAAATCATTCAGAATCAATACACAGTGAGGGAGTGGACAGACTGTGTCTCTGTTTAACCACTGAGTAGAATCTCATAAAGGTCCAATTTAAGTGAAATTTATGAATTTTTATTTTAAAGTATATAGCAGCCAGCACAATTAATCCTGCATATCTAGTATTATATGGAAGTTGCCTGATAATTGAAATTCAAGGCATAGTGACTAAAGCTGTTCAATGTTTTGTGGGCTTCAGACTCTAACTTAAGTATTCACAGCAATTGTCTATGTTATATGGTCATCATTTCATATATTAATCTTTGGACAAAGAGAATGCTAGCTACAGGGATTCCCCAGGAGTTTGTGAAAGCCTCCCAGGAGGCTACTGCAATAGTTACATCCATCTGACTTTGCCTTTACAAAATCAGCCTCTTCTAATGCATGCATAGATTGCATGCCATTGACACTTAGGAATCATGTACAAGCACAGAATGTCTTAAAAGCACCCACTTAGAACTACAGTTCTGCAGATGACCACTCTCTGGGTTATCTGGAATAGCCACTAAAAATATGCATACTAAGAAATAAATGGACTCAAGTTTGAAGCTCTCTTAGCACGTGAATTTTAAGTGTCAGATTAATCTGATTTAGCATGCATACATACAATGTGCTTCTGTATATCTGCCTTGCCTCTTGCAACCCACCCCCACCCCTTACAGAAGCCATCTGCAGCACCTCAAGTTACCAGCTGGTGTCACAGGTTAGTGAGCAAAAATTTCACGGGGAGACTCTCTTCCGACTAATCATTCTTACAGTGGTATCATTTCAGGAGCAGACCAGAATCCAAGGCTTGGTGATGAAATGTGAGGGTTTCTGCCTGAAAGGTGAATGCACATCTATACTCCTCTCCTAAATTATTATTATTATTATTATTATTATTATTATTATTATTATTATTATTATTATGTCTAACAACCAGTCTCTACATGGTGATGTGTACTGACGGGAGAGGTATGAGACGGGGACCATTATGGCATTATGGAACAATGCTCTAATCTTATAAGGGCAAAGAGACTGGACAGTTGAAAGCAAAAAAAAAAAAAAAAAAAAAAAAGCTTCATAAAATTTGCAACATGACCTAGGTGGGGGTGGTGGGGGGTTAACCACCACCTGTGTGAAATACATGTGCAAGAAATAGAAAGGGGAGAGAATGGGAGGAAGAGGACCACAAGCCAGGAGAGATGACCAAGACTGGAATATTAATAATAGCATCCCTGACATCTCTTCCTGTGCCTCAGCATCGCCTGCAATTTGGGCAGCTCCTCCAAGGCCGATTCGGTGTTTAGACTATCAAGAGCTGAGTAGCTGGGGTCTAGCTGCTTTGCACTGCTCTTTGCCCAGTCACCCCACTTTTAACCATGAGCTGAGAGTGTCTGCCGGGAACATGGCTAGCAGCCCTTGAGTGACTGACAGTGCTCTCTTGGGGCAGAGAGATCTTGTAGCCCCACCTCCTGCATCTCTGTGTGGGGATCCTCTAGCTCTATAGCATACCGCGGACCAAGTACCGGCTCTTGTAGTCCAGTTGTAATTGATGTAAACGTGACCACGTCTTCTCCAGCAGGCTCTTCACAGCCTCCCTCCTCCTCGATGGAGCATCACCACACTCCTGACCCCTCCAACTTTAGGAAAAAAGCGTGATCCAACTCTCAAGTCTCCCTCAAACCAGACACAGAGGAGACAGACATTTCTCCATAGCATCAGGGTACAGACTCTCTAAAGATCCAAACAACAATAACCAAAAAAAAAAAAAAAAAAAAAAAAAAAATGAAGGGTGGCAGGTACTGAAGGACGCAAAAGGGACAGGAATAAAAAAAAACAGCCAACACAGGGCCCCTTAGTTCTGCGGACGCGTCACATCCAGACCCAACAAACCACAAGCCCAGTGTCTTTCTTGCCCACCTCAATGATAAATGCCTTTCTATTGCCTCATGCTCGGCTCCACTGGGCAGACTAGAGAAGCCGAGTCCGTCTCTTCTCCCACCTAGTTTTTCCATCTCGGTCTCCTCAAAAAGAAAATAGAAGGGAAACTCTGATGCCTTAAAGGTCGTTTGCCTACTTCAGTATCTCTGGCCAGCGCGCGTCGGAGCCACAGTGAGACAGGGCTGGACCTGTGCAGGAGACAGTCTCCAGGATCGCGCTACACCTATCCAAAATGCATTCATGGGAAGTCAAGACTCCCCACAGCTGTAACCAGATAAACTCTCCCTCCCACGGCGGCCTCTCCGCTGGGGCTCCCTGGGGGGCACCTCCAGCATTTACCTCTCGGCCCCCTTCCCCAAGGCTCTCCACCTTGCGCATCCGGTCGCTGGCCCCAGAGCGCACTAAGTTCCTGCTGGGTCCATGGATAAGGCGAGCAGAGCCTGAGAGTGGGGCGTGGGGGGAGGGATGGAGAGAGGCAAGCGTGGGAGCCGATCCTGAGGGACAAGGAGGGTAGGCTAAGTGGAGCCACCCCTCCCGGGAGGGATAGTCCCTAGAAGCCAACTCTCACCTGGTCGGCCGGCTGCGCCTGGCTTGCCCTGGCCCCTGGGGTGGGTTGCTGCTCCTGCTTCATGGCTGTCATCCCCTGGCCGCCCGCGTCGGAGCTCACACTTCCTCGCGGGCACTTCACACTCGGGGACCGTCACTTGGCAAGCGATCGCATGTCACAGACGCCCCGTCGCTCTCGGAATTGGCGGAAGAGAAGAGCGGTGGCAGCGATGGGGTGGGGGGAGGGGAGCGCCAGGGAGGGGACGGAGAGCAGCAGCAGAGGCAAGCAGACTCCCCCTTTTGCAGGATCCCTTTTCGGCTACCGCAGATCCTCGGACTCCCCAATGTCCCCGCCCCCCCCCCCCACCACCCGAAAATGCAGACACCAGACGCGACCAAGTGGCAAGTTAGTGGAGCGGCGGGCGGCTGGCTGCCAGCACCTGATCGCGCCGGAGAGGTGGCTTGCAACGCCGGAGGAGCCGGGCTTTCATTCTACCGCAGTCCGCCACCCGGGCACCCGCACCGCCGCCGGCCCTCGGGGGCTCCCTGCGCGGTGCTCAGCGCGCCAGGTGCAGAAGCAGCAGCAACAGTAGTAGCAGCAGCAGCAGCAGCCAGGCTCTGCACTCTAGCATCTCCCGAGCAACCGTAACGCGCGCGGGAGAGACAGCCCCGCACGCGCTCCCTACTCCTGTAGCCCAGGCCGCCCGGCTAAGCTGGCTCCCCCGGCCCTCCGCCCCCCCCTTACCCCCCACCCCGCGGGCTCCGGATAAAACCCGGAGAAGCGGAGTGTGAGCCTTGTGCAAAAACCCTCGGTGGCGCCAGAGCGGCCACTAGGCATGCTCCAGCACTTTGAGAAAGCATGGGTAGCGGGAGATCCCCGCCTGGAGCCCCACTGGGCGTGTGCAACACCTGTCTGCACCGGAGACGTTTGTCCTGCATGGTGACCCACGGCTGTGCGCCGGATGACTTAAGGCAATACAAAAGCTTTAACCTCCAGCCTGGATTCCCCAGATGGCTGCCTGGGTAACGCAGTGGAATCCCCAAAGGTTTGTGAAAAATGACATTAACCACATAGGATTCTTCTTTCCACATCTTTCCCCCCGGATTCATTAAAAAAAAAAAAAAAAAAAATCCCTTCTCATTTTAAGTCCTTTCTAACCACAGCAGCCATTCCCATTCCAAAAATGTTTCGCTGAGCCTGCCTGGGGCCAAACACAACATAAGGAAAGGGGGGGGGGGGTAACAAGGGAGAGATTAAGGCGCCAATCCTCTCCATTCGCCCTCCACCTGTGCGCAGAGCTTAAACTACAGCGTGGAGACTGGGACCTGGAGCATCGTGACAAATCAGAAAGTCAGCCTAGTTTGGAAGTGGAGCACTTTGGGCTATAATTATCAAAGGTCACTAATTTCACCCACGTGCACCTGCAGGTGGCTCTGTCCGAGGTGCTCAGAGGAATATGCTTTTGGAAAATAGAACACAAGCAGTGCCCTAGTCCCAGCTTTCTGGGTCCACTGAGGATTGCTCATCAGTAAAAAGGCAAGAGAGGGGCAAATACTCAGGTGTTGCTTCTCCTTCCATCAAGGGAGTTCTGGGGATTGAACTCTGGTGGTCATGGTTGCTAACAAGCATCCTTACCTGCTGCTGAGCCATCTTGACAGGTGGTGTATTGATTAATTCAGTAGTTGGGGCAGAGGGGTAAGCCAGTCCTATAGAAGGCAGGAGAACCCCCTAGGGTGGTGTAGGGCAGCTGTTAGTGGGTGTGTTTAACTAGGGGCTGCCTCCCTTCCTTTCCCAGTTTTTCCTGGCCATCAAATCTCCACTTGGCTGTCTGTCATGTTAATTGTGATACTACAAAAATTATGTTTACTGCAAGCAGTCATAATAACACATTCAGGTGAAGAGAAACCTTTACTTTTCCAACATCTGTGATTCTGGGGTTTCTTTCGCATGTTCTATTTGTTCTGTTTCGCTAGAGATAACTTTTTGATGGGAATAATTTTACTTGTTGTAAAAGTATAAAGCATATATAAAAAAGAAATACAAGTGAAATAGCTAGCCCATGAATCTGACAGCGCAGATATTTTTTCCCCCTCCTGTATCATTTGAGTGGCTGGGGAGAAAGCATGCATTATCCAGAGCATGCTTCCATATATACATTTCCTTCTTCTCTTCATTGCTGGTGTGTATGAGTCTTCTCAAGCATCTCCATTTTGGACAATTTGCTCAACACGAGGGAACTTACTTTATGGCAGATTTCTTCCACTCGGGCCAAGCACATGGCAGTAATAGCAGCTTCCACTTAGGATAACTTATTGGATTGAAGTCCATGGCTGGACTTGCATCCATTTTTAGTATTCAGCATAAAATCTACTTTACTTACAAATCAAGACATAGATTGTTACATGCTTCACTAACTGTGGTGCCTAGGAGAGAATCTTATGTTTTAAGAACAGCTTCTTTCATAGTGGATTCTTACAGTTTAAACTTTGAAAATTTGATCACATGTAAATTGATTTTCTCAAGTAAAATTAATATTCTCTCTCTCTCTCTCTCTCTCTCTCTCTCTCTCTCTCTCTCTCTCTCTCTCTGTGTGTGTGTGTCTCTGAAATCTGAGTGAATGAGACATTTGAAGTCCAATGTTAACTTTTCCCATTCTGACTAAAATTCTTGCTGAAAGGAAAAACACAGTGTTCAAGAAAAATAAAGAAGACTTTGCCATCTAAGAAGCTTTTGCCATTCTGATCAGCGTGGTCTCTGATTATGATGTCATTAAAGTCAACGCCACAAACACTTATTCATAATCAGATATCCATGAACACACCTATGACAAATGGCCAGCCAGATGCAAGCGGGTGGGAGCTGCTTCTGCATCATTGTGGGGCTGAGAGCAAGGGGAAGCCTACCCCTGCTTCCTTACCTAGCAAAATTAAAATTTTCACACTGGGCCACTATTAAGATCTCCTCTGTGGAGTCTTTATCCAGTAAATAATGGAAACAGATGCAGAGATCCACAGCCAAGCATTGGGCAGCGTTCCTGGAGTTCTGTTGAAGCAAGGGAGGAAGGATTACAGGAGCCGGGGGGGGGGGGTGTCAAAGTCATGACTGGGGAGCCCACAGAGACTGCTGACCTGAACTCCTGTGGGGAGGGGGGAGCACATGGACTCTGGACCAGCAGTTAGGGAGTCTGCATGGGACTGACCTAGGCCCTCTTCATGTATGTGACAGTTGTGTAGCTTGGTCTGTTTGTAAGGCTCCTAGCATGGAGATCAGCACCCTGTCCCAGGTACTTAGCTGCCTTTAGAAATCTGTTTCCCTTACTGGATTATCTTGCCTGGCCTTGATGAAGGGGGAGGAGTGGGCACAGTCCTATTTCAACTTGATGTACTATGCTCTGTTCAAGCCCATGGAAGGCCTGCCCATTTCTGAATGGAGAGAGAGGAGGAGTGGATAAGGAGGCAGTAGATGGGAGTTGAAGGAGGGAATGAGGGGGGAGGGAGTAAGGGAGGGACTGTGGATGGAATTATAATAAATGAAAAAAGTTAATAAAATAAAATTAAATCAGAAAAATAAAATAAAAGTAAGACTCTTAAAAGAAAAAAAAAATCCCCTCTTTCTGCATATGTTGATTTTTGAAAGTCAGTAAACTATCTTCTGGGGGATAAACTATTTTCCTGTTTAAAACTTACTGAGGAAAATAAAATTAAGAATGTGTATATAGATGTATGTATATATCTAGAAATAAACTAAATAGCAACTTGTAGAGAGCAGAGTAGTGCCACGCCTTAAAGTGGCACTGGCTTCTGCCTTACACCTTCCCATTTGTGAAGGCTCTCTGGGTAAACAAGCCCTTAATTGGTTAAGTCTGTTCAGCCTGTCTGCTTCCGCATTAGAGTAGCCTATCTGCAGGGTCCACGTGGCTCACTGGGGTTGGTTAGCACAAGGGTATTTAATCCTTTGCAGGGGTCCCCTCTCTCTCTCTTCCCCTCTCTCTTCCTCTCTCTCTCTCTCCCTCTCGCTCTCTCTCTCCCTCTCGCTCTCTTTCTCCTCTCTCTTTCTTTCTCCTCTCTCTCTCCCTCTCTCTCTTGCCCTCTCTCTCTCTCTCTCTCTCTCTCTCTCTCTCTCTCTCTCTCTCTCTCTCTCTCTCTCTCTCTCTCTCTCTCTCTCTCTCTCTCTCTCTCGGGCCAGAAGAAACATGTTTAAAGGATCCTGATTAAAACTGCATGAAGAAGATCTACCCGGAGTCGCGTCTTCCTTGCTGGCGAGGGCAGGCGCATACAGCAACTAAAGAAGAGGAGGGGGGCATGAGAGGAATTAGAGGGGGGAAGGAGAGGTGGTGGTTATGTACATGAAGTCCTCATTCTCAAAATAACAAAAATTAAATTTAAAAAAAAATGACTTGGCTCACAAAAGATCCTTGCTTATACATTTTTTTTTCCAGTAACTTCTTGTTATACTTAGTTGTGTGGTAATTACATTGTTTTATTAGTATCTTTAGGATTCATAAAATTAAAATTCAGATGTAATTGACAAAACAGTACTGAAAATAAAAATCTTTAGAATGAGGTTAAGAAAACAGTTACTTAGCAAGTGTTTGTTGCACAAGGAGCTGAGTTCAGATCCCATGCCCTCAACAGAAAGTCCTACTTGGGACTCCATGCTTGAAATCCAGAGCCGGGGGAGGAGAAGGAGGAGAATCAGGGACTTTCTGGCAGCTAGCTAGCTTTGCAGAATCAGCAAGCAACAAGTTCAGGGAGAAAGTGTCTCAAATAATAAGGCAGAGAACAATAGAAAACGACACCAGATAGAGACCTCTGGATTCTTTGCATATGCACACGTATATTGCTGGGCACCACACACACACACACACACACACACACACACACACAACACAAACCCATACATACCCTTACACCACACACAACACAACCAAAATAAAATAAAATATAATTAAAGAGTTTTGGGAGTACTTCTGAATACTACTATTTGTTTTGCTTCAAGGAGGAGCTAAATCACAGACACTATAATACTTGTGAGTAGGTAATGAGGGTTATTGACAGTTGCAATGATGTGGAGTCATGCTGTCACAACTTGAAACATCAGAGGAGGCCACCAGTAAAATATGCCTGTTGCAAAAGGTAGTTGACCCTTTCATTTAGAAAAATTTACCAAATTCAGCTCTACCGTTTCACCACAAAAACTGCATGACTCCAGATTCCAGATTGAAATGCCCAGGAAAAAAAAATTTGCAAAGCTGCCTTCTCCATATACTTACTGGGGTTCCTAGAGACACCCAGAAAACCTTCCCAGGTACGGAAATGCAGACATCTATGTTTTGTATCTGTAGCTGTCACCCTTCCCCCTTAGATTATGAAGCTGAATCATTTGAGGACAGGTCATGAAAGTAGATAATGAATGAATTGGCTCATGATATCATTAAAATATTTCAGCATCGGTGGCAAAGATAGATTGTTCCAGAAATAGGCAAGTCTTATCTGTTCTAATCTTCCATTTCAAAGTATAGGCACAGGGACAAAGAAGCAAAATTTACTCTCTACCAGCAACCAAGTAATAAATAAGGGCCAGTTAAACTCTGATATGTCAGAGGAAGACAAAAATGCCTTGAGATTTCACAGAGCAGAGTAGAGACAAACTCTCCAAATTCAGATAAACTAGATAAAACAAATGTGACCCTGAAAGCAGTAACTTGCATAGCTGCTCCATCTCTAGCCTCTCTTTTTCCTGAAGTAAATCTGCCTAGTCACAAACAATCTACCTTCAGAGGGCTGTCTTAGCAGGAGCTGGTCCCCCTCTGAGTGTCTATAATGAGCTCGGCATCAGGGAGACAGGGTAAGCGTCAGAGACCTGGCTTGAAATGGGTCCAATTAGCTCATTGCACTTGAAGGAAGACACAACTTTAGCCCAAACCGTTTGCTATCATTTGGTTTCGATTTATAAATTACCTCTCCTCACCTCCACCAGTTTCTCAAATTCCCCCATAGTGCAAGAGAGCCTCTCATGTCCTTGGGCAAAAAAACAGTACAGTAAGCAACATTCAGAAACCAGCTGTATATTTCAGAAGCTGTAGCTAGTAAACTATAACAGATGTTTGTTTTAAAAGAAAAAAAAAAGATGGAGACAGAAATAAAGAGGCATTGCCTATTGAAGTGATAGCCATGTTGGCAACTCATCCTGTTCAGGGCTTCTTGTGCTGCTAACTAAACTTTCTGTCACTTTCTGTCTGCGACAGGAAGACTCTCCTGTTATAAAAATTCATAGCCCAATTATGATCTCTGGTGGAAGGAGACAGAGTTGCAATATCCTCAGAGTCATTCCCGGTGCTCACTAGAGACCTGGGGATATTGACAAACAGCCCATTCACACTGAGTTGCAGTCTGAAAGAGCCTCTCAGCTTGTTATATTTACACACCTCACATCTTCCTTTCACCCCACAGTCTTTGGTGACATATATAATAAGGCCACTGAGGCAGTAAAACAATGCAGGCGATTTTTTTCTTCCTGGGGATGATTTTTCTATGTGGAGCTGAGCTGTGGCAATGAAATGACTTGCAAATGTAAGGTATCATCTCACTCTCACTGTTTTACCCAGCATGACCTTGTGATCATTTTGCTACTTCATATGTGTGCATGGGTATAAGCATGTTCGTATACCCATGCACACATATGCATGTGTGTGTGTGTGTGTGTAGTGTATAGGTGGTCACTACAACATTTGTGTGGAGTTTGGAGGACAAATTGACAGGCTGGTTTTGTTCCTCCTCCATAGGTGGGCTGGGGATCAAACTCAGGTCATTAGGCTTAGTTGCAAGTGCTTTAATCCACTGAATCACCCCACAGGCATCTTTCAAAGAGTACCATTCAAAGAATTGGATATTGGCATAGGAAACAAAAGGCCTTTCATTCCTTTCGGCTGATATTAGCAGTAACTTTTACTTTTCATCTTTATGTTTGTTTGGAGGCAAGGCTTCTGTGTACAAATGGCAGAAAGGCTGTTAGACCTGAGTGTTAAGTAACAGTAGGAAAATATTTGTCATTTTCAGATAATGTCTTCCTTTGATGGATTCATTCATTTTTTTTTTTGAAACTGGTATTTCTCTGTCCCCTAACAAGATTAAATTTTTCGATAATTCAAATAAATCTTCCGTTTGTTTTTGGAAACTAACTACATATGCATGTTCTCTTGCAACCAGTCTTTACAGTCTTGCAACCTGTCTTTACAGAATTTGCAGGACAATATGGGACATGTTTCCTATTCATGATGGTTGGTGTTAATTGTCAACTTGACAGAATCTAGGATCACCTTAAAGGTGGCTCTCTAGGTATACCTATGGGGGATTATCTTGATTATGCTAATTAAGGGGAAGACCCACCTTCATTGTGGATGTCATTTTCCCCTAATTTAGAATTCTGGAATGAATAAAAAGGAGGAAGTAAGCTGAGCAACTGTATTTATCTTTCTGTTTCTTTACTAATTCAGTGTTAACAGTTACTTCAAGTATTTCCCTGCAGGGACAAACTCTACCTGGGATATTATGCTAGGACAGGCCCTTTCTCCCTTATGTTCCTTTTCTCAGGCCATTTTACCATAGCACTAGCAAAAGAAGCTAAGAGACCACTTAAGAAAATCTACAGTACAGAAGAACTCTGTGTATGATCATGAATACATACTGGCAGGCAGATAGAACCTTTTGTTTTCTGTTACACTTACCGTGCTTAGTTTATTACTAAAGGTTTGTTACTGGACTCACATAATCAGATGAATTTTCCTCCAGAAACCAAGAGGCAGCCTCAGATTTGCATGTGAAGGCCCCTCAGAATCTGTTGTGTGTCGTTCAGCTGTGCCTGACATGTCCCATTAGTTGATTATTTCTTTATAGTCTCCAATGGAATCTGGAGGCCAAGGTTTTGGGACAAGTTATTTCCAGACAAAGTTTTTGTTTAGACTGAGAAAACTGTAACGTCAGAATATCCTGAAACACAGACTGTATTGTAATCAAGTTCATTAAAATTCATATCTCATTGCTGTCATGCTTAATTGTATTTAATCTATGAATCTTGATTTGTTTCTTTCTGGTGATAGAGATCCCTTCTTACATTCATATCTATTTATCCATCTATCCATCCTTCTAATTATCATATATCTATATATCTACCTACTTGTCTATAATTATTCATCTGTCTACCTACCTACCTATGTCTTTCTCCCTACCTTCTATTTATCCATCACTTACTATGTATCACAAACATCATCTATTGCTCTTTCTAAAATTATCTATCATCAATTGCTCTATATCTGTCCATCCACCCATCTACCTACCTATAATTTATTTATCTACCCATATCTGCGTATCTATCATCTATTTTTTATTATCAATCATTTATCTACTTAACTGAGTTCATGCTTAATTATTTATCACCCACCTGTCTGTATCAATTTAGAATAATAGGTAAATCAAAATATATCTAAATTTGTAACTCTATATATCTATGAATGTCACATACCCTTATCCCATTCAAATAAAGAAAATAGAAAAAATATAAAATGACAAGTTAGGATGGGAGGATGAAAAGTAAAGGCAGAGCACAAAATTACATATTTTGAAGTTGTCAGGGTGTCTCAACTCTCATATTTTTATTAATGCTAATATAGAAATATCAAAAATTAATAACTCCCATTTGTTAGTTCTGAAACATTGTTTCTGGCATTGGGAATATGCTATGGATATGTATAACTTTGTAATTTACAGTATTGCTTATAACTTTCTCATTCTCCTGCAGGTAATTTGCAGTTGACATTCACAATTAATTTCAAGCTTAACATTTTTGTAATATTTTATCATTTGTTAAATATAACAACTGGACAATAAGCATTAGAGGAGGAGATGGAGAGAATGTGTAACAAATTAATAGTACAGTACATAAAAATCAACCACTAGGGAAAGACTCTATCTCTTTACTGACTTACAAAAGGGATGTTTAATCTTCACTGATAGGACATGAAGAACTTCCTGGGTAGATGAATGGTCCTCTTTGTTGGTCTTCTACCTTCCCCCATGGAGAAACAGACTGTGTATTTTCCATCTATCCCAATGCTTATGAATACATGTCTATGAATTCTAAAGTCCACTTGACTTTGTTTTCTTCTTCTTCTTCTTCTTTTTTATTTCTAACTATTTTTATAGGGTTTTGCTTACTGTGTAACTCATACCTTTCTTTGGATTGACTTATTCAGCACCAGAGTTGTAATGAATAAAACCTTACTTTGTGGGGTAAATTATAATTCTTAGAAGGAAGAAAATCTCTGAGGAGAACTGGGCTTAAAGTTTTTCATGGGTATTTTTTGTTGTTTGTTTGTCTTCAGTATGCAGTATTGGGTAGGAGCCTAACTATTTTCCTTGTTAAGCAGAGAAGGACTTGTAAGAAATGTCCCTGAGAGAAAACATCTTTTCCCGTTATCTCAATGCTAAACTTCATCAGGTTCTCCTGTGAAGATTTGTGTTTTGGTTTATTGGAAAGAGTCATTGTGAGATTATATTATAGTTACTTCATATTTTCAGCTCCATACAATATTGACTCACTTTGGAAGATAGTATCCAGGTTGGGCTATCTACATCAGGTTGGCCCTGAGCTTTTCTCTGAATGACTTTTCTTAACTGGGGTAAGATAATTTACTATGGCTGGACTGCATTTGAGTAGAGTAAGGGAGCCAAGCCCAAACACACAAACATTCTTCTCTGCTCTTCATTGTGGATGGTACTTGTTGATTCAAGTTCCTTCTTTGACTTCCATACAAAGGTGAAGTGTAACCTGGGATTGTAAGCCATGTAAGTTTTTTATCTGACAACAAAAATAAAACTAAAACAGTCACTAATGGTGAAAGCTGTCATTGCTTCAGATTTAGACTATATCATTCTTATGTATTTGATATGTAGGGGCTCAATGATGTTGAGATTTGTCTCATGTATTTATGATGGTTATGACTAAGAGCCTGTCAGACTTGTTTGATTGCAAAACATTAAGTGAAAGTCAGATAAGATAGATCAGCAGGTAAAGACTACTGATCTGAGTTTGATCCCTGGTGGAAGATGAGACTCAATTTCCAAAAGTTGTCCTTTCACCTCTACATACATTCTGTGGAACATAATACATGTTTGCGTGTGCATACACACACACACACACACACACACACACACACACACACACACAACACACACCCACACCCACACCTACACACGCACACGCACATGCACACGCACACATACACACCACAGAGTAAAATTTATTTTAAAGTCAGCTAAGTTGGCATTTTCTTATGCTTGTGAGGCAGTGGTCAGGTACTATGTGCTAAATACTATATACTACTGTTGCAAACTCCCAGAAACAAATGAATTAAAAGAGTAGCAGTGGTGACAATATTTATATCTAATCTGTTTCTTTCTCCTCTAGTGCACACATTTTATGAGTATGAACAACGATTTACACTGGTTCAGTGATAAAGGAATGTTAAATATATTGAGTTGTTTTGTGGTCCTTAGTGCATTTTAGTTGCTTGAAGATTGTCCATATGGTATTAAAAATATCACAAGGCTCAACTATCTATGCTCAATAATATTATTTTTGTTGTATAGTCTTTACACACAATTTCTTTTTTTCTGCAATAAATGGAAATATATAATCTTATAGAATGAACATATTGGATGTTCCACTTAAAATAATTGTGCAAATGTGTTCCACTGAGTGTGAGGGGAGGGACATAAAAGTCATTACCACTATATGGATTTCATGGTATTCAGTATAGAATAGTATATAAAATATAGTAGCATATAAACATTGGTGTTTAGATAGAGGACTGTAAAACATAAAATTCAGGCTTAGCTGTTCTTATAAGGAAGGGCTATTTTGGAAAAATGAGTTATAGAGCTGTCAGTTTGGAAATAAGCTAAATAATTAAACATCAATAATACACTGTTTTCAACACAGACAATGAGACATCTTTGTGAGTCTCTAAATAGCAAAAAACATACAACATGAGTGTCCTTTGTTCTTATATAGTAGAAAGCAAAGGCAGTCAGTTAACCTGATAGTTTTAAAATATTCAGAGAGACACCCAAATACTCAACACTGGACACAACAAAATGTCATTTTGTGCATTACAATATTCAGATGAGCAAAGGGGTCAAGACATGATAGAGAAACCCACAGAAACAGCTGACCTGAACAAGGGGGAGCTCATGGACACCAGACTGATAGCTGGGAATCCAGCATAGGACCAACCCAGATCCGCTGAACATGGGTGTTAGTTAGGAGGCCTGGGAAGCCTATGGGGCCTCTAGTAGTGGATCAGTATATATCCCTAGTATATAAATGGACTTTGGGAGCCCATTCCACATAGAGGAATACTCTCTCAGCCTAGACACATAGGGGAGGGCCTAGGCCCTGCTCCAAATGATATGACAGCCTTTGAAGATCCCCCATGGAAGGCCTCACCCTCCTTGGGGAACAGAAAGGGGATGAGATGGGGGTTGGTGGGGGGAACAGAGGAGAATGGGAGGGTTCGTAGAACTTTGATTGACATGTACAACAAGATTGTTGCAAATTTAAATAAAAAAATTATCAAAAAAAGGGAAGAAGCCCATTTTTTGTTCATCTTTCACAATCCTGTTAGCAATAATTTTGTCCATATTTTGTTTTTTCGAGACAGGGTTTCTCTGTACTGTTTTGGAGTCTGTCCTAGAAGTTGCTCTGTTGACTAGGGTGGCCTCGAACTCACAGAGATCTACCTACCTCTGCCTCCTGAGTACTGGGATTAAAGGTGTGTGCCACCAAGGCCAGGTCCCCCAAAATATTTTAATGGACTTTTCTCCAGTAAACTTTTGAGAGGAAGAAGCCATGTCGGACCATGGAAGGAAAGATGTGGGTCCCTGTGGTGTTAGGCTCTCTCTGTAAATGACCCACTGTACGAGCAGGCATCCGCTTGGACACAGCTTTCCTTCCTTGGGACTTGGTAGTAAGTGAAAGCCCATAGGAATGTGCTGATGCTCTTCCTACTTCATCTGTCATGAATCACTACCATCTTTGTTTCAGACCCGAAAGTCTTAAGTCTTTTGCCAATGTCCATAAAATAGGCAAGGTTGCAAGCAATATGCTTCTATACATCAGTGTTAGTGTATTATAATATTCAGTTTAGCGAATGCCATAGTATTCATATAGGCATATTGACCTGTCTGTCACTTTTCTCAAACTAAGTGGTGTGTGTGTGTGTGTGTGTGTGTGTGTGTGTGTGTGTGTGTATGTGTGTGTAACTTGTTAGTTAGGGGATGACCTAGGGTATTATTTCTTGGGAGCCATCTACCTTGTTTATTGAAATGATTCTAAGGATTCTTCTGTGTATGCCTACCCAGCTCTGGGGTTACAAATATGCACAACCATGTCTACCTTTGTGATGTTATTCTGAGGGTCTAACACAGGCCTTCATGCTTACCACTGTACTGACTAAGCCATATTAATATGTGTGTATGCGTGTGTATATATTTATGTTACACAATACAATTATATTTCTATTATATATATTTATATGTTAACTATATATTAACTATATATAATAGTAATACATGAATTACCATATATACAAAGAAACAAATGAATTTTAAAAGTAAATCCCATAATACCATCAAGGTCAAACAACATGTAAGGATTGTCCCCAAAATAAAATAGAATAAAAAGTAATGAGATAGGTCAGTAGGTAAAGGTGATTGCTGCCACATCTAATGACCTGGGTTCAATTTCCAGGTCCCATATGGTAGAAGATGAAAACTGACTTGTCTAAGATCTCCTCTAACTTTTACCCTCATATGCTGATGTACACATGCACATATACACTCATGCACACTAAGTAACCAACTTAATTTTAAATTAGTAAAGAAAACTTAAAAGCCAACAAACAAAACAGGAAGGGACTGTGGTGGTTTGAACAGAAATGGCTCCATAGACTCATATGTTTGAACGCTTGGCTCATGAGGAGTGTCACTATTGGAAAGTGTGGCCTTCTTAAAGGAAGTGTGTTATTGTGGAGGTGGGCTTTGATGTCTTATATGCTCAAGCTACACCCAGTGTGGCTCACAGTTGCTTCTGCTGCTTATTGTTCAAGATATAGAACTCTCAGCTCCTTCTCCAACAACATTTTTGCCTGTTTTCTTTGTAGATGTTCTGTGATGATGGTGTCTATTCACTGCAATAGAGACCCTTATGGAGACAGGTACTATCCCTCTACACCAGGGATTGGAGAATGTTAACTCATAAGTCAAACCCAGCTCACAAGGACAATCCTATTTGCAAATAAACTTTTACTGGAATATAGCTAAGTGCACTCACCTACCTACCTACTATTTGCCTCCATTTTTACATTTCAATGCTAGCCTTAAATTCATAAAACTAATAAGATCTGTGTGGATGAAAGAAGGAAGGAAGAAATAAATAAAGAAGGAGGAAAAAAATTTCAAGAAGATAAATATGTACAACTTTCAAAGAAACCCTATCATTTAAGATAGCAGTCCTGAAATGTTAAAACATCTCTTTAAAAAATTTTATACCCAAAAATGTTAGCATATAACAACCAGAAATAAGTAAAATTTAATGTTTTGAAAGCAAGAAATGATGCAAAGTACTAGCTTTTAAAATTAACTATTACTAGTTAATTTATTAAATTATTTTTTGTTTTGTTTCAACACTTATTCTATCAAGAAGAAATAAAGTGATACACTTAAGAAATTCAAGTACAGATAAGGCAGGACACAGGTTTTCTACAATAAATCTGAATGTCTTTTACCTGTTAACTTGGCATGGACTAGAAGAATCTGAGAAGGGAGTCACCGTTGAAGGATTTCTCAGTTGAGATTGGTCTATATGTTTTTCAGTAGGGATTATCTTGAAGATCAATCCATTCAGGAAGTTCCAGCATATTGTGGGCAGCACCATTCCCTAGGTTATCGGTCCTAGGCTGTATAAGAAAGCTAGCTAAGCATGCACAGGTGCATGAAAGTCAGCCAGGAGCATCCTCCATGATTTCTGCTTTATTTTTTCTGGCTATGGGTGAATTCTTTGTTTGCAGAGTCTGGATACTGTATGCTATTATGTTGTCTTTGTACTGTTTGACTGCTGAGGAAATAGCAACAACTGTTAAAAGAAATGCTGCTAGATTAATCCAATTTATATATTTTAAAATGCTTTGACTTCAAAATGTAAGTCTAAGGACAGGTTATCGAGGAAAAGAATTTCTATTTTTGTTTCCACAGAAAATGAAAAGCTATGGATTCCTTCCAGACTAACATGTTTTGATCAAGCAAGACCCCCTGAAACAACCTGCCAGGTGATCCCACATTCAAAACAGCTGGGGCAAGGCAGCCTTACAGACCACTACAGCCAGGATTTCTGTGTCTTCTTTGGATCCCCATGACAGCGCCCCCTACCAGCAGGACTTCTCACAACCATCTGTAGTCCTAGTTCCAAGGGATCCACTACTCTCTTCTGACATTTGTGGGCATCATCAGTACTCATATGCATATACTGGCGTTTGTGGGTATCATCACTCATATACATATACCCACATTCGGACACACACATACACATAATTATAAGAATAAAACAAAATACTTCAAAAGTCTCAATATCCAGAAAAGAAGACTTAAATGGAAGAATTTCATTTAAAAAGCATACAGCCCCTACACTGAATTGATTTGGAGATCCCATTATTACCTTGTGCTGAATGCAAATAGCATTAGCAGTGGGACTACAACTGTTGCCACACAAAGAATATAATTATGTAGCAGGGATACTGCCCAAGATCTGTGGGACTCCTGGAATGGACAATGTTAGCCTAAGTACTCCTCGGTTCTCTTAGAGCTGCTCTTTAATCTGAAGATGCTCCCATGGAGCTTTTTCTTTCTCTTCCCTTCCTTTTCACAGTTGTCAAGCCAACGTGAAGCCACATCTACCATTCCCTTCCATTTTCCCTTTTTAGACAGATTATTAGTAACTGTGAAAAATTTTTTGTTATTGTTGCTGTGATAAAATACCATAACCAAAAGTAACTTTGAGGAGAAAGGTGTTTATTTTGGCTTATAATTCTAAAGGAACAGAATCAGTTGTGAGAGCAAAGGGGGTAAAAGTAGCTTGAGGCCAGCCTGGCAACAAGGAAGAAGAGAAAGATCACATTTCATCACCACACATGAGACAGGGGGGGAGGGGAGGGAGGGAGGGGGAGAGAGAGGGGGAGAGGGAGGGAGAGCAAAATTAAAGGCAGAATGTAAGCTCTAAAAGCTCATCCCCATAACCTAATACTTTCTTCAGTTAAGTGCCATGTCCTAATAGTTTCATAACCTCCCCAGACAGCACTGCCCTCTGGAGGTCAGGTCTTCAAACACATGAGTGAGCGGGGAACATTTCCCACCAAACAGGTATCCATCAGCTGCTCTCTTTGTATCCATTTGCACTTACGTCTCAGAGGTCTAGGACTTACATAGTTAGAGACAGTGACTAACCAGCTCCAATCACTTGTTAAATAGATTTGATTTGATTTATGAAATTTGCTTTATGAATAATCAGTGTATCTTCCTTTTTACAACAAAAACATCTGAAATTTGTTAATCCGCATTTTCAACTGAACTGGGCAACTTTTATTTTTAGTCAGTACATCTGCTAAACACAGGAAAAATTATCAGATCCCTTACAAACATTGGGTGATAAAAGATGTCAAGGCTCCTCACAAAAAGGGTAGGAATCAAACTGAAGATAAGAACTATTTCTGCCCTTGAACATCTTGATGTGATCTAGTTCAAAAACTATCAAAGCTAACCAGAGAAGGGAAACTGACCTTGATAAGGCTCTGTTAAGGCAAAGATGGAGAGTTCCAGTCCCTAGTAAATGCTGTAGTTGACAGTGTCCATCATATATGTTATAGTGTTAACTGGTACTATTCTGAAATGGGGAACTGATGGGAGATGTTATTCTGTATATATGTTTCTCATATTGGTTAATAAAGCTCTGTGGCCAATGAGATAGCAAGATAGGCAGGGCTAGGAGACAAGGAGGAAAGAGGAAGTAGGGGGGAGGAGTCCAGATGTAGCCCGGGGAAGGAGCAGGACGCCTGCCGCGCAGCTCCCCGATAAGACGACCACGTGGAAATACTTAGATAAGTAGAAATGGGTTAATAATTAAGGCAGAGCTAGCCCATAAACAGTAATGGTAATTGGCCAACAGGATTGTATCAAATACAGAATCTCTGAGTGTTATTTGGGGCTGGCGCGGCTGTGGGCCCACATGGCGGCATGACCAGCGGCAGCCGGCGGGGAACAACATGCCGCAACAGGGAACCAATTTATTACCAACATAAATAGCAGGTAAAGGGACAGGAAAAAGCATTGACTCTGTCTTTTGGGGGATTAATCTACTGGATAACCATATCATGGATGACAGGAAGCATCTCTAAGATGCAAAATTATTCAATACAATATATAGAAATAATGAATTTGAAATTAAGGTATTATCACATTAGAATCTCTAATAAAATAATTGATCCATACATTTTTTTCGATGCTTCTGAGTAAAGGAAGTACAAATTACTTATAGTGTTGCCAAAATCCCAAGCTGAGACTAATCAGGAGTCATGTTCTTCTGTAGTAGCTACAGAGAAGAATGTATAGACTGGTACGAGGAATGAACAAACATCAGATCCACTGTAGGTGGACTTCAAAATACAACAAACCCAAGATTCCAATAGATCCATTTCAAGGAAAGGAAGTTTGAGGGGAGAGACCAGATGTCATGTTGATCAGATTATACCTAAAAGACGTTTCAATATGAAAAGTGATGACTAAACTATAATGCTTCAGGTTGTGTACTTAAATATGAACTATAAAGAAACTAAAAAAATGGCTATTATCAAGTTCATGATAGTAACTTGTTTCAGAAGAAGAATGGTCAGAGCATGTGAATAATTCTCTAGGGGCCAGTGGTGTTTTATTCTCTGGTGTGTGTGTGTGTGTGTGTGTGTGTGTGTGAGTGTGTGTGTGTGTGTACTTGTAATTTTTTTTAAAATAAAAGTTTTAAAAGTGCTTAATTGAGTTCCTGGCTCTTACTAAACACACAATAAAAGGAAGCTATTAAAGAATAGAAAGTAAAAGACAGTGATTACACTGAGAACAAGCTTTCTATACTGTTTTAAAGTGAAACTGAGTCTTCAGCTCCTCAGGGTCACACTCTCTCCCCAGCAAATGGACAGCTATAAAACTGTCCCTCCCTTTTCAAAATGTGCTCATGCCATTGAAAACTGGATGTCAACCTTGCTTTTAGAAGTCCTTGGAGTTAGTAAACACCAACACAGAAGAGGGTGATGTTTTATGTTGCCGTGAATCCTCAATTCAAGGCCATTAACTCATTTACATGCTTTTAAAAACTGCATCGATGTAGCCTGAGTTCAATACTGTAGATAAAGATTGCAGATTGCAGTCTATTTATTCAATTTCAAGTATACTGCTGACAAATGCCTGTGTGTTCAATTCCAGGTTTACCTGGAAAAAAGGAAGGGGTTCCAGTCTAAGCTCACTCTCACTGATAAGAGGATAACACAAACTCTGTGGTCCAGAGAACAGTAACACCCCCATTAGTAGCATCTATCTTTTCAGGAGACCATGCCTCTAACCCCTCTGGACTTGGTAACATGTTTTTTTTAAAGGGTTGGAGTCTCCAGTCTGCAATTTTTCAGTCATAAATGGGTATGTGGCATGCTATTTAAACAAGTTAGTTTCTCTTAAAAACTCATCTCCTCTTCATACATCCAAGGTACCTTCACCTATAGCAGCCACCTTGGAACCTCTGGCCTCACATTACTGTGTCTTAGTATGATGTCTTGTCTGAGGAATTCTTCTCATTTGCCAAGAAAAGCTACAGTCTTGTTTTTGCCTCCTTGAAGATGGTTGCTCAAAGGTATAACTCTCCATATAAAGACATTCTCCGGTTCCTTCTGACTCCTCCAAGAAGCTCCACGATCCCTGCATCAGTGAAATGTGTTCTGCTTTCCACCCCCAGGGCACTTGATTTCTACTTAAGAACTTCTCACACTCCATTTAGTGTCTCGTGCCATTAGTTACCACATAACCACTGGAATATTCTTTCCACCCCACCAGTCTACTGGATCCATTTTCATGTTTTGCATTTTTCCTGTGAATGATAGTAATCGTGAAAACAATAATAGCTCACATTTATTGAGTGCTCGATGTGAGCAGGCACCATCTAATGCTTTTCATGCAATAACTCTGGAGCAAAGATGTTATCCCTGCTTCCATTTAAAGTCAGAACACCAAGACCTGAAAGAATCCATGCCCAAGGTTGCATAACTAGAGCACATAATCCTGCTGCTTATATACTTAGTGATGTATTATCTTAAGTTAAAAGATAAATTTCCTACAGTGCATACTCTATCAACTTTTTGCTTGGCTTGAAATTGCTGTGAAATATCTATTATCTACTGATGTGCCATCTATCTGTTTATCACCTGTCTATCTATTTATTATATATTATGCATTTGTCACATGTTACATTATATATTAAATCACCTATTTATTAACAAATTATCTACTATCAATCTAATATTTTCCTATTTTCTATTTATTAACCATGTATTTATCTTTGATTTCTCTATTATCTATCTATTATATATGAATATTATGTTGGCATATTTGATAAAGTTAATAGATAAATGTATGCAGGTAGTTATACTAGATATATTTTAGATGATCTTTATGCAATTTCTCTAACACAAAGAACAAAAGTCCATTTCACTATAACAAAAATGCTATAACTTTCATGATTAAACAAAAGCCTTAATTTTCATTAAATTAAAAATTCAAAATCAAAGTGCTGGTAGATTTGGCATCTGGAGGGAGCACACTCTGGTTCTAAGATGACATTTTTTTTGTATCCTTGAATGGTGGAAGCCAAGTTATATAAACAAAGCCTCTTCATAACGACACTGAATAAACAGAGGGAAGGTCATTTCTACCTACCCATGTATCAGAGTCCCATCTGCTACAACACCACCCTGGGAGTTATGATTTTAACATGAAATTGAGAAGGATATAGACATTCAGATTGTAACAGAGGGACACTGATCTGTGAACAGAAGCCTTGGTGGTGTTTGGTTTGTTTCATTTTGATTTTCCTCTATTATTACTAAGTTTTTCTCAACTTTGGAAGTCAGCAAGGAGAAGTTTCACAGCATTGTCCAATCAGGAAACAGAACACTACTGTCTAATATATATATTAGAATTTTCAGTATAAATTATTCTATGAGCAATTGTGTTTAGTAAGTGCATTTAAAAGAGAAAATGTAAGGTATGTAAGGTATAAATAAAATATGCGAATGTGTTTGGGTGTAGCATAATCTCAGCATATTTGTGCAATGATTACTTTTAATTGCCTTTTATTACATTTATAATGTGTGTGTGTGGCATGTGCCAGAGACTGTCAGTAATGTATGCACGGGAATGCCAAAGAACATGCATAGAGCTCAGAGGAAGATTTTAAGGATTTAGTTCTATCCTTCCATTACGTGGGTCTGGAGGATCAAGCTTAGGTCATCAGGCTTAGTGGCAAAGTACTTTTACTTAGTGAATTAGCTCACTGGCTCTAGTGAGTCTTATCTTGAGTGTGTCTTGTGTTTTCTTCTCATCTTTCAGCATGGTGATGCTGATGGGGTGGGATAGTATTGCTCCACTCAGTTCTCCCTCTGACTAAGCCTGTCTGAGATGGTTTCTTTGTTTCATAATATCAGATTCCCATGAATACTTCCTCAGTTAACTACTAGGATCTTGCCCACAAATGCACTGTGCTTTAATATTCTTTAGTTCTTTCTTCTCTCCTTCTCATACTCTTTTTGTTCTTTTTTTTCTTTAATTTCTTCCTTATATTTTTGTCATTCGGGTGTTCCCAGATTTAAACCAGGATTGCCTGCCAATAAGCTCACCATAAGTTAAAAATATTAGAAGTTGAAATTATACTTAAGACATTCTCACCATGAAACATCACAGACTAGCCCACCCGGCTCTAAAGATGCTAAGAAGACCTGAACTAATCTACTGTTGAGAAGAATCATTAGATACAAAATCATTTCATAATAAAGTGCTAAGCATCTCATGTATGTTATTGAATATGATACTGAAAGCAAAACTCAGAATGCTGGTTTGAGTGTACTCTTCTACTATTTAATTAAAAAACATCAAGTTATGTCTGGAACTTCACATAAATTATAAATATAAAATTATGATATTGTATGAATAATTATCATCTGTGAGTCTATTATTATCTATCATATGTGTGTCATACTTCATCTTTCATTTTTCTGTTATCTATTAACATATCAATAATCTATCTACCCATTATTTATCATTTATGTTATCAATCTTTCAATTTATTATCTATTAACTAGTTGTCTATTATCTGTAAAGATATATATATATATGTATGTGTGTGTACATGTATGTATTTATCTATATATCCATAATATAGCCATGCATTATTTATCATCTATCTTCACATTATCTAGTTACTTGTCTATCTAATATAATCTATCTATCTATCTGATGCCTATTGCTTTTCCATCTAGTTGCCTGCCTAACTGCGTATCATTTTGATTATTTTTTATTCAGATCATCACACATATTTTGATCACAAAGAAAGGGCCTAATAATGTACAACTCTCTCCCTGTTACCTTGGGGAAGTTTCTAGAATAACTTAGTTATCATTAACGATAACTTTCAATGTCCTAGAGAAGACAACAACTGTATATTTTGGGGGGGGGGTTAAGAAAATAAACTACCCGAGTGCACTGGTCGGGGGAAAAGCTATCTAGTTTTGGGAGTATGTGAGGATACTTACAAGAAAGCAATGGTAAAAAGGAGTGACACCATTCACACTGCATCTAGATAGGGGAAGGCTTTCATGTCGTTAGCATATTATTTCAAAGTCTGCCCAATTTGAGAGTGAGAAGACATCTCAGTGGGTAAAGTGCTTGCCAGACAAATACAAAGATCAGAGTTCAGATCTCCAGCACTAGAGTGAAGACAGATAGATTCGGGTGGTGTTTAGTATCCTAACCTGGGTATGGAGAGTGAATGGCCCTGTCTTTATGCAAATGGCCAAAGAAAACGATGCAACTTGTCATGAAAAGAAACTCTAGATTGGAAAAATTAACAGATACTTACTATTAGAAGTGAGGTCAGAGTGGGGCATTTTCCTGCCAGAGTAATAGTGTTTACCCCCTTTGCCTCACTACTAGTAGCTCTAGCTATCATTATTTGTGTGTGAGAGAGCCGTAGGGGAGGGTGGACACATACCACAGGTATGCACATGTAACTTTTGGAAAGCAGTTCCTTCCTTCTGCCGTGGATTCCAGGCATCAACTTAGTCCTCAGGAAAGCATGGGAAGCACTTCCCTACTAAGTGAACCACTTCACTGGTCCCACACTGATACTCCTTTCTTCCTTTGAATGTGAGAGTGTGGCATATATTCATACATACGGTGTGCATATACACATATATTGTGGATGTGCCCATGTGTGTGGGTACACATTTGTGTAGGTGTGTATGCACTTGTATAGAGACCTAAGGTTGATATTAGGAGTCTCCCATAATGGATCTCAATTTTTAGTAATTAAGGGAGTCTCTCAATCAAATCCAGTGATAGCTGATATTAACAGTCTCAATAGCCTGCTTGCTCTGGGGATCCTCTCTCGTCACAATTCCAAGCTGGAGTTACAGGTAGGCTGAAACACTCACCTGACTCTGAGATTCTGAACTCTAATCCTCTTATTTTGTGCTTGGTCTGTAGTGTAGTTAGTTAATGAGGCATTTCCCCAGGTCTCCTACATTGATGTTTCTTAAGAAGATATTTCAGTCTCACGTTGTAACAATTTGGGGAATGGCAGACACACTACTTCAGGAGTTTCCTACTTTCTGGCAAATAACTAACTGAGCCAATCAAAGATTTTATTTTAAAAGATGTGGATCAGAGACGGCTCAACTGGTGGAGTTCATGTCACACAAGTGTGAGGACCTGGGTTTGATCCCCACTCAGCAACCACATAAAATCTGGCACAGAAGTGTAGTGTTTGTAGTCCCAGCAATGGGGAAGTGAAGACAAGAACTATGAATGTAGTCAACCAGTCTAGAAGAATGGGGGAACTTGGTCTCATTGTTACAAGAAATACGATAGAACATGATTGATAAAGACACCTGGTGTCTACCTCTGGTCTCCATACACAGGTACTCAGATACCTATAAACACACATGAGAGTGTTCATGTGCACACACTCATGCGCACACACACACACACACACACACACACACACACACACACACACACACACACACACTTCACCGTCTTAAATGTGGGAAAAGAAAATAAATAACTCTACCCTGTATTTTCCACAGCCATTAAGATTCTGTTACATTACAAAACCAAGATTTTCACTTGAGAAAGTGTTGTTGCATTTTCTTGCTATTTTGCTTCCTATAGTTTAAAGTGTACTTGCAACTAGGTTGTGAAGAAAAAGACTATCGTTAGAAACAAGAAGATGTCATTGTTGAAATACAGCCTTTGGTGGAAGCTGCCTATAAGAGTTGCTTTGCTTTCTTTTCTTTGCTTAATGTAACACTGAACCCTTAGGCACCTGGCAAGTTTGTTTCAATATGGTATGTGCCCAGCCCACATACCATGAAGCCTCTCATGTTTATGCCTTCAAATTATACAAATGATTTGTCATGCACAAGATTAAGCTCTGCTTAGATAGAGCCATCTTTAGCAGGATCAAGTCTAATACTTCTCCAATGCCTTTGGCATATTTAGAGTCTGATATGTTTTAGATTTTTCACACTTTTCCTGTCATAAACTGCATCTGGTAGAATTCATAGCCTGAATAGAATTTATCCTACATCACCATAAGTGACACCCATTTTTCAAAGCCACCTTCCTCTGGTATTTTATAAAATCCCCAAGCTTATTGACAAGCTTTCTTTTGCCCAGACATTGCACAAGGCCATCAAGATCTCCTTGGTTTGGAGAAAGTCATTGCTATTGGTGTATGTGTTAATTACCCTAACAAACCATACATTCTAGGTATGTGTGTCATAAACTCTAGCTATGTCTGTGCTTTATTTGTCTTTGTTTGAAGTTTCTGAAAAGACCAAGGGTCATTGTCCCAACAGATAGGAGAAAAGTAGGTGCTGATGATGTGTTCTCCCTCCAGTTATTTCTCTCTTATAGGCTTACAGCACCATGCACCTCTGATGCTGTGGTGACATGATCTAATGTGGCCACAGAATGAGAAAAGACCCTCTGTGAGGTGAATGGAACAGTAAGAACAAGACTCAGTATCTCCAAAAATTCTGACTTATGACTGAAATATGGAGCACTGGCAAGTACATGAATGTCAAATGATATTACCTTTAAGGAATATTCAAGTTCAACTATAGTTTCAGAATTAATCCTCTAAAAGATGCAAGTGGCCAGATCTAGGGTTGGTCAATGCACCAGAAGGACCACAAGTTCTTGGAGCTAGTTAGTACTCTACCACTTTAAAAGAGGACCTGAGTTAGGCATAGATTCTCAATGACCTTTTAAACCAGAGGTTCAAAGAACAATATTTTCTTACAATCCTCCTGATACATCAGAACATCTCCAGAGAAGAGCTCCCCTTTCTCCAGGTGGAGACAGAGAAAGCCACAGAGACCACTGAGACATTTCCAGATGCCTAGGTGGTCACAGACACGGTGCAACTGTGGTGAGTCTTCCTCTAGAAACCTGGACTCCACCACATCCTCCCCTGATATTCAGTTTATAATTTTTATATCAGCAGGAGACCTCCTTTTTTGTCATTCTTAACCTCTACACATGGATTTTTCTGGCTTTGGTCTGCCTCTACTTAACTTAGTCCACTGGCTTCCTTCTGAGCTCCATCCTGGCCCTCTGACTTCCAGGGCTCAGGTTACCTGTGAGCTCACACTGCTTTGCCCCCGCCCTCTGACTCTGTCAAAATAGAACCTTGAGCTATGACATGTAGAGTCTGGAATCCAGCCTTCTATTTTTGCACAATCATTGTAAGGCTGGGCTTGACTAACTGATCACTGTAGAAAGAAGTGAATGATTTTTACAAAGTCTGGGATTACAGGTACTTGATAAATATTAAACAAGGGAGAGGAACTAGGCCCTTAAAGTAACGGCTGACCATTGGCATCTGACTTTCTATAACATCAAGTCCTCAAGAGTTGTCAGTCATTTAAATTGGAAAAGATGAACAAATATAGAAAGGAGACATCACAAACTATAGCCTCATGAAACTTTCAATCCTAACTTTGCATGTCTCCAGACTTCATATATTTTAGGATTCTGTAGTATTTTTAATTATGTGTGTGAGGTGTGGGACATTGCTTGTAGGTGGCTGTATGTGCACATGTGTATAGACAAGAGGAAACTTCCAACTATCATTATTCAGGTGTTCTTCACCTTATTGTTTGAGAAGGGGGCGTCTCTCATTGGCCTAATATTCATTGGATGCTATTTGGGCTGGCAAGTAAGCCCCAAAGATCATCTTGTCTCTGTATACTCAGTGCTGAGACTGTCGGCATAAAGAAGCATGCTGACCTTTTTATTTGTTGTTGTTTGTAACATAGGTTCTGGGAGTCAAACTAAGTTCCTTGTGCTTGTGAAATAAGAATTTTACTAACTGAACTACCTCCTTATCCCCAATTTATTTTACTGTCGTCTCTAAAATTATGGCAAAGATCTCCAACTGAAAAATGAAGACAATGTATTTTGAAGTTTAATTAAGAAAATAAGTAAAATAGGAAGGACACGGGATGTTCAGAAGATTAATAGTCTTTCCCTTTCTTCTGAAACTGTTATGTTCTGTGTGGTTGAGAATGCTTTCAAAAGAAGCTGGTAGGACACCCTCCACGTTTATATCAATCAGGGATTTTTGTCTGAGGGAAGGGTCTTGAAATATCAATGAGGAAAGTTCCCAGTTCATACAAATTATCACACTACGGCATTGAATGCCATCCTTACAATGTACAGATGGCAAAATGCTTCCAAATCATCTTTCTAAACTGTAAGCAAAGAATTCACCAAGCATTCATCTTTTCTTGCCTTAACTTGATTATGTTCATTCCTGGTAAAACCAAGAGTCCACTGAGTTATATAGCAATCTATGATGGATAGTTAACACTGTCTGACAATCTTTGAATTTTTATCTCTATTTGTGTTTGTCTATGTTTCTGTATGTACACATTTGTACAGGTGCCCAAAGAGGCTAGACGTGGTTGTCAGGGGTGTTAGATACCGGCATGTGGAGTTAATAGATACTTCTGAGCCTCACAGCATGGTGCTTAGAACAGGATCTGATCTCTTTGCAAGAGTACCAAGCACTCTTAACCAACAAGCCATCTCTGTAGTCCCAGCTGTCTGATAATCGCATGACATTCCTCTAGTCCGTTCATTCTTTTACCTTCTAATATAAATAGTCTGCATGTTCTTGCTTTCTCTCTTAATGACTGACAGACATCTCAAGATGATTATGGGCTTCCAAAGCTTCTCCCGACTTATCCCCATCTCATCATCTATGCCATTTCCGTAAATGGCAACTCCATTTTAAAAATTATTTGTAGTAGAAAAAACAGCATTCATAGTTTCTTCTTTCTGCCTTTCTCTTTCGCCTATTACATCACATCTAATCTTTGCTGACTGTCACTTCAAAATAGATCTTGATGTCTTGCTACTTCTGCCCGTAGAAATTTGTCTGGAGCAGTTTGAATCTTTTGTCTGGATTGTTGTAAGAAGCTTGTTGTTATCATTTCCTGTGAGGTTGCTTCCCCTCAAATTGCACAGAAAAGGTAAACTCAATTGTTGTTTACAAGGGAAGCTGCATCCCATCATCCTATTCAAAACTCTAGAGTAGGGCTGGGAAGTTGGCTGGCAGGAGGTAAAGGGATTCCTACGCCAAAATGAAAACTCAAGTTAGATCCCCAGTACCTCCAGGAAACTGGGAGTAGGAGCATTAGCATCAGTAACCAAGCACTGGGAGGCAGGAACAGGTGGATTCCCCGAATTTGATGGCAAACTAGAATCAGTGAATCAGTGAGTTATTGGTTCAGTGACAGATCATGTCTCAATAAAGTAAAGTGAAGAGTGATTGATGATGACACTCAACATCAGCCTCTGGATTTCACGAGCACACAATTCCTCAACACACACACACACACACACACTCACACACTCACACACACACACACTCACACACACACACTCACACACTCACACACACACTCACACTCACACACACACACCACACATACAAACACACACACACACACTCACACACTCACACACACACACACCACACATACAAACACACACACACACACTCACACACTCACACACACACACACACCACACATACAAACACACACACACACTCACACACACACACTCACACACACACACACACTCACACACTCACACACACACTCACACTCACACACACACCACACATACAAACACACACACACACTCACACACACACACACACTCACACACACACTCACACACACACACACACTCACACACACACCACACATACAAACACACACACACACTCACACACTCACACACACACACACACTCACACACACACACACACACACACTCACACACACACACATACCACACATACAAACACAAACATACATACACAAACACACACACATATGTAGAAACACAAACACACAAACAGGCACTGTTAAGTAGACTCTTATCTCAGAGAAAAACAGAGCAGTATTCCTTCCACTGTTTCTGGAACAGTATCGTTCCAGATAGTTCTTAGAAACTATCTGCTATCACTCCTACTCACAGCCTTGCAGCCCATTGGCCATTTGCTTTCTTTTCCTAAAAACTTTGAATTATTTCTGCAGGTTCCTTAGCCAAGAGTATATTTCTTTGTAAAAATTGACATGGCTCACGTTTCCCTTCCAAGAAGTCTCTGTGATATTCTCCTGTACCTGGAAGTTTTTTCCTGGTCACTTTCTAAGAAATAGCACATTGCTAGTCTCTCTATTCCTGGTTTTGGGTGTTGGTCAGCTTTTTGTTGCTGTGATAATCACTCAGGATAACTAGCAGACAAAGACAAGAGGTTTATTTGGTCTCATAGTCTTGTCAGTTTCAGTTCAATAATCCTATGGCTTTGAATCTACAGTATCAGGGCCAGAAGAACAAAGTGGAGAAATGTGATGTGATCTACAGTTAATATGAATGTCAATTTTGATTGTCAACTTGGCAGGCTTTAGAATCACCTAGGAGACACACATCTGTGAGCTAATTTCTAGATTTGGTTAACTAATGTGGGAAAGCATACCCACATGTGGAGATGCCATTCTGTAGGTTGGGGTCAGAGACTGGATAAGAATTGGCAAAGAAAACTAGGCAGCAGCATTTACCCTACACTGTGTCCTGACTTCAACTATGTAACCAGCCACTCCACCCTCCTACTGCCATGCCTTCTGAGGCATGGTGGACTGCACCCCCAAACCATGAGCCAGAATAGACTTTTCTGAAACTTCCTTAGTCACAGCAACAAAAAAGATAACTTATCTGTCAGGATGCAAATGAGGAAGAGCAGGTAAAGATGTTTGCACAGCTACCCTCCAAGAAACCGGAGGTTTCCATAGGCTCTTCCTCTTACAAATTCCACTACAGTCCAAGATTTCAGGCTGGAGCCCAAGTCTCTAATACACACATTTTTAAAAACACTTAAAATCCAAACTATAGCATGTTTTTTATTTTTTTTTATAATTTATTTCTTTTTAGGACAGGGTCTCACATTGTAGCCCAGAACTCATAGATTTATGTACCTCTACCTCTCCCATGCTAAGAGTAAAGGCAAAACCACCACAACGGAAAACATGTTTATTCGGCACCTAATATTTGTGCAACATAATACACAAATGCAGTATGGCCTCTGAAAGAGTCTCATCTTCCAGAACTCAACTATCTGTCTACAACCATTTGTCTGTGGCAATAGGCTGGCATGAAAGCAAGTTCATGGCACAAAAGGTAAGCTGGATTTGTGTTTCATTAACACAGCAGCATCAGGTTGTTTATTCACACAATACTTTCAAGATCCTGTCTGTTGTGTTCACTTTTCAGATGTGATACTCATTGAAGCATCTTTAAGTGATGTCTGGGCATATGGGAGATGATTCTCTTGATGCTTGCTTTGCACCCCTGAGCCACTTTGAATCTCAATTCCTTCTTGTGCCTGACAAAGTTTAATTTATTAGATCTTTGACACTCAGCCCACAATGTTCATTTTATAACCAATCTTTCCAGATGATTATCTTTAGATTTACAACCAGGTCCTTGATATACACTTACTGTCTCTGTAGTATTTGCCTGGCCTTTTAAAATGTAAATCTTCTAAGAAAGTGGGCGAGTAAGGGTAAGGAGACAAGAGAAGATTTATTGTGTCTAAGAGAGTCAATTGATCATTTACATTAACTAAAAAATTAAAAGACAAATACAAACTTTGTTAGTATTTTCATCTGATACCAACTTGCAAAACCATTTTTATACTGTAAACATATGTCTCACTTAGACGATTAAATGGTAAATCCAAAACTCCCCTGAGCCCTATGGTATAATGTAGTATACCATAAGTTAAAGATGTCTGCTCTGAACTTTTGCAAATGTTTTCACTGTAATTATTTGAGTAGTTGCTCTCCTCTTTAAAATATGTTTTTAACTTTAATTATGTGTATGTGTGTCTCTGTGAGTGCATGTGTATTCAGGTACCTATAGAGACCAGAAGCCAGTGTTGGATCCTCTGAAACTGGAGTTGCTGGTGATAGCAAGCTGCCTAACTTGGGTGCTATGAATCAAACGGTGGTCTTCTGCAAGAGTATCAAGCTCTCTTAACTACTGAATCAACTCTCCAGCTGCAGTGATTGCAACCTTAACTTCAACTGTCTTTACAAACACTCTAGTGAAAAACAAAATTTCTAGAAATAAGGTAACTTTCACTCATGTCTGAAGGAGGAATGATTTACTTAGTTAACAAGTCTCTGTGTGTTACATCAGCAGTTTATTTTTCACCCACATCAATACTACTACCTAGACATTATTGAATATTTTACAAATTTTCCCAGATCTAAGCAATAAAAATTTACTATATTGTTCAAAGCAAGGAAATGCACATAAATTAAACATAGCACAACAAAGTTTTGCAGCTTAAAACTTAATCAACAGAAGCCAATCAAGGATTTGGAAACCCTAGCCAGGTGATTCTAAATGTAAAATTCAGTCACATAATGCTTCCAATACTTTTCAAAACTTTCAATTAAAACACAGACTTACCTTTTTTTTTAAATGGGGAGTGAGCATGGTACAGATAGCTCAGAAGTTAAGACTGCTTGCTGCTCCTTCAGATTACCCCACTTCTGTTCCCAGAACCCATGTGTTTGCAAACCCCTTGAAACTCCAACTACGGGGAACCCAGTACCCTTTTGTGTCCTAGGCAGGCATCCTATACCCATGCAGCACACTCACATACTGATATATACATTTAAAAGAAACAAAAACAAATCTTTAAAACATGAATTGAAACACCATCTTGTTACATTTGTTGAATTATTGAATGCGACCCAATTAATGAAATGTACATTTGTATTTTACATTCCCAAATAAAATATATGATTCATGAGGGATGTCTTCTCCATGAGCAATTATAAATTATACTCATATTTTCTGTTTCCTTTAACACAACTTTGGAGGTGACATGGAGAGATAACTCAGTAGGTAATAACATTTGCTGCTCTTGCAAAAGATCTAAGTTCAGTTTCCAGGCCCATGGTGGGTGGTTCAAGACAGACTGTAACTATATGTCCAATGGATCTGCTATCTTCTGGTTTCTGTTGGTATTTTAACTCATGTCACACACACACACACAGAACACACACACACACACAGAACACACACACACACACACACACACACACACACACACACACACACCATACACCCATTCACTCAATAAGACATTGAGTAAATATAAATGGATCCAAATTCTAAATGTGTTTTTAAAAGCAAACACAAAACAAACTGACTTATTAAATGCATGTTCAAGTATTCTACAGCAATGCAAATCAACCTTAATTTTATTTTCCAAATGCTACTCTTTAACCAATATAATGCACAATCAATTTTAAGTACCAGGCAGGATACTTTATAATGCTGCTCCAGGGAAGATACACAATTCCTCATTTTATCTCAGCATCATTAAATTGTATCACCGAATAATCTATGAACCCCTGATTAACCAGATGCTGTTTTCCACCCTCTGTCCCAGATTAAAATGCAGTGATGCATTCAATATAGTACTTTCAAAATATCATTGATACGTTCTTTACTTTCTACCTCCAGATAGCCATCCTAGACCCCCATGTTGGGTACACAATGAGGCTTTGAAAGTGTTCATGCATATAATGTTTAGAAAACAAATTAGAATAAAAACATGTTGGACCCAGCACTGTAAGATGCATCTTAATTTTGTATGAAGAACACCGATGTCTCTCTGGCCTTATTTCATACCCTCCATTTTTCTTTCTTAATTTTGGCCTTTCTTTGTGTTGTTGTGGTGACCCTAGTTTCTCTGTGTAAATCTGGCTTACCCCAGTGGGACCTAGTAACAAATATCAACAGCCTACATATCAGAGTTTTGTTATTATGGTTTATTAGCACGGGTGTCTGAAGGGTACCTATCCTTGAACTTAAAATACAGCATCATCTTGATTCCCCTATTTAATTCAGTGAGCTTGTTTTTTGTGCCTCTATGTATGTGGTATGTTTGTGCATATACATGTACCTGTACATCTTCAAATATCATAATACCAGTGTTTATGACACAGCACATGTGTGGAGATCAGAGGACAGCCTTTAGTATTGAGACTCCCTCTTCAACACAGGGTCTCTTGTTTACCTCTACATATTTCTGGCTAGTTGGATCCATGAGCCTTCATAGATTCTCTTGTCTCTGCCTCCCATCTTTTGGTTAAAGAGCTTGGATTACAGACAATGTTACAGTGTCTAACTTCTTGTGATCCAAACTCAGTCCCTCATGCTTTCACAGCAGGTGACCCCAGGGCCTGCTCTCTCACCTGCCTCAGGCATTGATTAGGAGGGGTAGCTCTCCCCCATCCATGCTTCCACAAGACACCTGAGTAATGGGGACAGTGCTCCCATGCTTACAACTTAAGGGCTGGCTCACTCACGCCTCCGCTAACAGGGTTGGCTCTATTGTGCTATCCTGATGAAGTTCAGGACCCACTCTCTGGAGTGTTGCATCTAATGGGGATCAGGGACAACTCCATAGCTATTATGACCACAGTGCTAGCTCTCCCACCTTCCTCAAGCGTTGATGGGTGGGGCATAGAGAAAGGCATTTCTCTCCAGCCCATGTAACCATATGATTGATGAAGGGTGGAAATAAGTCTCCCATGCTCATAATTTCAGGGTTGACTCACCTGTGCTTTCATCAATAGCTCTGCCGTGCTACCCAAGTGAAGAACTCACTCTTCCATGTATTGCTGGTCAAAGGGTCAGCTCTCTTACCATCTCTGCTCACTCTAATAGTACTGACCTGGCTGGGACTGCCAGGTGCCAAGCAGACCCAAGTTTTCTGGGAGCCCAGGGCAGACAGCCCTCAGACCTGTCTGTGGTTCTCTTTGTCCCACTCAGTTTGCCATGATGCTAGACTAGGCATGATCCTCATCATAAAGAGGCCATTATAATGACTAACCACTTTGTTGCATGGCCTGGGGTGGCAACACTGTTGGAATTTAGTGGGCCTGTGGGTTAGAGTTAGAGTCCTCAGCCCAGGCTTGGCTGAGTTCCTCCCACCCCAGCAACATGGTGTTGGGTAGGGATGCTGCGGGAAATCCCATGGCCAGCTGTGTTTAGAATCCCTGAGCAATAGAGAGGTCTTTTAAAGATGACTCTAATGAGTCTTTCTTCTTCCAGTTGAGGCCTTCAAAACACTTTTTGAAGGCCTCCAAGTATGAATAATCAGCTTCTCAACTGTAGTCTTCTCTCTCCTCCTGCCTCAAGTACCATCCTGCATTTCTTGGTAACGGCCCTGAACATTCTCTACAGCCTGCCTAGCCAAACACTCTAGACAAAGAGATGGGGTCCAATCAATTCCATCTCTTTATTGGTAGAATTCTAATAATAGGCAGCTGACCCACACCACACCCTTCACTTCCCATACTGACCTCTTCTAAGCTGACTCCAGGCTACACCTTTGACTGCTCTGACACACAGGTTCCCTGCCAAATGGCTTCACCAAATAGGTACACTCGAGAAGGTCCAATCACTGCCACAGCTGACAGTGTAGGTGTCACTTTTTGAAGATATTCATTTACTGTTAGTTATAAACCTATGGCATGCTGCCAGAAAAATGTAAATCCTGAATAGATTCCCTTCATGTAATGTAAATGATGTAAGAGATACACTTTGAGTTTATTTTCCATTAGCATATATGAAATCCTCTCCCTTTACTCCCCCAACAAACTGGCATGTGGTTCACATGCCAACTATTCAGGGCATGTGGCAACAAGATGAAATTATCTGGACCACAAAAGACAATGACTTTCATCTCTATGTACTACTAATTGAAACTGAGTTGTGAACAAAGTAACAATTTATCTTAATATCATTGGTAAAAGAACTTCCTTGTGTAAGGTCTGCTTGCTTTACAATATGACATAGTTAAAAAAACAACTACTTTTTATACATTTACTTTCTATTATCATTTGTGTGTATGTTCATGATTATATGTATTTATGCTTCAAACTCCAGTGTCATTCTTCAAATTTTTTGAGATCTGTTCTTTCTCTAGCCCATAACTTACCAAGTAGGCTAGGCTGACTGAGGATAGAATCCCCAGGAAGCACCTGTCTCCACTTCCCTGGTGCTGAGGTTGTAAGTGCATGCCACCATGCCTGGTATTTGTATGTGGGATCTTGGGATCAAACTCAGGTCCTCTCTAGTGCTAAGCAAGTGCTCTAGCTCTGAGTTACTGCTTCTAAAATTTCTACACTTCTTTTTCCTTTCTCTTATTTTGGAGATAATTTATTTACTCTTATCTTCCTCCTCCTCATCCTTCTCCTCCTCCGCCTCCCCCTTTTCTTCTTCTCTCCCTCATCTTTCTCTCCTCCTCCTCTTTTGGCAAGGTCTTGCTATATACCTCATAAAGGACTTGAACCCATGATCTTCCTGCTTCATCTTCCCATAATCCAGGATTCCAGGCATACTTCACAATGTATAACCTCCTGGCAATTTTCAATATGATAATTTGGATTTACATTTAAGAAATACTTTTGCACGTGTGTTCTATGGCCCTGGAGATATTTTGGTGTGATTTTTGGCTCCTGAAATATCCAGCCCTTTACTGCTTCTATCTGTAAGTCACTGTGGCTGTTTTGTGGTTTTCCTATCTACCTCTTTACATCATTTTGTCTCTACTACGTATATTTCCCCTGAATCTGTTTTGACTTTACAGACAAGATAACCATATATGGCAGAATAGGTGATGACAAAAAACAAAACCAAAGCTAAACTACTACCTGCCAGAGGGTCACCTCTTAAGAATATTTGCAGAAACTTTTAATAATTGATTTTTGAAATACAACAGTTCCTAGTTGTTTCTCTGCCCACTTTCTGTGTTCTTCCAGAGACCATGAGCATCACATCAGGGTTGAAAAAACATTGTCATTTGCTTCTAATATCTTAATAGCACAGCCACGTCATCACAGAAACAGATAGAGCTCACACAGGTGCACTCTTCTGTTCACAGACCAAACACATTTTCTCTAATGGAACATCTAAGACTCTTAGGCCCGCTTAGAGGAAGACATGCACACACAGTAGTTGTGGCGTTGTGATTCATATTCATACAGTTCTTTTGCAGGAACAAACAGGAAGTTGCTCATTTGCTGTTTTGTGTCCTAACACTTCCTCCATGAAAGACTCATCAAAGACACAAAGCATGCCCTTTTTTTTTTTTTTAAACCAGTTGCTCTTGCCTCTTAAAACAAAGAACTCGGAGAAAGGAGAGATGCTTCAATGGTTAAGAGAGCTTACTGCTCTTTCAGAAGACCTGAGTTCAGGTCTTTGTGTCCCGCTTGACCAGCTTTCAACTGCCTGTAACTCTAACTCCAAGTTTCCAGGTTATCTGATGCTTGCTTCTGGCTTCCATTAAACTCTCCACAAGTGTGGCAGACACATAATTCTAAAGATAGATAGATAGATAGATAGATAGATAGATAGATAGATAGATAGATAGAATTCAACAGGGATGGTGGTACACAGTTTAATCACAGTAAAGAGAAGCAGAGGCAGGTAGATTCTTGTGAATTTGAGTCCAGCCTGGTCTACAGAGTGTGCTCTGAGCCAGCCATGGCTACACAGAGAAGGGCCATGCCTCAAAAGCATAAGTAAAACTAATAACAAACACAAATGTAACACAAACAATCTCTCTCTACCTAAGTGTTCTCTCTTTTGCTTCTGATAAAAGAATCTCTCCTGGAAGAAGACTCAGAATGACAGCACAATGTCAGATTAGCAGGCTTGACTGCTCAGACCGGACACTTAGGAGAGAAGCTGTGCCCTTGCCTGTCACCTTCATGCATCCATCCTCAGCATAAGAACCATGCTGAAGAAACTTGCCTCTGAGCCTTGCCATGATCCCCCAAGCAGCCCTTTGTATAATGGTGATAAGGAATTTTGTGTCAAGTTCATGAAGTTGAACATCCAGTCTCAAAGGCACACATGGACTTATCTGGAGCAAGCTGTTGCTTTAATGTCAGGAGTTACATGCACTACAGGCTCCCATGCACACTTCCATGACATGAGAGGCCGGCCATACATGCCCTGCACTAATGATATGAGCTTTCAAATGCTCCACTGTAAAGCAGGGTGGTGTTTTCAAGTGTGTGGGCCATGCTGTCTACCATCTCAGGAAGCGGTACTCTCTTAATAACGAGGCTTCCTTGAGTATTGGCATGAAAAACAAATGAGAATCCTGATCTTTCTTTAGAACATATGGGTTGAGTGCTACTGATAAGGGGACTTATAATCAGTATAGTAAATGATGAACCTGATAAACAAGCCAACAAGTAGGGATTCATACAGAATGGGCACATTTGAAGAAACAATGAAAAGAAAGAAGAAGAAAGGAAGGAGGGAAGCTTATCTCCAGACACAGCAGCATCAGAAAATGGCTTCCCGTTGCTCTTCTCCCAGAATTTCTCTGTAACCTAATGTACAGTCTTGTCCTACATTGCACTTTTCCTGCTCTGAGTTAAAAATTTTCCATTACTAAAATAGCAAAAGAAAATATAATGTAACCACTGATACCACCTTGCTGCTCCGTTCCAGTTTTTTTTTTTTTTATTTGTTGTTGTTGTTCAAAAGTGCACTTACCATTGACCCTGTTGATATTGTAAATATTTTATTATCCATTATGCTGTGATGCTGATGCTTTCAGGCAGAGGCTTAATTTGCATCACTTGCTTTTCCTTATGGTTTGAGGTATTGGAAGTAGCATGGTTGAAGGATAGGGGACAGGGACTTTGGGATCTGACAGGCAGGTTTTAGTTCAGGTCTAAGCATGTTCATGATGAGATGGGAAATTAGCATCCCTCAGTCTCTCCATTTACACTGGTTATAGTCACTCATTGTTCATATACTGGCTTTCAAACAGGCCTGAAAGAAATGGAGATTTCTCAACCTAGCCATCAGACCATTGAAGCGATGCCCCCCCAAAGGAAATGGGAACTTCCCAGGAGTCTCATGCTGTGAGGAGGAAAAGGAAGGGAACCCTGTCTCTTAGAAAGAGATTTCACATAGTTCTAACAACTTGAGGGAGCTGAGCACTTTATAGGATGAGAATGGAGCTCTGAAGCCCAGACAAGGCTGGTTCCATGGCGGGAAGGACCATACCTTGAGAAGGCAGGTTGGCTGTGCATGTCCTTGGCACTCTATTTAACCTTTGAACTTATTTTAGGATACCAAAGATGGATTGGGTGGGGGCATTGAGGAGTTCACTGGATCTCTTTATTCCTTATCCCAATATGGCCACATTAAATAAGTCTCCTTTTTTTTGCTCTCTACTATTTAGCTTGGCTCTTTTGCTTATTGAGGACGGGTGTCTGGACCCGACTTGGGGTCCAGATTGTGACCCCTAATTTTGATAGCTGTTTGAATATCAACTAACATCTCTGTGTATCAATGAGGACTACTCCTATACAGCAGATACGTAAGTTCTTGCTACTCTTCCTTCATTCTTTGCAATGGAGTCCAGGTGATGCATTCATTTGGAGTTAAGGATTACATATAGATGAAATTATCACAAAAATATAGATGGAACCAAGATGGCTCAGTGAGTTAAACATCTGTGCTGCAAGCTTCAGGTCCTGAATCCAGGTCACTAGAACAGATGTAAATGTCTGGAGGGCATAGAAGCCTGTCTGTAATCCCAGTTACAGAGGGCAGAGATGGGAATTTTAGAGTGAGCTAGCCAGCTCGACTAACTAAATTGATATGATCTAATTTCAAGTTCAAGACTTGCCCTCAATATATAAGATGGAAAGAAATCAAAGAAGATGTGGCATAAACTTCTGCCCACCACATGTATATGTATCACAGTGCACACACATGCACCTCCACACTTGTGAACAGACATACACACAAAAGTAAATATTACATGATCCACAAACATAAACAACACATCAGTTGCCTCCTCAGAAGGATTTCTGTGTATTTAATGTGTGCATCAGAGTGACTATTTTTATGAGATTCTATGAAGGATATCTTTCCTGCTGTTATTTCTAATTTTCTGGCTATTTAAATGCGTGCAAGTCCCGTAACTTAAAGCAAAACCTAAGTGATAAAAATATTCTCACTTTAATAAACATTTTCAGATAGGGATAAGGTTATTTCCTTTAAAAACCACATAGTAACCAGTTTTCCACTAACATAGGACACTAACATTAACAAACGCTGCTCTTTGCTCCTCAGTTTACACTCACCTATCAATTATGGGTACAACACAGCATTAGATTGTATAGAAAGAGCTGGAAAAAAATTTCTCATTGAAACATATTAAGTACTTTAGTTCTCTTGTCCTCCCTAGGGCTTCACTTACCTTAACAATTGTAATAGGTGCCTAGGAATATTGCTCAAAGTGTCTATTGAGTAAGCGCGAGGACTAAATTCCAAAGATCCACTACCTACATAAAATCCAGGCACAGTGGCATACATAAGAAGCCCTGTTGCTGAGATGGGGGTACCGAAATAGGTGAATTCCAGAAGCTCAGTAGCCAAGCAGTCTAATCAATAGTTAAGCTCCAGGATCAGAGAATGACACTATCCCCCAAATAAGTTTGGAGATAATGGAGAAAGACACTTGATGATGACCTCTAACTAATATCTGAATAAGCAACTGTATACCCTGTGTACATGGTCATACAAACAATTATATACCTCTCTCTCTCTCTCTCTCTCTCTCTCTCTCTCTCTCTCTCTCTCACACACACACACACACACACACACACACACACATACCTGCAAATGGTTAAATGGTTGTAGTGAAACTAGTTTGGTCCTTGAGATCAATTAAGAAAAGCCTAGTATTGTCAACCTTGAGCTGAGTCTCCAAGAGCAACTCACTGGTCTTCTCACAACACTATTCCCCACCCCCTCTACAAAGTGGGCTTCATATACAAGGTAGTTCATGATGCATTGTCGTTCTTGGCATGAAGAAAGTACCTGGTTGCTGTTATTTTCATTATTTTCCCCAGTTTGGCTCTATCATCAACACCTCCTTGTAGGATTTTATGAGGAACAAATAAGAAAATAAAAATTCAAGCAGAACCTAAATATGTCCTGCGCCCTTACTAAGTACTGAGTGTGAGCTGAACTCTTTGAACTTTAGGCTTCTGAAGAGAATGGCCTTGGTCAAGTTTTACTTCATGTGTTATCCATTAGCACCATCTATAATGGATGAGCTAATAATTATATTTTTGTTTTCGGGGAGCAGAGCATACTAATGGATGGCTTGGTTCTCTTTGTATCAGCGTACATAGGAAATAGCACACGGGACATTTGCTTCTGTGAAAATAGTATTGGGATTCTTTTGACCCTGACTCCCAGTTTGTATTGGCTCCCAAACATGCCCAAATAGAAGGGCTTAATGAGGGTAAACTGAACACATATAATAATCAGTGATTTGATGAGATTAAGATCTCCATAATGAAATAAAGTTTACAATAAACTCTCCCATTGTAAACAGAGTCCGAAGTAAGAATCTACCAAATGCTACTTAAGTAAATAATGTTTTGGGGACAAGGGACAGGCTCAGTAGGTAGAATGCTTGCCTAGCATGCACAAGGTCCTGGGTTCACTGTCTACCACCAGATAAACCAGGTTTGGTAGTGCACACCTTTAATCTCAGGGCTGGAGAGGTGGAGTGAAGAAGACCAGAAATTCAACATCACCTTAAGCTACATGGTAAGCTGGAGCCTTGGAGACATGAGACCATGTCTCAGAAAAGAAAATTGGAAAGGTTGGGGGCATTTCTGTTGGTAAAGAAGAACTTTTATTCAGATCCCTACTACCCATATAAAAAGCTAAGACATATAGTCCCAGCACTGAGAGGAGAGGGAAAGTATCTCCTCTAATTGGAACAGATTGACTAGATAATCTAACTGAAATAGTAAGTTCCAGGCTCAATGAGAGACCTGACTCAGAAAATAAACACACACACACACACACACACACACACACACACACACACACACACACACACACGAATTCATATGTACACACTGCACACCAAATAAATAAATAAGTATCTTTATAACCTGTTAAGCATCATTGAATAGCTCTCATCATAGAATGGCAAGATGATAGTCAACTTAAAATAATCAAATCAGAGAGTGTGCAGTCTGGGAGTTCTCGTGGCACAGATTATGGGCTGGCAGGTAAAGTCACTTCCTACTCCATGTATTTAACAAGAGAACTGCTGGGCCTCTTTGAACTGGTATTCTCATGACATCCTGCAATGGAGCTCTAGGCAGCCTCAAATTGTTTTGACTCAGAATCGCAGCTATTGTCATGTTACCTTGTTCTTAAACTGCTCCTTCAGCCCAGCTTCCTGTAGGCAGTCACCACAGATAGAGAGAAGAAGTTGAAAGGCAATGAGAGGCCTGGACCTGGGCCAGGAGGATCTCACAAAATAAGATTGCAAAAAGGACTCTTTTGGCTGGACTTGAGCATGCAGCTTAGCTAAATCAAATCTCTTCTCTCTTCCCACCCCCTCATCTACTAATCTATGAATCTATCTATCTATCTATCTATCTATCTATCTATCTATCTATCTATCTATCTATCTGTCATCTCTCTATCACCATCTATCAAGACATTTATTTATATTCTATAATCTATTTATAATTTGTCTATCTAGAATCTATCAAACCATTTATTTATATTCCATCATCTATTTAGTTATCATCTATAATTTATTTATAATTTGCACATCTAGAATCTATTAATCATCTATCTATCTCTCTATTTGTCTGTCTATTTATGTGCTACTTGCTCTCTTATTTTGGTTTGCTATATACTTAATATAGTCCACTCATGGAAAACTGAAGATATGGTTACCATAAATCATCTCTTGGCTATATAGAATACTTCAAACTTGTGGCTCTTTTGATCAAGCCCCAAGTACCTGGGAATCACAAATGTGTAACGCTGTGCTTGTCTTCAAACACTTGACATTTTGATTTAGTATATTCTAAATTCCTATCCTACCTACAAAATATTTTCCCATTGTAGATCAGAGAACAGGAGATGTTGAATTGGATCTCTGGGACTTTTCATGTATAATACATAGGGGAGAATACAAAGAAAATTCCTCTTTATGAATATATTACAGATACATAAGTGCTTAAAACATAAAGACCAACTCCATTAAAGATGACAGACAACTTCCATATTTCTTTAGATCATGACTTTAGAGAAGATTTTCAACTTATCATTCAATTTGAAATTGACTAAATATTGAACTGCATCATCATCTGCCAATCATATACTCATCTTTTAAAATGGACATGGCAAATGTAAACTTCCTATCAGTTTATGAGCCAGAGAGGGAAAAATGAGCTTGCAGTTTGAATGGCAGTCATGCTATCTCTCTGAATCTCTTTCACAGTGGAGAGCTCAGGCAAACATGAGTCTGAAATCATTTTGTTAGACTGAAGAGAAGCCAGGAGCCTGTGTCATAGAGAGCAAACTGCTAGCTCTTCAGAGGAGGCTGGTGTCTTTTTTAGTGTTTTCTCAGGGTTCCTTGAATCTGAGACAACCCTTCCCAAAATCCAGTGAACTTCTGATGCCCTTCTTATCTTTATGTGCTTCTTGAGTTGTTTAAGAACTTTGGAGCATGAGTACCTAGTACTTGAAGGCCTTTGTTAGCTAGATTAGTAAAAAAAAAAATGAAGTAAACATAAAACTATGTTATGAACTAGCATTGCTCCAAGTCATCTCTAAGAAAATGTTTTATTAGTCTTATTGCCAGCTGTGTTGCAGGAAACAAACACACTGCAGTCTCCCTCCCCTCTCTGTCCCAATACCCAAAAGAGTGCAGAGATTCCCCCCCCCCAGCCATCCTTCTCTAAAGCCATTCCATCATCGAAGCCTATACCACCAGCAGGCATTCACTGGGAACACAGCAGCTATGCAGGACAGGGAAACAGATATGCTAAGTGAAGACCTTCATCAATACCCTCCCCTTCTCTTCCCACCCCTCCTGTGCTCACCTCTCCCAAGAAAATGGCCTGATATCATCTCTAGCACTGCAACAGAACACCAGATAAGTTTCTCTCCCTCTCTCTGTCCTCCCTTCTCTCTCTCTCTCTCTCTCTCTCTCTCTCTCTCTCTCTCTCTCTCTCTCTCTCTCTCTCTCTCTCTCTGTGTTTCTCTCTCTCTCTCTCTGTTTCTCTCTCTCTCTGTTTCTCTCTCTCTCCTTTCTTTTCCTTTCTCCTGATGCTCTAAAAAACAAACAAGCAAACAAACACACACACACAAACAAAAAGAACACCAGCTTCAGATTTCCTTGCTTTACCCTGTTCACATATACAGTGGATCCCACACACTATCTCCTGATCTGCACCTTTCCCTGTGTTGCTGTTTCCCAGCCTCTAACTCCAACAGGCACCCCCACTAATCCATAGGCTGTGCCAACCACAAAGCCAGGATCTGAGAATCAACATCTCTTGTCACCAGACAAGGCTTCCAGTGGTGGGACCTTATTTACACTCAATTGAGTTGTTAGCTGAGAGGCCCCATAGAAATCCCTGAACAACCCAGACTGATATTAAAGCAGAGGGTTGCTCTCTGCAAACGGACTTAGTGGAGATTAACTGGGGAGGACCAAGATACTAGCCCTTGCTTGAGGTGAGGAGCTGTGAAGATTAAAGGCTGGATTTTTGTAAATCGGTTTCTAAGACTTACTTTATTTTAAAATGTGTGTGTATGTGTGTGCCTATGTATGAGTATTTGCACATGAGAAGTGGTTCCTGCAGAGTCCAGGGAAGGGCGTTGGGTCCAGAGAAAGTGTAGTCATAGGCAATTGTGATCTACCTGACATGAGTCCTGGGTATAGAACTTCAGTTCACTCTAATAGAGGCAAGGGCTTTTAATCAAGAAATCATCCCTGTAGTCCCCAAGTCTATACTAACTGCATCCATAAAGGTATACATAGGAAATATGCAGTTAGGTTAGTTTTATTATTTATTTTTGTTTTACTTTTGAGTCAGTCTCTCACACTGTATTCCAGCCAGTCCCAGAATTCTCTACATAGTTTCAGCTCACCTTGAATCTATCACAATACTTCTGCCTCAGTCCACCAAGTGCTACAATTGTAAACAACCACATTGCCTAACCTTAGCTTTCTCCAAAATGATTTGTTTGTAATTATTTTGTTTTATTTTATTATTTCTCTTTAAAAAAAAATAACCAGCAGAGTTGTTGAGGTGGCTTTGCAGCAAAGGCACTTGCTACCAGTGCTTATGAACTGAGATCAACCTTCAGGCCCCTCCCACTAAGTGGAAGGAGAAACTAACTCCCACAGATTGACTTCTGACCTTTGCATGTGTGCCATGACAAGAATCAGACCCTCAACAAAACAAATAGATATATAATAAACATGAAAAAACAACACAAGCATGTATTTTAAAATGTGTAACATGAGTAATTAAACAGAGGAAGGGATTGGAGATGCCCAGTTAGGGGATTGCTGTGCAAGCATGAGTTTGGGTAATTAGCCCCCACATAATATGTATGGTGATGTGCCCCTGTAAGCCTGGAAAATGGAGACAAGAAAAACACTAGGACTCGATTGTTAGTCAGTCTATCCAAATTGGTAAGCTCTAGATTCAGTGAGAAATCCTGCCTTTAAAAAATTTAAAAAAAAAATCAAAATTAGGGTAGAGAATATATCATTCAATAAAAATAGGCAATACCAACTTTAACTTCCACATGTGAATATGTATAAACATATAGAGACAGACAGACAGACAGACACACACACACAGAGAGAGAAAGAGAGAGAGAGAGAGAGAGAGAACATGAAAGCTTGTATAGCTTTAGAACCTCACTAGAAGATTAAGAAATATATATCTTCTGACTTGTTATCCTAAGAATTTACACATTTTCAAATCTTTGATCCAGATCAGCTCCTAGGGCAGCTGACTTATTACCTATGTTGCACTTCAACTAACCTAAGAAGAAAGTAAGCTAATATAAATAAAAATATTGAAGTATGTGGGATGGCAAAGATGCAATTTCTCTCATAGATGCATTATGAATTAAAAGTATGGAATGCTCTTGACTTTGCCAAAGAAACACTCTCTCCCTGCACTTTACCCCTCTGAAACATGCAGTCCTGTAGATTCACTTTAAATCTTATTATGACTGATGGCTACACAAGAAAAGATAAAATAAGAGTAGATTAAAAAAAAACATTTTTCAAGTTTAAAATTAGGAAAGCAGTAGAGACTGAAGTTTCAGAGTGTGAAAGCAAAGATGGAGGTGAGAACAGCTAATTGGGAAAGCCCCTCCTTCTATTGCAATCACCTGTTGCTGTAGTCACTACAGGGCAGAAATAGGATGCTGAGTCAGAAGACCTTTGTTCTCTCCAATAGAAGACAAACATTAGGAATGCAGGCCTTCCTAATGTGCTGTTAGAACCCTGAGTTTTAAAACTGTGTCTTGCTTTTATTTTAGGCACTGGATATGGACCTAGGACTGGCACATACTAGGCAAATGCTTTGCTAATGAGCACAACTTTATATATATATATATATTTAAATTAACTATTTAAGCATAATTGTGGTTCCTGGATATTTATACATACCCATAAACCAAAAAAGAAACTTCATTAGTTAAAAATTTGTTTTCCTTATACTTACTTGTTTCTTTCCCTACCCCTCTATGTGTGCGCATGTGTGTGTATTTATACATACATGAATATGACCCATAGCCCACATATGCAGGTAAGAAAACAACTTGCAACAGTGGCTCTCTCCTACCCCCATATGGGTCTTAGGACTGCATTGGCAGCTATAGGCTTGGTAAGCATCTTTATAGGCTGAACAACCTTGATGGCGTTGAAATTCTTGACTTTCAGTTCAGAGAGATATTCCTGGACATGCACTCTAGCATAAAATGTTAAAGTCCTGGAGTAATGAGCATCTTTACTTACTAGAATTCTGCATCATTTATATGTGGCCTCGTGCTATTTATGCTTGTATTAGCATACTATGAATATTTCATTATAATAGGGCTCATTTGGAAAGTCTACAGAATTTCAAAACTATACTTGGTGAATGGTGAATGTATATTGTGTTGATTCAAAGGGGAAGATCTAATCCCAGATGATCTTGGGTTGTTTTCAAAGGGTCCCTTCTGAAAACTGATATGTTTTCCTGCCTTTGCAAGAGTGGGAACAAAGCTGTTTGTGTTGAACTTTGGAATCACAATGACTAATTAGCTCAAGGCCTGTAATCAGGAAAAGGTTAGAGTAGGAACAGAGAGGTATAAATGTCTCTGGCACACAAAGGGAACAAGAGAAAGATAATCTAAACACCAAGAACAAAACCAAGTTAAATTCAAACATAAAAGGAGATTTATATGTATATACAACTATTGTATATACATATCCAGCATATACACGTTTATAATATATATATATATATATGTATATATATATATATATATTTCTGTTTTATATGTAAAATATTCTCTCATTTGAAAATTCTTTCCCAGGTCATAATGAATGTACTTGTACTAATTTTTGTAATTATTATTGCTTAAGTAAATATTTTTCAACTCCCCTAGACTAACAAAGAGAATATTATATTTGGTCAATATTGCCTAAGTATAGAATACATAAAGTAACTTGAAATTACAGGAAGTGCTAATACAAATTTTGTCAACAGCATTGATGGTGTAGACTATAGACTACGAAGTATCAAATAAAAGAGAAATATTCAAATGAGTGTGGTGAGATGATTCAGAGATAAAAGCTCTTGTGGCACAAGCCTAATGGCTTGAGTTCAATTCCAGGAACCAGACTGGAAGAATAAAACTCACTTCTCAATGCTGGCTTTTAGTTCCCTTGTGTATGACCTCACCACCCCACACCACCACCACCATCACCACCAAGAGCTATAATAATGATCACCAAAGGAGGTCATTTGGCAGTCCAGGACTCTTCACATATCAGCTCTCATATCAGTTATGTAAAACCATACAGTGTTTACATGTGACAGACTCTTGTTCTTCTATCTTTTTAATAATTTTGAGATGATTTATAATTCATGATGCACTGTAAAGGCAATAGGACACGGATACACTTTTATGGTGTTTGAAGAATGTCCTAGTCTGCCGTCCATTGCTGTGATAAAGTAACATGACAAAGAACTAATTTGAGAAGATAAGGATTGACTTCCTCTTACAATTTTTGTCCACAGTCCATCATTGAGGGAAATCAAGGCAAGAGCTCAAGCAGGGCAGGAACTAAAGCAGGCACCATGAAGGAAAGCTTCTTCCATCACTTGCCCTGTGCGCTTTCTTATACAACTCAGGGACCCTTGTCCTGGGAGGGTACTACTTATATGCCAATAAAATGGAGGCATTTTCTCAAATGAGTTTATTCTTTCCAGATAACTTCAGCTTTTGTCTTGTTTACCCAAACCTCACCAGCAAAGGAAATAATGATATCATAAATTCAGCTCAGAGACAATTTATTCCAAGTGGGTTTGGGTCTATTGTTGGTTTGATATTTGAATGAATAATCCACACACATAGAGAGATGACTACTCTCATTCATTATAAAAATATGTAATGAATCTGTATGTATGTCTGTGGTACCCATTAGTGTGGACTCCCAGAGCTGATATCAGGAATAATATTCCACCTTACTCATTAAAACCCAAAGTTACCAATATGGCTGGCCTGAGTAGCCAGCTTGCACCAGGATCCCATTTCCATTTCCTGTGGCTGGAGTTACGAACAGATTGCCAAGGTTACTCAGCATCTATCTCTGTGGGTTCTGGAGAAGTATGCTGTTACTGCTTACATGGCAGGTATCTTAAGCTCCAAATCATCTTCTCAGTCCATCTTTAATTCTAGTTCTGAAAAGGAGACCTACTATTTAGCCTAATAATATGACTTATTAGAGCACCTTTAAATACATGTAAGGAAGCTATGACATGTTTGCTCCAAATGACTCACTAAGGAAGTGCAGTGAAGACGCTCATAACAAAAGTCCATTTTAAAGATGTCTAGCTTTTCATTTTTAGCATTCTTCACATTGGAGTCACTACTTCTTGCTACAGTAGAAAGGCTATGAATTGGCCAGACATTGGGCATTGGCCTAAACAAGGCCACTATTTTTTTTAAGTCTTGTTTTGTCTGGTTTGTAGTTAATTTAAGAAATCTTCAAAAAATTCTACATTTTTTTTGTGTGTATGAGTGCCTAAGATTGATCATAATAAGATGCAGTAGAAGACACACTAACACTAAGATTTGATTTCAGCATAAGTGTGTGTTTAATCTTAATAAACCATTTATGATAATATACATGTATGTGTATATGTTAAGTCTTAATCTTACATGTCAAGTTGTTATTTGAGCCAACCTTACCAACATTACTAATTCAAAAATTTTAATTTGGAGACCTGAGAGACAGCTTAGTAGTTAAGAACACTTGCTATTCTAGAGCAGGACCCAGGCTTGGTTCCCAGCACTCACACAGTGGTCCATAATCATCTGTGACCCCAGTTCTAGGGCATCTTATTTCCTCTTCCGGTCTCCATGGAACACACACACACATATATGGAAGAAAATACTCACACACATAAAATGAAAATAAATGAGTCTTTTAAAACTAAAAAAAATTGCTCTTGGGACCTTATACTAACCCTGTTAGCAACATGCCACTTAACAGTAGGTTGGTCTTGATCATGTCTGAGATAAAGCACAGAAAACAGAAAGGGATACAATGGAATTTTTTGTGCAAAGGGAAAGATGGGGCATCTTGCTTTGCTCTTACATTGGGCAGACACTGTGCTTTTTTAGCTACCTTTCACATGAGTGTGACTACAAAACAGAAGCAACATACATGGGAGGAAATACTTTGCTTTTTCGGGATGTTCCAGTCCAAGACTATTAACAACATGTTGGACCAGGGAAGAGACTAACACCTTTATAAAGGGCTGGGCTATCACTTGCAAAATCCCAGTCCCTCTTTCTTACTTCCATCACCTAGGGGCATCTCCTAAAGTCCCCACAATATCTTAAAGCACAAATAATCAAACATGAGACTGCAGAGAACATTTCAGATCTTGGCTACAAATATTACCTCTGAGGCAAGTCCTTACTTATTTTCCTAGTTATTGAATCTAGGACAAATCACTAGAAGAGGAAAAAAAATCACCAGAGCAAATCTACATTTATTTCTCTGATCCATTTGTTTACAAGTGATGTTGCCTGAACTAGATGCCAGGTTTAGATGCAAGTGATACAATGGTTAAGAAAGAGAACATTTCCCATACATATAATATCTCTAAAAACCAATTGAAAATTAGTAGTCACATAATAATAGCATATAGTAATGTCCCTAGAAAGTGCTCTGCACATTGAATTCTGAAAGAATGTCAGTACCAAAGGAAAGACAAATGGAAATCCTGCTCAAGAAGGGGAGGGGGAGCTGCACATAAGAAGGTGTACATGAAAATGAGTCTTGAGAGCACACGAAATTTAAATTAAATCATTGATGTTAGAAATAATGAAAGAATGAGAGAAAGGGGGAGAGAGAGTGAAGAGAAATAAAGGGAGGGAGAGAGACAGGCAGAGAGGCAGAGAGAAAGGGGAGAGTGGGAGGGACACAGAGAGTGGGAGGGCATAGAAAATAGCCAGTCGGCACTGGAATGCTGTGAAGGTTCATTTATAACTCTATCAAGAATTTTTGGCAATTTTAAACATGACATTAATATCGCTGTTGATACCTTGAGAAATGACAACTGACGTCATTGACATGAAGCCCTGAAAGGACATACCGCCTCTGTGAAAAACTCCCTGAACATATGTGTTTAATCTACCCATGAATGCCATGCCAAAGGCATTCTAAACAAAACATTCAATTACCTTTGAATACAGCAATGAAATGAATAAAGGCAGTGACAGACTGAGATTGGCTGAGAGGACATGGTGACAAAATGCCATGTGCTACTCTGCATTGAGTCAGGAGATGGGAGATGTAGGAGAAATCCAAACACCTTTTATATTTTTACTAAATATACTGTGCAAAAATGAATAATTTAGTTATAAAAATGTATATTATCATTGGACTGAATGTTAATATCAGAGAAATCATGAAGCCTTTTGATGAAAACTATTATTTGTGTTTCTTCTATAAGATGACTATGTTTTCACAATATTAAAATTTTAAAATGTTCAACGTATTTGTTTTTCTCTGCACCTTCACCTAAAAATTTAATTAAATTCAACATATTGAGAAAAAAAGGAATTTTGAAACTTACTCCAGAATTAATTAAAAATGATAATATTGTTTAAGTTTAAAGGGGGAATCATCACAAATGCATTAGCATCTCCTGGGGACTCTAACTATAATAATAGTAACAGCTAATATTTATTGAGTATTTCCTGCACACTAAGTCTTGTCAGGGGCAAGTACATACACAGGCATTAACATTTTTAGTAATTCAGTTAAACCAATATAATTGATTCTGATTTTTTAAAAAAAAAAACACTAGAACCTGACATCACTTAGCTAATCAGTGAGAATTTTGATAGGAAAGCTAGTATGAACTAAAGAGTCTGAAAAGAATCCATACCTACATTAAACGTTCTAGAAGAGCTAACTATTTCACATTACCAATGATTATAAAGAGTTGGAATCTTCCAGGTCCAGAGTTAAGTATCTTAAGGTATCTTAGCCTCCCACATAGCGATATATCATCCACCCCCATGTGTCACCAATATTGCTGTGATTAACAAGGCAATTTGTTGGCTTCTCAAGTCTATAGCAGAAATCTCTCCACTTTGCTGTGATCCACACACATGATGTTTCCACCAAAGCATATGGAAAGGGTTTTGATGTATGAAGTTGCTCTGTTACTATAAAAATTTCATGAAACTGTTATCATGTTGAAACATGGTATTTGTGGAAACTAAAATCTGTGTTCCCTAACTATGGTCACTCATATTTGGCTCCAGGTTGGAGCCTTCCCTTTGAAGTGAGATGGTTGTTTTTTAAGTTGCACCAGCATTCCTAGATGTTTAAACTTATTTGGTGATAGGAGATAGAAAGTTAGTTTAAAGTAATGTAACATATAGGGGCTGAAGAGATTGATCAGAGGTTAAAGTACATACTGCTTTTGCGGAGGTTCAGAGTTCAGTTTCCAGTTCTGACACCTTTGGCTTTTTTCTAGAGAACCTGATGTCACTGGCATATATCCTACCATAGATTCATTCATATACACATAATTGAAAATGAAGAACACACTTAAAAATAAAATGATATTACACCTAAGTAAAAGACGGTAGTGGTCCCAACTACACAATAACAGTGGTAGACAAATGAGATATTCATGGGACACTTGGAAGGTAGGATCAATCGAGTTGGTAATAGACTGACTATGGTAAGTAAGGGAGGGAAAAAAATTGGAAGCAATTGGTAAGTCTGGGACTAGAGTAGAGTGGTGGATGGAAATGCTCATGGGACTTTGATGGCATCCAGCATTGTTTGGACTCAGCTCCCACAGAAGACCCCAGACCAGATTAAACATAAATGGAGTCAATCATAGTAAAGGGCTCATAGTCCAACATAGATTTGAAAGAAGCAGATAGATCCTACAATCGAGCAGTCTTTCTTGGAACCTACAGCCAAGGCTCTGTGAAGGGGACAAATTCTGTTCTAACCACAAGTCACCAGAACCTAGCCCACCAACTTGACAAAACATTCATTTTCCTGTTCTCACTGTATAAAACCAGTGGTTCTGACCTTATATTGTGGGAATTTCTCCTATTTTCATGAGTTTTAAGTAAAAGCAAATTAGATCTCTAACAAAATTTCTCAACATTTTGTCCTTTTTCACAATGTAAACACTTTTGTTAAAATAAATAATTAACATGCAAATGTTATTCTGGAAAGGTTTGCCTAGAATACCCTTGTATTCACAAAGCTGGTTTTCCTAAGTACCCAAAGCCATCTTTCTTCCCAGGGGTCTCACAACTGATGGGAGATGTCCTTCTGTATATACGTTCCTTTTATTGATTGATGAACAAAACACTGTTGGGAAGATAGGTGAGACTAAGATACGAGGAGAATTCTGGGAAAAGTAGGCAGAGGGAGCCTGTCAGAACAGTCACCATGTAGACCACAAGAGTAACAGGTCCAGGCATTTTCCAGTAATTCAAGACCATGTAGAAATATATAGATTAGTAGCTATGGGTTAATATTAAGACAGAGCTAGCCAATATGAAGCCTGAGCCATTGGCCAACAGTTTATAATTAATAATATTGTCTCTGTGTATTCATTTGGGGCTGAAGGGATCATGGTACCAGGCAAGACAAGAAAATCTGCCAGCAACACACAACTCTCTACCTAATGGCAACAATGAGGCTGCTGGAGACAAGCAATATGTGGGGATATCTATGAGATGTTCACTAGGAGCACTGACTCACTGATGAGATATGAAATGGAGACAATTATAAGCTGGAGAAATGGCTCAGTACTTAAGACCTTGCTCTGTTCCTGCAGAGGAACTGAATTTGGTTCCCAGCACCCATTTCAGGTAACTCCCAAGCTCCTGTAACTCCATTTCCAAGGGGACCTGATGTCCTCTTCTGGCCTCCATAGGCAGTTATCCTTACCTATACATGGGCTCTCATGCAAACCCAAACAATTGAAACATATATATATATATATATATATATGTATACATATATATATATAATTTTAAAGAATATATATTAAAGAAATCAGCATATTGAGAAAAGAATAATGTGTTATAGAGGATTCAGGTGGGGAGAGAGAACATCTAAATTTCTTTCTCCTTTCTTATATCCCCTTCCTCTACTTGTATGCTTGTTTTTGTGTTTGTTTTTTGTTTTGTTTTTTTACAACATCAGGCTTGTTCTGCACCTCTGTCTTCCATATAATGTGTTACACAAGTAATTTCAGGAATCAGTGAACAAGTTGGTTCTCCAAAGGTGTGGAAAAGGATGTGAAATGCAGACACATTTTGCAATATAAAGACAGTTTGAGTTAGGAGTTAGACAGCAGAGCTGATTCATCTCGAAGCATGCCCCAGGACAAACTAGCTGCTAGAAACCACTGTTTTCCTTTCCTACTTCCATAGCAGCCAGCAGAACTCCATAGTGAATTATAATGTGCAATTTGCCCTTTTCTTTTCACTGATAAAAACATAGATTACTTGACTTGCTGTATTTTGTAAATGGAAATAAACCAAGCAATTCACTGCCTGTCATGGACAAACATTTATTCAGTCACCAGTGAGATTGTCTGCAGTGACAAAGACAAGGCAGTAGAAGAGACTGAGATGGGAAGAGCTGAAATCAAGAGATTTCATTTGATGCTTCACATAAAACTGTATTTTCAAAATGAAGCAGGATCCTGTAAATTGTTGTAGGTTGTATGTGAGACCCTTGGGTATTGTTGTAGGTTATCTTTGTGGGAAATTTGGGCATTGTTGTCGGTTGTATTATTAGGATCATTGGGGATTGTTGTAGTTGGCATTGGTGGGGTCCCTGGTTGTAAGTTATATATATGGTTGTAAGTGGGGTTGCTGGGTATTGTTGTACTTTGTGTTGATGGTGTTCATGGCTATTCTTGTAGGTTGTATCAGCAGGGTTCCTGGGTATTATTGTAAGTTGTATTGATGGGGTCTTTGTGTGTGGTTGTAGTTTCACTTCACTATATTAACAACCAGCTAATATTCATCTGTAGCCTCACAATGATCTCCAGTCTACTGCCTTTACTTTATTAATTTTATAGATTATGAGAATAATGCTACAAAACATATAACTGGCTTCCATGCCAAGAATATTTCCTCTAACTCAAAAACATTACACATTCTATTTCAGAGACAAATGCCACTTATAAACAAGATACTGTAATATATATTGAAGTTTCATCTACTGAAGACTATAGCGGCTATGGGTAGCCAATGAATAATGGATAGAAATGATTAATGACTGTATGAGATAAGGGATAATTAGATTTGGCATGTGCATCCACCATTTAAGCAAATTGGTATGTGGATTGCTTTGTTGAAAGAGATGCAGACAAATGACATTAAGCTTCAATGATTCGCATGGGTCTCCTGAGAATGGATGAGCCACATTCTTTATTAATACCCCCCCCCACATACACAACTCCACACAACCATAAAGGTTACCACTGGAGTTACTGTTTTGTTAGCAATGGTTGCCATAGCAACTGAGTGAAAGACACAGGAAGCCCAGGAAAACCTCTTCACACCTTCTGTTTTCAGGTCATTTACCCATTTCTCAGTGTTGTGTTATTTACTCAAATAATGTTTTGTAGATGTACTACCAATGGATTCAGTGATGCTGACTAGTGGGGACTCTGGGAAATTATGAATAAAGCTGTTTTTCACAATATCACTGTCCAGCCTTCTCCAATGTACCAACACGAGGACAACTGAGCATACAGGAAAATCTCCTTTCATCTTCCTTAGTTATTCTGTACTGTAGATTTTCACCTTTGTACTAAAAGGGGCATTAATAAGGCTATGCACTCACAGGCCACAAAATGGTTTTTTTACTCTATTCCTATCAAACCATTTATGTCTCATTAAATCAAGGAATTAATATACACCCTTGTGCTAATGGTTTTCCTCTAAATCTCTAAAACTCATTGCTTTGTCACATCATGACCTGGCTGAAGGTGTACCAAGAGTATGGGTTACTCATTCCATTATTGGTTAACAGCACTAGACAAAATGAAAGAATGTATGTGAAGGAAATTTGTTATTTTACTGAAATGCTCTTTCCCAGTATGAAAAGGTTTTGCACTGAAGTATGATTTTATTTTCTTCTAAATAAGAGAAGGCACCATTGAAGTGAAACAACTCTTTCTCTCTCTCTCTCTCTCTCTCTCTCTCTCTCTCTCTCTCTCTCTCTCTCTCGTGTGTGTGTGTGTGTGTGTGTGTGTGTGTGTTGCTCATACTCAACATTGAGTGACTTCCCGTGTTGCTCTACATCTCAGTGTTGAGATAAGGTCTCTTAATGAATCTAGACCTCATTGATTTCCTGAAAACTAGAAGCCCCAAGTTCAACAAGGTACCCCGCCTCAAGAGAACCAAGCAAAATCTGACAGGAAGACATCAGGGTACTCTGTTTAGGAACCACCATGAACATGTGCACTCACACAATTACCAATGTAAAAGGACACTTAGATGACTAAGCAGAAACTAAAGAATAAGTGTAAGGCATCCTGAAGAAAATAAGAATTTATATTATTCATTAAAAAGAGAATATCAAAAATAAAAGAAATAATCATCTATAGTTAGCCTTTTTGTACAATACCTTTCTTGGATTTGTTCTTTCTCGTAACTGATGATTGTACTATTGACCAATCTCTGGACTTGAGTTTTGTAAATTATACACATGGATGAGATAATGTATATTTATCTCTCTGCCTTTCTAAAAATGCATTTTAATCTTGAAAACTATTTAGATCTCAGACAGTCCATTTGAAATGTTAATTGCACAAGAAAATAGTATGTAAGTGAATATACGTTAGTTGGTATAGCTTAGTCTTTTCATAATGTTTATGTTTATTAAAACACATGAACAAGAAATTATACATAGTACATGTCAGGATGCAAGGAAAAAGAAAGACATAGAAAAAATGAAAAGGATTGAATACGTTAAAAGTCAATTTATGGGATCAAAAATATAATGCTGAAAGTCTAAGGATCTAGCCAATGTTTTGGAAAATAAAACTTGAGAAACTGTTACAGGAGATAATCAGAACAAAGGATACAGGAATAGATAATAGAAGAGAATATTCCTTTCAGGGAAGAATGGTCCAAAATGCTACATTTTGTTCTACAAGAATCCTAGGCACAAAAATAAAAAGAATTCCATGTACAAAGAACAGTGAAATGAATGAAAGAGATAGGTATTGAAATAGATTTTGTTTTGCAAAAGAATGAACCATCTTCATGCTGAAGCACATAGGAAAGATTGGTGTGAAGAATCACCTATGCCTTTGAAGAGAAAAATGCAGTGGTTCCATAGATAGGAAATGTTAAACAAATGTTAAACAACAGACAGACAGAGCCCTTGCTGGATTTTGTCAATAACACTCAGGACTCACAGGATAATCTAGACACAGTTGGAAAATCGTTTGTGGGCCAACTCACCAGTGAAGTATTGAAAGCTCAGCTTTTATGATATTGAAGGACAATTCTGTGTATGTCCTTATGTCGGTCTACTGCATGCTTAGCATGTTTAAGGCTGTAGGTTCTGTCCTTCCACCATATACTGTAGGTGGTGGCATGTCTAGAATCCCCACATTCAGAAGGTAGAGGCAGAAGAATCAGAAGATCAGGGTCATTCTTGGATATATAGCAAATAGGAAGCAAGGTTTGGCTACAAATGATCATATATACAAAATAATAAATAAAAAATGTTCAAGAATCTCACATACAAAAAGATCTTTGATTTCAGGCCCCAAATTAATAGGCTACTAGCTGCTGGGACTATCATTACTTGGCTTGTAGCTGTGGCCCTCTCTTTTCCCCTGCCCCAACACTGGTTGAAGAGATTCACCTTATTCAAGGCCGTTACCATTATTGGTGTAACCCGTGCCTACTCCTTGGTGTCAATTAGGATTGAAGCATAAGCAGCATCAGACATCCCACCAAGGAGCTCCTCATTATAGTCAGAGGAGGCCTCTGCTCTGACCACTTTATAATCTAGTGTTTAAATTTATACAATACTGTCTTTAAAAGCATAAAGAAAAATAAACAGATAAAACACAAAAACACTTGTAACATTGAGATTCTTGGCCCAGCATATCCCATAGCCCTTGTGCCCCAAATAAGCACACAGAGACTATATTAATTATAATACTCTTGGCTGTTGGTTTGGGTTTCTTATTGCCTAGTTCTGTCTTAGTTATTAACCCATAACTACTAATCCATGTACTTCCACATGGTCTTATCTTCCTGGAGAATGCAGGAAGACCTGCAACTCCTTTGCCTGCTACATGATGACTGCTATGCCTTTCACAGAGAAGAAGAGATTTCCTGTTTGTCCCTGCTTATGTTCTGATTCTGGCAAGTTATGTCACTTCCTGTCTGGACAATAATCCAATCAGTGTTTTATTCGTTAACCAATAACAGGAATATATACATGGAAGAACATTCCCTACCAAAAACTCTCATGTTTCCTTTGGCAGGGTCATTCTCACAAACAAGGCTCAGTTAATTTCTGGGTCATGAAGCTGTTTCAGATACCATTCCAAAGTAACCAATGCACTCCAGGAAACTGAACAAGAAAGTTCAAAAACAAGAGGGCCATCTATAGCAGCAACAAAAATAGCATGCAGGAAGACATAATGAGAAGAGGAGTGTGACTGCAAATTAATTGTCATTGAAGATATATGAAGGCAGTCTAAGTCCAGAGGAAAAAAGCATTCTATGGATGGTTTCTGGGATATTTTCCTTTAGCATTTGAATTTTAGTAACAAGGTTGCATTTCTTTTTATAGGTTCCACTTAAGTTATATATCTACATAATTTTATTTACATAATTTTTAAAGCAATAAATGCCGTGCTATTATGCTTATGTCTCTGAAATCAGCTCGCAGTAAAACTGGAAAACAACCTGAGCTACACATCAAATGTAAATTTCATCAACTTTGCAACATTAAAATAATAATAATAATAATAATAATAATAATAATACAAACAATAATCTTTAGAGGCAAAAGAAAAGGTATGTGGTTGGGTGAGACATGATTCAGTCTTTGGAAAACTAAAATCAAATGTTCTCTAACCTGAGTAAATTAAGAAAAAAATTAAAGGTATTTAAAGCTTGTTTTTTTTGTTGTTGTTTTTTTCCTTCTACATATTAATCACAGTTACCCCTCCCTCTCCTCCCCCATCTCCCACCATGCTACCACCCCTATGCATTTCTCAGAAGGGTAAGATCTCCTATAGGGAGTCAACAAAGCCTGGCATATCAAGTTGAGGCAGGACCAAGACCCTCCCCACTGCATCAAGGTTGAGCAAGGCATCTTGCCATATAGAATGGGCTCCAAAAAGCCAGTTCATGCAGCAGGGATAGATTCTGGTCACACTGCTAGGGGTCCCACAGAAAGACCACACTGCACAACTGTCAGCCATGTGCAGAGGGCCTAGTTTGGTACCATTCAGACTCCCTAGCTGTCAGTTTAGATTCAGTGACCTCTCAGAAGTTTGGGTTAGCTATCTCTGTGTGGTTCCCCATCATGCTTTTGACAACCCCTTGTTCATATAATCCCTATTCCCTCTCTTCAACTGGACTTTCAGACACTGTCTGGTGCTTGGCTGTGGATCTTTGAATATGCTTCCATCACTTGCTGGGTGAAGGTTCAATGACTACAGCTAGGGTGGTTACCAATGTGATTACAGAGGAAGGCCAGTTCAGACACCCTTCCCACTATTGCTAGGGGGTCTTAGCTGGGGTTATCCTTGTGGATTCCTGGGAATTTCCTGAAATTTTAAATTCAAAAACAAAGTTGATGAAATAAATCTGAGAAAATATGAAGTGGAATGAATGATATAGAATAGAGTGGATATTTTATGAATGGAATTTTGACCTTTATATTGTTTTATTTTTGAGACAAGATCTCAGTAGGTAGCCCTACTTGGCCTGGAACTTACCTTGCAGACCAGACTTGTCTTATCCGTATAGAAATCTGTCTGCCTCTGACCTTTGACTTTTCATATGAAAGGCATGGGTTTTCACAATCAGCTTGAGTGCAATGTTTAGATTCACTTGGGAATTATCTGTGAAACTGTGTCTAATTTATTTCAACATACATTTAAATGTGCCATAGATAATTCCTTAATTTGTTTTAAAGTGTTTTTTTTTTCAATTTATTATATAACAATTACCAATCTGGGCATTGGTGGCACATTCCTTTAATCCCAGCATTTGGGAGGCTGAGGCAGCTGGATCTCTATAACTTCGAAGCCAGCTTGGTCTACAGAGTGAGTTCTAGGACCTCCAGGGCTGTTACACAGAGAAACCCTGTCTCAAAAATTAAAAAAAAAAAAAAACCAACCAAACAAATAGAATTTCAGTTGTATGTACAATGTGTTTTGGTCTTATCCACTTCTACTTTCTTCTCCAACTTTTTCCAGACCTGTTCTATCAACTGTGCCCTCCTCCCAACTTTCTGTTCTCTTATATTTCCCCAAATACCACTGCATCCCACTAATCCTGTCTAAACACACATGGATATAGAGTCATTCACTGAAACATGGGCAACAGGAGCACATTGTCAAGGAAAATCTGGATGAATGCTTAAAGCCCTCAATTTAGATAATGTGTCTCACTTCTGAAAGAACTTGCACACGTTCCTGAAGTCAAAATCATTTCTCCATCACCTCTGGGTAGACCATTACTTTTCCTAAGTACCACATTTATTTTAATTTTTGAGATAGGTAAGGGGAAAGTCTGCTCATCTTTTTAATGGTTAAAATATCTAAACAGAGTGGCAGGAAGTTCCTTTGCCTAAGGTCATATGTAATCCTGGGGGAATAGAGTCATGTTTTCTTTCCTTCAAGTTCCTAGAACTTTTATGTTCACGTCTCCTCCTGTCTCTGAGAAGGTAGTGATTGCCAAATAAACTTAGTCCAGAACAGCAAACTCCCACCTCACCACTAAAGTAGATAGAAAAGGAAGGTGGGTGGGAAATACATAGTTATTAAGAATTCTCTTACTGGTGTTTGTCTCCCATTGCAGTTGACACTTGCAAAGAGTTCTATTCACTAACAAGAACTAAGAACTAAATCTTATTGTCCTTGGGTTCTGCATAAGAAAGCAGAAAAATGCCAGGCTGTGACACCACACTCCTTTAGTTCCACAGCTTGGAGGCAGAGGCAGGTGGATTTCTGTGAGTTTGAGATCAGCCTGGGCTACAAGAGCTAGTTCCAGGACAGGCTCCAAAGCTACACAGAGAAACCCTGTCTCAAAAGACCATGAAAACAAAAGCAGAAAGACAAGTTGCTGCATGAGTTCTGGGTATCCATAAAAGTTCAAAATGGCATAACATTACCTGGGTCTCAT